>JARYGA010045800.1:0-415830 GCA_030545235.1 Helianthus tuberosus | reverse complement strand
GAAGCTCATAAGTCTCGTTATTCTATTCATCCTGGTGCAGACAAAATGTATAAGGATCTTCGAACCCAGTATTGGTGGCTAGGTATGAAGAAAGACATTGCCTTATATGTTTCAAAATGCCTTACATGTCTTAAGGTTAAGGAAGAACACCAACATCCCTCTGGATTATTGGAGCAACCAGAGATTCCGGTTTGGAAATGGGAAAACATTTCAACGGATCTCATTACCTAGTTACCGCGCACTAAAGGACGTCATGATGCCATTTGGGTTGTTGTTGATCGTCTTAGAAAGTCTGCACATTTCTTGCCGATCCATGAGGATCTATCTGCTGACGAGCTTGCCATGATATACGTTGATGAGATTGTATCTTGACATGGTGTTCCTTTGAACATTATATCTGACAGAGATGCTCGATTCTCGTCTCGCTTTTGGAGAACCATGTAATCTTCCATGGGAACCCAACTTCATTTGAGCACAACATACCATCCGCAGATAGATGGTCAATCTGAAAGAACAATCCAGACACTGGAGGATATGCTTAGAGCTTGTATGATTGATTTTGGTGGTAGT
Source organism: Helianthus tuberosus (assembly GCA_030545235.1). Classification (NCBI taxonomy): domain Eukaryota; kingdom Viridiplantae; phylum Streptophyta; class Magnoliopsida; order Asterales; family Asteraceae; genus Helianthus; species Helianthus tuberosus. The sequence goes on along the minus strand of JARYGA010045800.1, from coordinate 415,260 downwards.
TGGGATTCACATCTACCATTGATCGAATTCTCCTACAACAATAGTTATCACTCGCATCAATATGGCTCCTTTTGAAGCTTTATACGGTCGAAAATGTCGTTCACCGGTCTGCTGGAATGAGATAGGTGAAACTCAGCTTACTGAACCCGATCTCATTCTAGAGACTACGGATAAGGTCAAGAAGATTCGTGCTAACCTACAGACAGCTAGAAGCCATCAAAAGAGTTACGCGGATCGACGACGCAAGCCCTTAGAATTTCAAGTTGGTGATCACGTCCTACTCAAGGTGTCTCCTCGGAAAGGTGTCATTAGATTTGGAAAGAAAGGAAAAACTTGCACCACGCTATGTTGGATCATTCAAGATCGTTGAAACAATCGAAAAAGTAACCTACAGATTAGAGCTACCTCCTGAACTTGGAATTGTTCATCCAACTTTCCACGTGTCCAATCTCAAAAAGTGTTTAGCTGATGAGAATCTCCACATACCACTTGATGAAATTTGTGTTGATAACACGATGCATTTCGTTGAGAAACCTGTGGAAATCATGGACCGTGAAGTCAAAAAACTCAAACGCAAGTGCATTCCTATTGTCAAAGTTCGCTGGGAATCTAAACGTGGCCAAGAGTTTACTTGGGAACATGAAGATCAGATGAAAGCGAAATATCCACATCTATTCTCACAAGTTTCATCTAAATAAATTTCGGGACGAAATTTCCTAAAGTAGGGGAGACTGTGACATCTGTGCTTGTGATATCATTATACAGACTCTGAACAATACAATATTAATAAAAACAATGAGTTTTGATCCCAATGTTTGTCATTTATGTTTGATTTTATGCACATGTTGATTTTTGATCGATGTTAAACTCTATATCGCTTTCTAGAGATTTATACGCAAACTGATGCGTAAACACGGTCATTTTAACATGACAAACACTCTGGAACAGCAACATAAGCTTAACATACCTTAAATATCCATTACATAACTTAGAAATAAGTTTTAAAGGCTTCGGTATGGCAAAAACAAGTTTATTCGCTCATAGGGACTATTTACGTCAACTTGCAAAAGTCTGCCGTTTCGTAAGGCAACGTACAGTCCGGAACATGATCATAAGTTAAACATACCATATATAACCTAAACATGGCTTAGAAATAAGCTTTGATAGGTTCGGTGTGCGAAAACATGCTTATATGATCTTACAGGGACTAAAAGTGTCAAAAACGGCTTAAGTTTGCATTTTCGCGCATATCTTACGTTCTGACCTCATCTGGACATCCAAAATTTTTGTACACACTAAAGTATTTTTATTTTAGTGATCGTCATGCAAAAACTTCATTCGTTTCGCAATTTGGATCGTTTTCGCGCCCGTTACGATTTCCGTCGTAATAAGACGAACAACGCAACCGTACAGCCAAACGAACCAACATCCGACATATTTTTGAGCATGTTTCATGTTTGCCATACTTTAAATTCATTATGGAGCTTAAAAATGGGCTTGACGGGTGTTAGAAGTGCCAATACGCGACGAAACAAGCTTAGGGGCCAAAACTGTCAAACCTTGAAAGTTGCTAGTTAGCTGCAGGGCCCTTACGGACCGTAAGAGGTCCTTTGCGGACCGTAAAGCATGCCCAGCGACCAGAAATCATATTTTGCAATCTGTTTGATACTTTAGGGGCTGTTCTTGCAAGTTCTTGGTGTGGCAGCCAAGTTAACACCTCTCCAAGCAAATTAGCCAGCCTCTAACACTTGTATGGCTATGATTTCTTGCTTCTTGGCCACACAAACACATGTCTTGATCTTGTTCTTCACCAACTAGTACAAATAGCCAAGCCTATCATTCATTGTCCCTCACACTTGATCTAAAATTCTCTAAGTTGATGTTTTATAACTTCATACCTGAGATTTTATAAGATCAAGTTCAAGCAAGGACCTTTTGTAAGCATTCCTTCATTCTTTTATTGCTTACTAGTTTAAAAGGTCAAACAGTGTTTGACTTTCAGTTTGACTAGTCAATGGTCAACACAAAGTTCGGTTGAACTTTGCAACGTGATTGTACTCACGATGGTTATAATCCTTAGTGATTATACCTACTGATTACCACGTTAACTAGGCATAGTAACGAGTCAAAGTTTCGGTCAAAATGTGTTTTAGCATGCATTTTGCCACGGAACTACTTTAAGGTATCAAAATACTTTTTTTTATACCAAATCAGTTTTCTAAGTAGGTTAAACATGTTTTGACATGTTTAACTCGTCACTATTAGTTTAGTGCTTGTTTAGGGTCATAAGGTAAGCGGTCTAAACAACCGCTTAGACTTCCGAACCCGACCCGTTTGGTCGATCACTAGGATCCGACCAAGCTTGATTATTGATCATAGTTGCATAGGGAATAACCTCTGAGGTTATACCTTATGATCACATAGGATTGGTTAGTCATTTGCTAGTTAGCTTCTATGCCCATAGGAAATGACCAAAACGCCCTTTTGAAACATAAATCCGTATTTTGCTTATGTGAACCTATTTTTGACATATAATCTGATTTAGTAACATGTTTAGGGATAATTGGGCATGTAAGACTTGACATAGCACATAGTTAACCATCCGAACATAGTTTTACGCAAACGACACATTATAGTGGCTAATACTACCATAATGGGTCGAAACGGGTCAAAAGCACTTAGGTAGACTTTCAAATCAGAATGTTGGGACTATTAAATCATACCATATGAGTTCAATTACTTGTTTGATTTATAGAACCTCATTCTATTAAATCATACCATATGAGTTCAATTACTTGTTTGATTTATAGAACCTCATTCTATCCGATTATTAACATAGTTACCTATACTAGGTGCCGGTTGATTCGTGATCCTTGAAGCCATATTTGGTCTTATTCTTAAGACTATTAGGCAATCCTAAGTGAGTACATAGTTCCCCTCTTTTACCGTTTTCAAATACTTTGGGGTGATACACATGTACATACGTGTTACTTTCGTGCATTTCCTTGCTTTTATGACATAAACATGCTAGTTTCATCTAGTACATATCTAGTACATGCTTTCAATTATGTTTTACTATGTATGTTAAGCATGCTAGCACATTGATTATTTCACATTTGTTACATATGTTTACTTAGCATATGTACACATTGTTTTACATGACATTTCTGCTATGTATGTTTACTGAGCATGCTAGCACATTGTTTTACATGAACATTTCTACTAGGCATGTTTACTTAGCATTCGTAGTACATGGTTTTCACATGCTACATTGGTTATGACATTTGGTGTGTTTAATCGGGACAACAATACATTCATTAACATTGATCACGCCGCTTGGTAGTATGTAATGGTACCATAGGAATTGACAACCCCCGTTTCCGACTCCCTAGGTTTGTTTGGAAGTTGGGAATGACAGAATCTGACTACATAACTTAGATAAACCTTTAATTTTTTAAAGGTTTGTCGCCACAGTCACAAGGCTTGAATGTATGCGATTAACATTACTGCATAAATGTTTGTAATCATAAAGCATTGTTTTCTACAAAACATAACATTTGATTTAAACTTAGGTTTATTCAAAAACATTGTTTTGTACATTTTCTATGGGGTTGAGTAATTACTTATTATTCACCATACATGACATTTGTTTCACATTGACATCATTACATAGTTTAAGTAGGTACTTGCTACTTGCTATGCATTTCATTTGATTTTACAAGATACATGTTACACATGACATTGAACAAGGTTTATACATAAACATTTTTGACATTGAATAAAAGATTTTTGTTGGTTATTGATAAGTGACTTATGTAACGGGGCTGTGTGTTATATGATAAAAGCATGGTGGATACGCCGCTGGTACTTCCTATATATAAGTGCTTTTATTGTATTATACATTGTTGCGTTATCTAAACCACTTGGACAGAAACATGGAACATTTATACAAGTACGTGACATTGTTTTACATATTACATATTTTATACGAATTCACTTTTACTTGGTTATTCGTTTAACCATGCATTGTCCTTTCATTATCATCTGATTTTCAAATCAATTTTCACATGTTTTTACAAAGGAAAACATTTTACAAGGTTCATGACAACATTTTCTTAAACACTTTTTAAATCACAAGTCATGAATCCTGCATAAACAAAACCTATGTATCTCACAGGCATTTTATGCTGACGTACCTATTTTTACATGTGTTTCAGGTGCTAATGCATGATGATGTTTGTGCTACACTTAGGTGGACTCGGGCCTTAGTGACTTAAAAGACTGTTAATTATGTTATTTTAGTTTGAACTCAAGGACAAATGTAAACTTTAATCTCAATAATACATAACTTTAATTACCATGGTTGTTGAAACAATAATTCTGTCGCATCACTCCCCGATGTTTCCGCCGCGGTTTGTTGTTTTACGCGGTCGGGGTGTGGCAGTTTTTTTTTGTCAGGTCACGGCTAGTCAAACAGTCAACATGGATCAGTTTTGTTGTCGGTTCAACGATTTCGTTTCGGTCAACAGCAGTCAACTGCGGTCAACGTTCTAGTTCTAGTCTCAGCTCAGGTGAGAACCTTGAGTTTATTTGTTTCAGATATGAATTTGATGTGAGTATATAGTATTCAGGTCTTAATTCATTCTTGTTTCAGTTTCTATTCGGGTCGAACCCGGTCCAAGTCAGTCAAACTCGGTCAACGCATGGCCAAACCGGTTATCTGATCTGTAGGATCGTGTTCTGACCCGAAAGAGTCAATCAGGGGAGTTTTGATCAGATACAGGTGCGGAAAACAAGTACCTGACGTAGAAATAGCTAGATCTTCACTTAAATCACACTTTTGATTGATATTACAGCGTTTACAACCAAATCTCACACCGGCAGCACTTCGGAATGGATTACAAGGACACGATACAAATGATTTCGTTCAAGTGGTATATATAGGACACTTGATTTCGCTCATATGGACATCATGTCCATAAAAGCGAAATCACATTTACCACATAAGCGAAATCAGCTCTAAACTTCTGATTTCCCATATATGACATAATTCTGATTTCCCACATACGTACATGTGATTTCTCACATACGAACATGTGATTTCCCACATTCGAACATGTGATTTCCCACATTCGAACATGTGATTTCCCACATTCGAACATGTGATTTCCCACATACGAACATGTGATTTCCCACATTCGAACATGTGATTTCCCACATTCGAACATGTGATTTCCCACATTCGAACATGTGATTTCCCACATACGAACATGTGATTTCCAACATTCGAACATGTCCGTATATGTGAAATCAACTTTATCGGAAAATCTCGTACAATATGCCCTAATCTAACAATCTAAGCCTAAGACTCGATACAAGACGAAGTCGACAGATGTAGTGCACCAACAGACTCCCCCTCAGATGTTGATGAGTCGCAGTGTCGAGTCTTTGACAATATCATGTCTTCACTTCTTCAGTCTTGATCTGTCTCTGGGCTTCTCTCTCTCAATCTTTTCTTTCAAGTCTTCAGACTCCCCCTTGCGATATGCTGGCATTTCTTTAGTTCATCAGCATCATCAGCTTTAGAATCGTTGTCTGGATTTCCATCTAACAGCTTCCTAATATCAATCAGATTGACTTTTCATGTTCAAAGATCATTACTTGTCTGCCTTAAATCAAAGTCCTCAAATATCTGCACCTGGCTACACATGCACATTCTTAACCCAGAAATAAGTTTTATGGATTTAACTAAATAAGTACACCAACACTAATCTTCTTTCATAAACATGTGCACCAACAATACCTCTCCCTCTATCTACTTTCATTATGATGAACCACTTGTTGAATGTCAAAACACATTTGATGATTTAAACACACTCCCCCTCACAACAATGTCATCATGTTTAGCACTTGGAATTTTGAAAATCAGCTTTCCAATATCAGTTGTCAAAAATCTTTTTGACTTTTTCAAAAGTTTATGCTAAAACACACTAAAAATCTTTTTGAAATTTTTGAATTTAAAATGAAATGCAATAAAGAAATATTTACAGACAATGTTTTTGTGAGTTTGTGTAAGAGGATCATATCAGTTTTTTTAGACAAGTCGCCAACACCGTGAAGCTTGATTTCATTTTAAGCTCTAAACGATTCACGTAGATTGACGATATTGTTGTCCACTTAAACTCAATCTAAAAACTTTCAATCTGCTTACCGATACTTTAAGGTATATTAATTTGCACTAAATTCAAATGGACCCCACAATCTTAGCATATCCCCTCATCATGCAATACACTGACTCAAGTAATGCCTTTAAACTTTATCAACTGTGATATGTGCGAAAATAAAAGCAGAATGTTTAAACATTAACAATCAGGTCGATACTTCCGTATACGCAGATAAAGTCCAATGTTTAAACAAAATAAGGAAAAATAAAACAAGTTGAAGTTGTTTAGGCTTTAACCACCAGATCGATACTTCCGTATACGCAGAGGAGGTCCAAAGCTTAAACGAAACACCAAAGAAAATAAAGCAGAACGTTTAGGCAACAACATCCAGGTCGATACTCACGTATACGCAGAGGATGTCCGATTCTTAAACAAAATAAAGAAATAAAACAAGTTTAAATCTTTGCAAAATTAAATGCACAATCACAGCGATTTTTTTAGCAAAGTTGTGAAAGTTCACAAACTTAACCAGTTTTATGCTTTTGGCATTCAGCGATTACTGAGCAGGCACATAGTCAAGAAGAACAAAACTAAGTACTATGCTTTCGACCATGTTTCCCACTAGAAATAGGCATTTTGCTTTAAGTTTGTATCGTTATCGCAAATCTACTAGTCTAGCTGAGCCTACCGTCATATCTTTAGTGAGACCGTTTATCACATTTTAACTTTCCATTTCTTTAGCATGTTGTGACAGTTCACTGATGTACTATCATTTATTTTTATCATGTTTTTGAATTTTTATACAACAAAACTCATTTTTTATTTTTATCATGTTTTTGAATTTTTCAAATTTTCAAATGTTTTTGGATTTTCTGAAATTTTCTACTCCCCCTAAAATGCAAACACATTTTAGGAAATTTGAAAAACAAACTATACAATAAAGTGACAACTGATATCGAATCGCTTCAAATCGCCATCAACTAGGCATAAACAATCAGAACTCTCCCTTTCACAAAACTATTTTCTCATAATGATTTCAAAACACTTAAGTTTGTTTTAATCAGAATGATTTTTCCGGAAAATAAGTTTTGTTGATTTAACCACTTGTAAATTAGGGGTTTGGTTCATCATATTGTCCATTCAATCACTTGTAGAAAATCAGATACAACTTAATGTCCCTGATTTACCACTTGACGTTGAAAACCTCTTTCAACCACTTGTAAATAATCACAATCAAAATCTGATATAAAGAATGATGCCGATTCCTGCTCCACTGTTACCAACCTGGGAGCTCCGGCAAGTCAAGTTTATCAATCAAAGAAAATATCCACCCAAGCCTGACCAGCCTTGGGTGTTTTCAATTTAGAAGCAGTTGGAGTGTAAGTTGCTTTCTTTTTAGCATAAAATTCCTTCACCCCTTTTACTTTCCCTTCAACCATTCTCCCGAAAATTTTCTTAACTTTCCCATTAAACGCTTTCTCAACATCAAAGTTATCCTTCTCAGAATAACCCTGATTTGAGATTTCAGACTTTCCAGTTTTCTTTTTAAAAGTTTCAGTCCTCAATGGTGGAAAGTTCTCATCATCCATTGAAGGAACTGAGTTTTCATCACTCTTATCAAACTGTGGCTCCTCTAATTTTGTGGAATCAGATTCATCGCCAGATTTTACATCAGATTTCTTAACAACCCATTTTTGGTTGTCAAGTTTAACACTTCTCCTGTAAAATCTTTTCAAACACTCACCAACTTCAAATGTTGAATTTTTTAAAATTTTAAATTGTTCAGTTGGTGGTTCAATTTTATCAACAACAACTTCTTTCAGTTTTTCAGAAACTCCCTGTTTTGTGTTTGTCGCTTTCGAACAGTTCCATGCAATGTGACCAACTTCATTGCATCGGAAACAGGTTCTTGTCTCTTTCTTCATATAATCTCCACAATTCTTCCTCTCACCAAGAAATTCTTGATTTGTTTGTCTCCAAAATGAGCTCTTTTGTTCTTCCCTTGCAGTTGTTCCTGAAACAAATTTAACTCTGGAATTAAAATCTTTAATATATTTTTCATTTTTATAGTTTTTAGGTGGAATAAAACCAAGTCCTTTCTTTTTGTAGCTACGATTTTGGTTAGGTTTCTTTTGAAAACCAGAACCAGAATTGTAGCTTTTTTTCTTGTTCAGTCTTTGTTGAACTCTTGAGGTGTAAAGTTTAGGTTTATCATTAAAATTTAAATCTTTTATTTCAGAAATATTAATTTCTGTAAGTTTGAAAACCTTTTTTATCAATTCAATTTTAACACCTCTTATTGGAAACTCTTTATCAAAATATAATTTGTCAGAATCATTTAAAGTATACACAACTTCAAATGTTTCATCATTCAAATTAGATTTTGACAACAAAAATTCTTTACTATAAACCCGTTTTCCCTACGACTTTGAACTCTTTTTGGACGAACTCGAACTCTTGACAGACTGACACGAACTTTCAGACTCGGATTTTGACTCTGACTCCTCGTCCTTATCCAACACCTGATCAACCACTCTTTTTATCAGTTCTGACTCATGATCTGTGTCGGACGCTGTGAATGTAACATCAATATTGTCCGGTAAAACATCAGTTATCTCTGATTCTAACTTAATATTGACCGCCTGTTTTAGTTCTTCCTCGTTAGGTTTTCTAGGCGAGTACCCTTCCCAAATCGAAGGCGGACACTTATTATAACAAACACCCTGTTTCTTACCAGTATCCTTTTTCTTCTTTGGCTTTGTTTCTTCACCTTTAAACGCTTCAAATCCTTCAACTGTTGGATAAATTCTATCAATTATGTAGTCACAACCTTTGTAACTTTGTAGCAATCTTCTGATTCTTTCATTCTCAGTTGCTTCACTATTCAACTCTTTCTTCCACTTTGCACATTCTTCTATGTACATGTTGATCTCTTTCTGCTTTGTCATCATGGTAGCATTCAACATCTTCAAAGCTTTCTCTCTTTCAGTGTTAGTCTTCTCCAGACTATTTACATGTCTGTTCAATACATCATATGACTTTTTCAAATTCTTTACATCAAACAACAATTGTTCTTTCAACTTTTCTAACTCACTAAACCTCTCATCTTTCTCTATACATTGTTTACAAGACTCTAAACATGTAAGACAAGGTTTTGTGATTTCAACGATCTTCTCAACTTCAATTATTTTCTCCACTTCAACTATCTTCTCAATCACTTTGACTTCTTTCATTTCTTTTTCAGCTTTCCTCTCTTTGAGTTTCTTCAATTTATCTGCAAAATAAAATTCAAAACTGTCAGAAGATAGATGAGTTTTTCCAACATTTATCTGTTCCGTCTCTTCATCATCACTTGTTTCTGATGAACTGTTTTCTGATGAAACAGATCCTTCATCTTCACTTTTCTCTTCATCATCAGATAACACAGCCATCCATTCTTTCACCAACTCTGGCCTTTGAACAATCTGAGCAATAAAAGCTTTAACATTAGGATCAGCTGGAATGTACTTGTCCCAGCAAAAACCATCAGCCACTTTCTCATCATCTTGATCAACATAATAAGCTTTCTTGTTGGCATCTTCAATCATTCTACCATGTGCCGTTTGAACTTCCTTTTGTTGATGCGGTTGATGAGTAATTTGTTGATAAATGGTTTTCCTATAATAATCATCTTTCCCGGATGACTCCTTTGCTCCTCTCGGCTCCTGATTCTTGCACTCTCTTTTAAAGTGGCCTTTCTCCCCGCAATGAAAACAGACAACTTTAGATTTATCAAATCCTAGATTAGAAAGGTTTGCATCCAAGAAATCATTTCTTCCTGTAACCAATCTGAATTTTTCTGCTCTCCTCAAAACACTAGCTAAAGCCCATTTAATATCCATCACTTCCAGCTCTTCTGCATCGATTTGATTATAATCTTCCTTTGTGAGCATCGGATTACCAATTCTTCCGTCAATCAACCCTTCATAAGACTCTAATGCAGTGACCAATAATCCCATATGATGTTTTACAACTTCTTCAGAAAAATTTTGACCATTTTGAAGATGTAAAGCTACATTACACTGAATTGAATGACCATTTCCAGCAGATGAACTTTGAACACTTGAAGGATTCACAGTTGAGAACCCACTAGTGTTGACTGATCCTTGACTGCTTGGTGTAGATTGATTTCCAGCACTAAATGCAGTTTGTATCTTTGGACTTGCTTCAGCAGTTTGAACATTTCCCTTATAATACAATTTAATATCTTGTTGATGATTAGAACTGTTCATTCTAGCAATTTTCTGCTGCTCCAGATCCTGTGCCTCCAACTTCTCTATAAACTGTGCAATCGATAACCTTTTAAATTGTCCTGAATTCTTTAATATCATCAGATATGTACTCCATTCCTTTTGCGGTAACGCATCAGCAAGCTTTTCAACCCATTCTGCTGGAGTTTTTGTAATCTTCAATTGTGACATGGTGCGTACAAGATGACAATATCATTCAATAAGACTTTTTGTTGTTTCACTAGGCATGCACGCAAATAGTTCAAACTCTTTTTTAGCAATGTTGCTTTACTTTGAAGCATCTCAGTACTTCCTTCGAATTTCGTTTTAAGAGCTTCCCAAATAGAATAAGCGTTTTCATCATGTTGAAGCAACACAAATATATCTTCTTTAACAGCTTGTTGTAACAAACTGATCATCATCTTTTCTCCTTTGTAACTCTCTCTTTCTTGCTCCGTGAACTCTGAAATGATTTTATCGACTCCCGCTGAATTCTTTGGCCTCTCATATTCAGTTTCGATGCTCTCCCAAGCTTTTAGATGATTCGCCTGAACCCAATTCTCAAACCGTTTCTTCCATCCGTGGTAATCTTCAATTCCCATAAGTTTCGGGGGGTTTTTGCATTGTTCCGGTTTCATTCTCCATGTTCATGTTTTTAGCAATTTCAGCCGGAGTAGTAGGGGTTGAAGCAAATGCGTTGTAGAACTCGGAATCCATGTTTTGGTAACAACTTGAATCTCTTGACAAACACCTGATGATTACCTGACGTACAATCAAACAAAATACAATCAGTTTAACAGTTAATCAACTAACTGAATAAAACTGGTACTCGAACTTGTGAATTTTCTGTGCGGAATGAATGTTGACAAACTGTGCGGACTGAACGTTGACAAACTGTGCGGACTGAATAACCAACTTTGCGGACTGAATGACCCTTTGAAACCTTTAAACTCTGAACCGTACGAACTGGATTTTATTATGCGACTTGATCACACAAAACGACCTGACTGATCAACCGTACTGATTGATCCGTGCGAACTGACTAAACTCCAAACCTGACGATCAGAAACACCGACTGACGTACGAAGTGAACTTGAATTCGAATGAACATATTTCAAACAGTGTGATCTTTCAACACTTTCACATGAGTTATTAAAAAAAAAAATCTAACACATTTGATGGGCTGGTTTCTAATATGGGTCGAGATATAGAAACAAACACATGGGCTAACACTATGATTCTTGGGCCAAAACCTTATGTTTAAAAAACAATCTTAGGCCAAAACAAACAAACAACTTTCATACAATTAATTGAATCAAAAAACAATTACGAGCAACTTTTAACTCAATTTGAGTGGACCGAGACTGATGTTTTTTTTTAAATGATTCTGTTAACAAATTTGAGATAATGCCATTTGACCACAACATCCACTTATCCAAACATTAATTGAGCGGCACAAATCCATCAATTTCAAGACATGCAAATCATGATTTAGGTACAACCTTTTTCATATATCAATGAATTCAACTATTCAATTTATTCAGATCCTAAACATACATTGGGCTGAACATGATTCTGTGATATATGACACATTCAAATCTTTAACTAAATCATCACATATGATGAATATGGAAATCACTTTCTATTGGACCTACAAAACAAATTGGTCAAAGATCACATGCAATCTGATGTAATCAACACATTTCCCGACAAATTCATATGTCACAAATAAATCCTATCACTTGATTGGACCGAACACTTTTATTGATATAAGCACATGTAATATCTAATTCCACTTTGATTTTATCTATCACTCAATTACACATGCAGACAATCTTTAATATTCCACCACATGTAAGCAACAACAATAATATTCTTAATGGCCGACAAACATTAATTCATTTTAGAGGTGACACTAAAAATGAAATCAGGTTCTGAAATGTTCTTAAAGGCGAAATCAGATTGTTAAGTAGTCACATGAGCGAAATCAGAAGTCTTAGGTTGACACATAAGCGAAATCAAGTATTAAATGTTGACATATGAGCGAAATTAAGTAACTAGGATGTCCTATGAGCGAAACCTATATGTTTGTTTGAGCGAAATCAAAAGTTGGTCTTATAAGCGAAACCTTATGTATGAATAAGCGAAATCAGTCACTTGGGAAGTCCTTTGGAGCGAAATCAAGAGTTGTTCGTATGAGCGAAATAAACTTGGAGGACATTTTGGACCATTTTTAGTTCGAATTTCGGTGTCAAACTTTCCAGGATTTATCTATAACCAATTTCCTACAGTATGTGAAATTTTGAATCATTTTTGACCGTGAAATCTTTCTGAATCAAGAAAAGAAAGTATAGAAGAAAGAATATATGATGAAATCCAGCAAAACTCTGTAGAACTCCTCCTCCTAAAGCTCTGATACCACTTGTAGGATCGTGTTCTGACCCGAAAGAGTCAATCAGAGGAGTTTTAATCAGATACAGGTGCGGAAAACAAGTACTTGACGTAGAAATAGCTAGATCTTCACTTAAATCACACTTTTGATTGATATTACAGCGTTTACAACCAAATCTCACACCGGCAGCACTTCGGTATGGATTACAAGGACACGTTACAAATGATTTCGTTCAAGTGGTATATATATGACACTTGATTTCGCTCATATGGACATCATGTCCATAAAAGCGAAATCACATTTACCACATAAGCGAAATCAGCTCTAAACTTCTGATTTCCCACATATGACATAATTCTGATTTCCCACATACGTACATGTGATTTCCCACATACGAACATGTGATTTCCCACATTCGAACATGTGATTTCCCACATTCGAACATGTGATTTCCCACATTCGAACATGTGATTTCCCACATTCGAACATGTGATTTCCCACATACGAACATGTGATTTCCCACATTCGAACATGTCCGTATATGTGAAATCAACTTTATCGGAAAATCTCGTACAATATGCCATAATCTAACAATCTAAGACTAAGACTCGATACAAGACGAAGTCGACAGATGTAGTGCACCAACATGATCGATACGCGTTAAACACGAGACTCGGTTTGATAATGGTGCGAATACTAGTTATATTGTTTCACATTTAACTTTGTTATCGTAAAACCGAACTTTATATAATTTGTAAACTTACGTAGAAAGATATACATATAATTATATTGTTTGTTTATTGTTGAATTTTGACATTATATCGACGACTTGTATCGTCGGGATAGTCCAAAAACAAAGGAAACTATGCCCGATTTTTCATAAAAATCCCTAAAACGAAACCTGCTTAATTATAAAGCGAAACCTATCGGATTCAAGTTATTTTCGTAAAAACAAATATAAAAACATATTTGTTTTAGATAACACTTGACTGTTTTATAAAACTAACCCTATTATTCTTAAAACGAGTTATATATAATAATAGCAATAAAAATAATAATAACAGTTTTACTTTTATTAATTCTTTTCCTTTAATACACATTTAAATCAATTTATTTAACTTATATATAGCGTTAACGTTCACGTTTTCCATATTTAGGGTAATCACTCTCGTGCGTTCGGTTTTTCCTATCTTTTCCCTCGCGCATTATTTCAAGGAATCTCCATACGCAAACATGGTGAGCATACTCGACCCCTTTTTTTACACTTTAACGCGTTTTGGGGTGCAACATGTATCATTTAACAAAAAATCATATTATACGAAATCAAACGTATTCCCGATATGCTTACGTTAGTTATGCGCGCTAGTTTCATTTTGTACGTACATGTTATTTGTTACGCTTATGTTAGTTATACTTTCTAGTTTCAACTTGTATTCCTAAGATATTGTTATTCTTAGGCTGTTTATGCATGCTAGTTTAAAAATCATAATTTCATAATATTTGCTATGTTTAAGTCGTTTATGTAGGCTCGTTTCGACGTGAATAATAAATGCTATGTGAATTTGAGACAAACTTTTATACTTATAATTATATTCAAGCTTGTATGCTCGCCAATACCTTTGTATTGATCTATGCTTTTAATACATGTTGCAGGAATATCAATGACGCATGGAATCTAGTAGGATTGCCTAGAAACACATTTAAACGTTAAATACTTGTTGTATTGTATTTTATTTCATACATGTCACACCCCGACCACGTAAAACAACAAATCGTGGTGGAAACGTCGGGGAGTGTTGTAACAGAATCGTTATTTCATAACACATGGAAATTTGAAATTTTGTTTTATTGATTAACTGAGTTACAATGTCTAAACAAACAAAGAAGTTTAACATAATTAACTAGTCTTGCTTCTTTTATTGTCACTAAGGCCCATGTCCGCCTATGTGTATCTTGATCAATCATATGCATCATCTCCTGAAACACATGTGAAAATAGGTACGTCAGCATAAAAATGCCGGCGGGTACATAGGTTTTATTGATTTAGGATTCATGACTTATAAGTTTAGAAAAAGTTGTTTAACAAAAAGTCAGTCATGATCCTTGTAAAATTTTTTGTTTTATAGATCATTTGAAAAGCGATGATAGATATGTATATTTAAAAGAATAATGTAAGGTTAAATGAATAACCAAGTAAAATGAGTTTGTATAAAACAAACTGTTTTTGTAAAACAATGTCTTGTGAAAAATATGTTATTTGTGTAAAATGTATAAGTCCAAATTGAATGATTTAAATAACGCTACGACATGTAATATAATACAAGCACTTATATATAGGAAGTACCAGCGGCGTATCCACCATGCTTGTATCATACTACACACGTCTCGTTACTTAAGTCATTTAAACAAACCACCAATGTATAATGTTCATGTTTAAACCAAATGTCAAATGTTCATGTATAAACCAATGTCTTATGTTAAAAGTCAAATGTAATCAAGTAGTATGTGAGAAATGTTATGTATGGTAAGTAATATATGATTACCAAGACCAAAAGTAAAAATGTACAAAACAAAGTATTTTGAATATATCAAAAAGTTGTGTTTTGCAAAGTAAATGCATGTTTTACTAATACAAACATTTATACGGTAAGTTAAACACATACATTCAAGCCTTGAGACAGATGGATAACCCTAGAGTCAAGGTTATGAAAAGAAATGTTTTCGGATTCAGTCATTCCTTTCACCCAAACAAACCTAGGATGTCAGGAACGGGATTTGTCAAGTCCTATGGTACCATTACTTACTACCGAGCGGCGTAGCTAATGTTAATGAATGTATATAAGTCTCGTTTGTACAAACCAAATGTCATACCAAATGTAAACATGTTTTATGAAAATAATGTACCTAGTATGCTTAAGTGAACATACAAGGTAGAGATGTAAACAATGTGTCCATATGTTACTAGAACATATGCAACAGAGATGCAATGTAAAACAATGTGCTAGCATGCCAAGTAAACATACATAGCCAAAGAAATGAAATGAATGTAAAACAATGTACTAAGTATGCACACATTGGACACACATTGCAAAAACATAATGAAATCATGTACTAATAGTGTACTAATGAACATAGCAAGTATATGATATGAAAACATGGAAAGCATGAAAGTAACAAGTAGGCACATGTGTTTCACCCCAAAACATTTGAAAAACAGTAAAAGAGGGGACTATGTACTCACTTAAGGGTGCTTAGAAGTCTTGAACAACAACCAAGCAAAGCTAGAGGGATCACGGAATCAAGCGGTACCATATATAGATAACTACATAAATAACCGGACCTAAATCGGGAGATTGGATAGTATGAGTTTTCATAAACCAAATGAGTATTGGAACTCATATGATATGGTTTAACAAAGCCTACCTACTAAAATGAAACCTAACCTAAGTGCTTATGACCCATTACGACCCGTTTAGGTAGCTTATGCTACTTTAACGCGTCGTTCGCGTAAAACGCATTCGGACCGCCTAACTAGTCGTATGAAAAGTAAAATATGCCTTAACATGTCTAATATAGTTGTCTAATCAGTTTAGATGTCAAAATTTATGTTACATATGCTTAAAATGAATTTGTGCGTAAAAAAAGGTATTTTGGTAATTTTCCCAAGGCATATAAACTACCTATCATATAACTATTTAAACGATGCGACCATAAGGTATAACTTTGGAAGGTTATTTCCTATTCAACTATGGTCACCTAATGTGTTTGGTCGGATCCTAATGATCGACTAAATGGGTCGGGTTCGAAAGTATAAGCGATTGTTTAGATCGCTTACCTTTACTACCCAAGACAAGCACAATTCTAAAAGTGACCAACTAAACATGCTAGAACATGTTTAGTTAAGTTAGAAAACAGGTTTGGTATCAAAACAAACGATTTTGATACCCTAGAGTATTTTGGTTACAAAATACGTGAGAAAACGTATTTTGGCCGAAACTACGACTCGTCACTGAGCCTAGATAACGTGGTAATCAGTAGGTATAGTTGCTAGGGACTATAACCATCGTGATTACGCTCACGTTATGAAGTTCAAACGAACTTCGCATTGACCATAAACTGGTCAATGCAGAAAGTCAAACACATATTGACTTTCAAGCTAAAACGCATAAAAATAATGAAGGAATACTTACAAAGGGTCCCCGCAAGATTGATTTTCCAAGTATTCTCAGGTATGAGGTGATGAAACACCCCAACTTAGAGAAATCTCATAAATCAAGTGGGTTTTGCAAGTGAATGGGATGGGGTATTTATAGTTTTCGAAGAGCTGTTATGATCGTTTGTCGATATCCGAGCATTGATCTCAACCTTACTCTTGTGCCCCCTGTTTTGAAACACCTTGGGCACTCAGAACCAGCCCATAGGAAGCCCCAAAACCATTTGAAAGTGCTGGAAACATCTGGAACAAGCTGTTATACACCGTTTGCATATCTGGCACGTTCACACGGGCCGCGTAAGATAAGCCCTTAGGCTTACGCGCCCCGCCTGAAGTCCCCAGCTCCGCAACAGTTTGCAAAATTACTTTTTTGGTCCCTGTTATACTATAAGCTCATTTCCGACACTTCTAAGGCCAGTTATGTAACATTTGTGCTTGTAATCATTGTGAACAGTTCAATTATCAATAAAACAATGTTATTTGATCCCAATGTTTGTTTGGTTATGTTTTACATTTTTCATGTTTTGACTTTTATTCAATTTCAAACTCTATATCGCTTTCTTGAGAGTTATATGCAAACTGTTGCATAAACGTAATCATTTTAATGCAAAAAATACTCCGGAACATCAACATATACCTAACATACCTTAAATAACCTTTACATAACTTAGAAATAAGTTTTCAAGGCTTTGGTATGTCAAAAACAAGTTAGTTAAGTCTACAGGGACTAAATTTGACAAAACTGCGAAAGTATGCCAATTTGAACTGCAACGAACATTCTGGAACATGACCATAAGTTAAACACACCTTAAATATCCTTTATATAGCTTAGAAATAGGCTTTGAGGGGTTCAGTGTGCTAAAATAAACGTTTGGCTCATTCAGGGACTAAAAGTGTCAAAAAGTGCATAAGTTTGCACTTTCGCGCATAACTTACATTCTGAATATATCCGGACATCCAAAAAATTATGTAATCACTATAATATTTTATTTTAGTGTTTGGCATAAGAAAAATCCATTCGTCACGCCATTTGGATCGTTTTTCGCGCTTATGCGCATTCCGTCGTAATTAGCCGAACATCGCAACCGTACGGCCAAACAAACCGACATCCGAGATGTTTTCAAGCATATTTCATGTTCCCTATGTCTTAACATCATTGTGGAGCTTAAAATTGGGTTTGACGGTGTTAGAAGTGCCGTTACGCAACGAAACAAGGTGCAGGGACCAAAAGTGTAATTCTGCCAAAGTTGATGGCTTACGGACCGTAAGCCATCACCCTTACGGTCCGTAAGCAGGGGCCACATGCAGAAACTCGTTTTGACTGCTGTTAACAGCCTTTCAACCCCCCAAAGGCCAATTCCACATGTCAATATCTGGTGGTGGGGGCAAAATGAGTTACCATAACATTCCAACACATGTACGGAAGAGATTCGATCACGTTATTCGATAAACGATCCTAACGGTTGTCCAAATCCTATAAATACCCATCCATCCCAACCCCAAAAACCCAAAAATCTGATCTAAATTCTCTAAGTTGAAGTCATTGCTTCATACCTGAGCTATTCGATCATGTTTTACTAGCGGGGACCCTTTATAAGTGTTCCTTCGTTCTTTTATCGCTTTTCGAGTGCGAAAGTCAAAGTATGTTTGACTTTCTGTGTTGACCAGTTTATGGTCAACACGAAGTTTGTTTGAACTTCATAACGTGAGCGTAATCACCATGGTTATAGTCCCTAGTGACTATACCTACTGATTACCACGTTATCTAGGCTTAGTGACGAGTCGTAGTTTCGGCCAAAATACGTGTTATTGCGTATTTTGTAACCAAACTACTCTTAGGTAACAAAACCGTTTGTTTTGATACCAAACCTATTTTCTAAACTTAGTTAAGCATGTTTTAACATGCTTAGCTCGTCACTTTTAGTTTAGTGCTTATATAGGGTCGTAAGGTAAGCGATCTAAACAATCGCTTATACTTTCGAACCCGACCCGTTTGGTCGATCATTAGGATCCGACCAAACACATTAGGTGACCATAGTATATAGGGAATAACCTTCCGAGGTTATACCTTATGGTCGCTTCGTTTAAGTAGTTGTATGATAGGTAGTTTATATGCCTTAGGTAAATTACCAAAATGCCCTTTTTACGCCAAAATTCATTTTAAGCATATGTAGCATAACTTTTGACCTCTAAACTAATTTGGCAACAATATTAGACATGTTAAGGCATATTTTACTTATCATAGGACCAGTTAGGCATTCCGAACGCGTTTTACGCAAACGACGCGTTAAATTAGCATAAGCTACCTAAACGGGTCGTAATGGGTCGTAAGCACTTAGGTTAGGTTTCATTTTAGTATATGGGCTATGTTAAACCATATTACATGAGTTCCTATACTCATTTGGTTTACGAACCCTCATTCTATCCAATCCTCCGATTTAGGTCCGGTATATTAACATAGTTACCTATATTACGTGCCGTTTGATATCCGTGATCTCTAGCATTGTTTGGTTGTTACTTAAGGACTACTAAGCAATATCAAGTGAGTACATAGCCCCTCTTTTACTGTTTTCCAAACACTTTGGGGTGAAACACATGTGCCTAGTTGTTACTTTCATGCTTTCCTGTTTTCACATCATATGCTTGCTATGTTCATTAGTACAATTATCGTACATGATTTACATTACATTGTTTTTGTAACACCCAAAAATTTTAAAAGAAAAATGTAACAACCCTCATTAAAAACTATTATTTCTTATGATTTATAGTCCAATAGGAAACCCTAATTAAGACACCCAAGTGATTTTGCACAAACCCTAAGATTTCCAGAACAATTAGAATCAGGATCAGGGCCCCTAAAACTCAGGGGGGCATTCCCTACTCGATGATTATCCTAAAAACTCGTTGTCAAAACTGAATTTTAAGAATTTGTCGACTCAGCTAGGCTAGTCCCACACGTGGCAAGCCTATAGTGCATTGGTGTCCTTTACGGACCGTAACCTTATTATGCTTACGGTCCGTAAGCTATCATACGGACCTCAACATCGGCAAGCTTACGGTCCGGAAGCTAAGCCAAATTCGTGTATAAATAGCAGACATTGGCACTTAGTTTCTGAAGTTGGAGCGACGAGAAAATTCGTTATATTCTCTGAGTTTTGGTCTGAATACTACAATTAACACACACAGAAACACTAATTAGTTTAGCGGAATGCTGCAGAACAGGGTATTACCTCAATCGCTGATACGATTCAATGTCCGATCGATTGAAACTATCCGATAGATGTTTAAGTGCTGCTCAAATTGGGTTTATACTTTGTCATTCGTCGTGATTTCGACTTGAATGTTTGAGTGCTGTTCGAAATCGGACTATACTCTGTCATTCGTTGTGAATCCGCTGGATGTTTAAGTATCGCACTTTGTCATTTGTTGTGAAGGTTTGATCTCGTGAGTTATCGTAAAAGCTGTATTAGTTAATTACCTAGTTTGTGTGCAAATTAGGTTAAGAGGATAATCAGTAGGCTAAATTCTGCACGTATAAATCTACAATTGGAAAATTTTAAGGTACGGATAGACTCCTTTCTTTCGATTTATGTCGTTTTGAGATAAGTATATTATTCCTGATTTTAAGTTCCGTATTAAGATTCAGTTATGAAATAAGTTATAAATTCCGTACGGATAGAATCCTTCGATTTATGTGGTTTGGATACAAGTATATCATTTCTGATTTTAAGTTCCGTATTAAGATTAAGTTATGAAATAGGTGTTGGAAGTTACAAACGTTTTGAAAAGGTTTTATCTTGTTTCGTTTAATAAACCACATTTTGGGGACGAAATTGTCAAGATAGGATTGATATCCATACCTTGGTGACTGGTTCCACTCTTAAATTTTAATCTCGCCAAAGATTCGTATTTTCAATTAAATTATTATTTATAAGTTACAAGTTAAATATCTTAAGACTTACAAGTTACAAGTAAATAAAATTTAAGTTTACTATTATATACAAGTACTATGTTACTCAAAATCAAATTATTATAATACCATTATGTTACTATGTTTTTTTTTTAAAACTCCTCACGTTTTTTATTATCGATTCATTTGACAGTCCGTTTGATTCCTATTCTAATCATTTGATTTAGTTTTCATGTCATGCGATAGTTTTCTGTTAAGCTGTACTCATTATCGCATGTTCCAATATATGTTCCGTTTTGTGATGAAAATAAGTTTTATAAGTTATGTGAATAAGACCATTTGTGCTCTGATACCCTGAGTATCGCTTCTCGTGGAGTGTCCCACGAGCATGTTGTTGCGGCATCGACATCATGTGCTCCACCCGTGACGTAGAGATCAGTTCACGGCGTCTCTTAAGTACAAGTGTGGTACATATAAGCTATTAGGAGGCGTATGGATCGATCCTAGAATTTAAGTTAAGGAGATGGATAACGGTTATGCCAACTCGCCATTTCATGTGATAATTATGCAGCAGTAGCTACCTATGTATTGTCACGTTTTAAGTTTGCTCATGGGTACATCCGTAAGATATGATTATGAAATTACGTTAAGCTTTTGTTTTCTGCTATCCGCACACTGGGCAAAACTTTCAAATTTTGCTCAGACGTATGTTTTTGTGTTTTCTTCTTTACGTCAGGTTATCAAGACAATCTGGGACGGGATATGGAAGAATGCTCGAGTGTTTGGAAAAGACAGTAGAAATAATTGTACTGGATTAGATATCCTTCATTAAGTTGTAAAGCCTTGTAATACATTTAAGTATAAATGGAATTATGTTTTTGATCTGACTCCGTAAAAGTGACACGTCAGCCCATTCCGGGTTGGGGTGTTACAGCTATGGTATCAGAGCAAAGGCTCTTTCCTGTAGAAAACTTAAACATAAGTTAAGACCAGTGAGGTAATGGGTAGACATTGGGTTAGGATTTCGATGTCCAATCAGTCGATACATCGGTTAGTAACTTTTCTTTTCACTTCATGATAGTCTCGAACACAAGTATTTCGCCATCTTCATTGTTTTACTCTAGCTTTATTTTAAGTATGGCTATTGATCATAGTAAGTCACGTTCAAGTATGATTAGTTAATAATTTCGAGGACGAAATTTTTTTTAGAGGGGTAGATTTGTAACACCCGAAAATTTTAAAACAAAAATGTAACAACCCTCATTAAAAACTATTATTTCTTATGATTTATAGTCCAATAGGAAACCGTAATTAAGACACCCAAGTGATTTTGCACAAACCCTAAGATTTCCAGAACAATTAGAATCAGGATCAGGGCCCCTAAAACTCAGGGGGGGCATTCCCTACTCGATGATTATCCTAAAAACTCGTTGTCAAAACTAAATTTTAAGAATTTGTCGACTCAGCTAGGCTAGTCCCACACGTGGCAAGCCTATAGTGCATTGGTATCCTTTACGGACCGTAACCTTATTATGCTTACGATCCGTAAGCTGTCATACGAACCTCAACATCGGCAAGCTTACGGTCCGTAAGCTAAGCCAAATTCGTGTATAAATAGCAGACATTGGCACTTAGTTTCTGAAGTTGGAGCAATGAGAAAATTCGTTATATTCTCTGAGTTTTGGTCCGAATACTACAATTAACACACACAGAAACACTAATTAGTATAGCGGAATGCTGCAGAACAGGGTATTACCTCAATCGCTGATACGATTCAATGTCCGATCGATTGAAACTATCCGATAGATGTTTAAGTGCTGCTCAAATTGGGTTTATACTTTGTCATTCGTCGTGATTTCGACTTGAATGTTTGAGTGCTGTTCGAAATCGGACTATACTCTGTCATTCGTTGTGAATCCGCTGGATGTTTAAGTATCGCACTTTGTCATTTGTTGTGAAGGTTTGATCTCGTGAGTTATCGTAAAAGCTGTATTAGTTAATTACCTAGTTTGTGTGCAAATTAGGTTAAGAGGATAATCAGTAGGCTAAACTCTGCCCGTATAAATCTACAATTGAAAACAAGGTAGCATCAACTGGAAAATTTTAAGGTACGGATAGACTCCTTTCTTTCGATTTATGTCGTTTTGAGATAAGTATATTATTCCTGATTTTAAGTTCCGTATTAAGATTCAGTTATGAAATAAGTTATAAATTCCGTACGGATAGAATCCTTCGATTTATGTCGTTTGGATACAAGTATATCATTTCTGATTTTAAGTTCCGTATTAAGATTAAGTTATGAAATAGGTGTTGGAAGTTACAAACGTTTTGAAAAGGTTTTATCTTGTTTCGTTTAATAAACCACATTTTGGGGACGAAATTGTCAAGATAGGATTGATATCCATACCTTGGTGACTGGTTCCACTCTTAAATTTTAATCTCGCCAAAGATTCGTATTTTCAATTAAATTATTATTTATAAGTTACAAGTTAAATATCTTAAGACTTACAAGTTACAAGTAAATAAAATTTAAGTTTACTATTATATACAAGTACTATGTTACTCAAAATCAAATTATTATAATACCATTATGTTACTATGTTTTTTTTTAAAACTCCTCACGTTTTTTATTATCGATTCATTTGACAGTCCGTTTGATTCCTATTCTAATCATTTGATTTAGTTTTCATGTCATGCGATAGTTTTCTGTTAAGCTGTACTCATTATCGCATGTTCCAATATATGTTCCGTTTTGTGATGAAAATAAGTTTTATAAGTTATGTGAATAAGACCATTTGTACTCTGATACCCTGAGTATCGCTTCTCGTGGAGTGTCCCACGAGCATGTTGTTGCGGCATCGACATCATGTGCTCCACCCGTGACGGAGAGATCAGTTCACGGCGTCTCTTAAGTACAAGTGTGGTACATATAAGTGACGTGATGTCGTGGTCACAATCAAATTTAATCCCAATAACAACTATAGATAGCGGTAATAGGGTATCGAACTCAGGGAGTATGTGGAAAATGTGTCGATTAGAAAGCTTTGTGATTGAACTACAATTAACCTAATGTGCAAAAATTAAAATTCAAGAGTTGATTGTTTTGGTTTTAAAAACTAATATTAACTAATTAAATTGCAAATCAAAGATTGTTGTAAAACAAATTAGGAGAGAACAATGACCATCTTAGGATTCAGTTTCTTTAAACAATTGTGTAAAATTCCAACTAGAAAGAGTTACATAGACATAACTCGTGCATACATAATTGAAGTGATGAAAGGGAACAAAGTACTCGGATTCAATAAACGCGAGGTCGTTTCCCGATGATCAATTAATCAATAACCAACCCTAACCCTTCCCGTGATATCTCGATTGCCAGCGACACCAAGAACGTACGATTGAGACTAGAAATTGCACTATCAATTAACAAGCTACAAACAATTATGTATACACCATGATAAACAAGAAAACACAAGTTATCATTCTAGAAATTCAGAAATAAACACACAAGAGTTCAATAGAAACTTCACCTAAGATGATCACCGAAAGTTTTAGCCACACATGGCTTGATGAATCATCATAACAACAAGTCTAATGTTCATAGGAATCGTAAACACAAACCGAATGTTAGAAATTGTCTAAAACCAAGCCAAGATAGCCAAAATCGCCACAAAGATGTTCTCTAACCGTTCAATAATGAGAATACTTGAAAAGACACACTAAAACTGATTAAATGAGGGCAGTTACGTTTTCCTCGCAGCCTCCACCGTAAATTACGGTACCACCGTAAATTACGGTGGACCAAAAAGTGTTACGGTGGGTCTCTACTGCCTTACGGTGGTCGAAAAATGCTGGGGTCTACCGTAAATTACGGTACCACCGTAAATTACGGTAGGCTTCAGCATGAAATTTTGTTTTCAGCATAACTTTTTCGTTTCAACTCCGTTTTCTTCACCGTTTTCGCCTCCGTTCTCGTAATTCCGTCCTCTATCATGCTATCTTATTAATTCTTCAGTTCTAATAAATTATTTTCTTCATGTATTCTCCATCTTTCAATCTCTAATCCAACCGCGCCTATTCCGAAGCTTCATTTCCACACTTTTAAGCTCCGAATGTACCTGAAACATAAGTAACCGTAGTTATCTAATTCAAGATAATTACACAATTAAATGAGGGATAAACTTGTCCTTTAACATCATAGAGGGTTGTCCTACGGACCACCCGTCACATCCCCACACTTAACCGTTGCTTGTCCCAAGCAACTCATTAAATCAATTTCAAAACAAGCGATCAATGTAAACCAAGCTAAATGTGCCGTCCTTTTACTAACTTTCAATCATACCACAAGACACACCCCTCACAAAAACTCTCGGTGACAAGAAATATTAGCACATAATGCTAAACCACTCAATGCGTGTGTGTGTGTTTGTGCGACAATAAGCTTGTATAAAAATCAAGTCTCCTCCTATTGAGTATTTAGCATGCTTATGAATCAAAAGGACTTACGGGTTGTAACGGGGCTATGTGCAAAGGTAGGAAAATGGTAGAATATATATGCGAGAGCTAATTGATTTGACCCGGTTTTTATTTCTACCACTAAACAAAGCAAACATCAAATATATACACAACTTCTTCAACATTCTCAACTACTATTGCAACTAAATAATTTTTTTTTCATATTTTTCTCTTTTTTTTATCATTTTTTTTCATTTTTTTTCATAACACATCAAACTCAACAATATATACAAGAACATCAATACTACATACTAAATCTCCTAAACCGGGTCATCTCAATAGGTAAAATTTTGTAGGAAGTAGGTTTGGGTCACAACCAAATGATATAAGGCTCAAACATGGCTTTCTAAAGACCAAACCCCCACCCCTCACAATACCAAGCTCATATATGTAAAGTATGAGGTCCAACCCACCAATCCCACACTCTCACACTTCTAGACGAGGCTACCTAAAAGTCCCCTATCATTCTCAAAAGCATGCTAATTCTAGGATTTAACAAGTATTCACACACAAGTTCTATTAACACACAACGCACACCGCCACTCAAACAATGAAATATCAATAACAATCATGTATGGCTCAAATCCTCACCAAGAAAAGACTAGGAATGGGTGTCGGTGTGTCAAATGGCACAATATCAAGTTTTCAAATTTTAACAATTTTGGCTCGGATTTACAAAATTTTTAAAACTCTCAAAAATTTCCCCCATCCCCACATTTGGGATACATTGTCCCAATGTATGGTTTTGGGAAGAGTTGATCGCTAAAACCCTTCAACAACAAAAAAAACTTTAAATCTCAAACCCCACATTTCTTTTTGGATTTTTTTTTTTAAACATGACACCACCAACTCGCACCAACCCAACATAACATCACAATCCTACACCACCCAACCGCCCGACCATAAACAAAACAAGCTAACAACTAACTACCAATATTTCAAAGCTAAAGAACACAACAAGACTAAGGAAAGAGTACATTGACCTGGTGAAGTCTTCCACAACAGATGTTGTAGACAATCCGACCTCCTGTCACCACCTTCACCCAAATATCCGTACATCTTCCCCACACTTGAATGTCGCCATGGCCCTGAAACAAAGAAAGATAAAAACAACAAGATCAATATAAAACCCCGGGTTGCCTCCCGAGCAGCGCTAAGTTTCGAGTCTTCAGCCAGACTGTGCCACCACCATTTATGGTGGCTCAAAGAATCGGTTCCTATCACCTCCCCCACTGTAGCTTGTCTTTGGGCAAAATGCATCCGTCTCATTTTGACTCGGTGGGTAATCAAATACACTCCTGCTTGAACCCATATGTGTTTCTTCACGGTCCGGTGGGTCCTTTTTTCTCAATCTTTGAAACACATTTTTCATACAATCACTAGACTCACCACCCTTCCTCTCAATGGGCTCATAACTAATCACTCTAGTTTGAACATCAAAGTACAACTTACGGTTCTTTTCAGTCATGGTAATAATCTCGTCTCTACAATTAATTTGAGCATTTGCTGTGTATAGAAACGGTCGACCTAAGATTACCCTTTGTTGTGATGCCATGTTGGTAGAAGCATAGTCCAAAACTAGAAAATCCACCGGGTATTCAAACTCTCCCAACTGAATCTTAACATTCCTAACCATTCCCCGTGGACGCCTCCAACTTCCATCCGCCAAGCTCACCATGGTGTCTATACCTTCAAGTGGACCAAAGTCGTACATATCGTATAGATCGCTTGGTAGCACACTCATGCTTGCCCCGTAGTCCAACAATGCGTGAGGGATTTTTAATTTTCCCACACGGATAGGCACGATTGGCGCATCATACTCTTTATCATTCTCGACTTCGGCATCTTTTTCCAAACCTGCATTCACTTGATACGAAGAAGTTAGCAATGTTTCATTAAATTTAGTATTTGGAACGGTGCTTACCACATTAATGTTAATGCTTTTTGTGTTCTTGGGATTTATCACCGTGTCATTTGGTAATTGACCTTTTGCTTTCTTCAATATCGCCACGTCACTCGCAAGTTGACCCATTTGAGTGGTCAACGATTGGATGCTTTTGTCACGAACCTCGTCCTTTTGCATCCGAACCTCATCACGTTGATTCATTCGTTGCATTTCACTTTGCATCGCCTTCAACATCTCCATTACTTCGTTTCCACCCAAAGAGCTTTGACCCGTTTGATATTGCCTTTGAAATCCTTGGTTTCCTTGGAAATTCGGGTTAGCTTGATTAGACGGGTTCCCATACCTAAAATTTGGATGGTTCCTTAACCCGGGGTGGTAAGTGTTAGAGTTCATGTTGTTGTAATTTCTACCACCCCCTCCTTGGCCTTGACCTTGAATCGCATGAACTTCTTCATATTGCCCTTCCAACATTCCTTGGCAATTTTCAGCCGCATGACCTATTTCATTACACAAAGCACAAACATCATAAATTTGGTTAGTAGTTTGAACATTACCATCATCTATGGCGTGCACTTGAGGTCGTGCAATGGCCGGTCGCGCTCTCCTCGATGCTTGGGCCTTTCTCTTTGATGTACTTGCCATATTCTCCAAAAATTCCCAATCATCATTCTCATAATTTGTGCCAAAAGTTCCACCGGTAATGGACATTAAATCTCGAGCATCCTCGGCACTCAACCCCTCATGGAAGGCATTCATCAACTCCCAAAGTTCAATCCCATGGTGAGGGCAGTTTTTAATCATCATATTGAATCGTTCAAACGCCTCATGAAACATCTCACCATGTTGTTTTTGGAAGCTCCTCAACCCCTTTCTAGCTTCATTGGTCTTTTGGGCGGTATAAAATTCATCTAAGAAAATTTGTTGCATCTCCACCCAAGTATATATGGATGCTGAAGGCAAAGTGTAGAACCACTTCTTTGCCTTGTCCTCCAAAGAGAACTGAAATAGGACCAACTTGATATCATCAGCTGAAAAACCTTGACTTCCAAGAGTGTTGCAAATGGAGTCATAAGCTTCTAAGTGGAAATACGGTTCTTCCGTTGCTAGCCCCTTGTATTTTGGCAAACTTTGTAAAGAATTCGTCCTAACTTCAAAGGTCCTTCCTTCATTATTGTGAGGGATAACCACCGGTGAAGGGTTTTGAGTAATTATCGGCCTGAAATGCGCTTCAATTCCCCGTGCTTGTTCCCTAAGATGCCTTCTTGGAACACCCAATCGACCCCTTTGATGAATAGGAACCATTGGTCTTGGTATATTCCCTTGTGGTACAAATGGTTGTTGAACTTGTTGTTGTGGCACCGGTGGGTATTGAATCGGCCTTTGAAATTGTGGTTGTACATGTTGTGGCCGAACTTGTTGCAATGGAATAGGGTGTTGCATTGGTGGCCCTTGCGGTCTTGGCCGAATATGTTGCGGTATGAGTTTTTGTTGTTGAGACCCACCAACATTTGACATTCTTTGAATTTGACCAGGCACGTAAGTCAACTCCCTTTGTTCTCCATCACCCTCATAAAAATATCCTTCTTCCTCATAACCCTCGAAGTCTTCGTATCCTTCCTCATATCCATCTACTCCTATACCCGAAATTTGCCCAATTGGAATGGTCGAATATTGAAAACCCGACTGATTTGATGGTCTAAATGTAGAGGTAGTATGGACAACAGTTGAACCTTGTGGTACTGTATAAGTTGAAGATGATAGCCCTGAAGCTGGGAAGAAATGGGAAAGTGGTGGAATTGTAGCAGATGGGCTGAAAGTAAGAATGGGTTCGACTTGAGAAGTGATCGGTTGTGTCGTGGTGTTGGTTGGTGTAGTATCATGAGATGGAGTAAGCATTGTGGTGATGTTTGGAATAGTGGTGTTTGGTGATGGTTGTGTGGAAGTAGGTGTAAAAGAGGAGGTCGTTTGACCCGTGGTGGGTGGTACTTGTGTTTCAACCATGATGTTTCTTGGTGTAATGGGTGAAGTAGGTGAACCAATAATTCTGTTTTCGCGTAGTAAAACTCGGTTTTGCCTTAGTGTTCTTTCAATCTCCGGATCAAATGACAATGGTGAAGCTTTGTGAGAGCCCCTAGTATGCATGCACCTGTAGAACCTGCACACTAAACACACCAGTGTAAACCTGAAAATAACAAAGCAAAACTAAAAATATTGACACACGTTGCGCACTACTCCCCGGCAACGGCGCCAAAATTTGACGTGATGTCGTGGTCACAATCAAATTTAATGCCAATAACAACTATAGATAGCGGTAATAGGGTATCGAACTCAGGGAGTATGTGGAAAATGTGTCGATTAAAAAGCTTTGTGATTGAACTACAATTAACCTAATGTGCAGAAATTAAAATTCAAGAGTTGATTGTTTTGGTTTTAAAAACTAATATTAACTAATTAAATTGCAAATCAAAGATTGTTGTAAAACAAATTAGGAGAGAACAATGACCATCTTAGGATTCAGTTTCTTTAAACAATTGTGTAAAATTCCAACTAGGAAGAGTTACATAGACATAACTCGTGCATACATAATTGAAGTGATAAAGGGAACAAGGTACTCGGATTCAATAAACGCGAGGTCGTTTCCCGATGATCAATTAATCAATAACCAACCCTAACCCTTCCCGTGATATCTCGATTGCCAGCGGCACCAAGAACGTACGATTGAGACTAGAAATTGCACTATCAATTAACAAGCTACAAACAATTATGTATACACCATGATAAACAAGAAAACACAAGTTATCATTCTAGAAATTCAGAAATAAACACACAAGAGTTCAATAGAAACCTTCACCTAAGATGATCACCGAAAGTTTTAGCCACACATGGCTTGATGAATCATCATAACAACAAGTCTAATGTTCATAGGAATCGTAAACACAAACCGAATGTTAGAAATTGTCTAAAACCAAGCCAAGATAGCCAAAATCGCCACAAAGATGTTCTCTAACCGTTCAATAATGAGAATACTTGAAAAGACACACTAAAACTGATTAAATGAGGGCAGTTACGTTTTCCTCGCAGCCTCCACCGTAAATTACGGTACCACCGTAAATTATGGTGGACCAAAAAGTGTTACGGTGGGTCTCTACTGCCTTACGGTGGTCGAAAAATGCTGGGTCTACCGTAAATTACGGTACCACCGTAAATTACGGTAGGCTTCAGCATGAAATTTTGTTTTCAGCATAACTTTTT
Organism: Helianthus tuberosus; assembly: GCA_030545235.1. Lineage (NCBI taxonomy): Eukaryota > Viridiplantae > Streptophyta > Magnoliopsida > Asterales > Asteraceae > Helianthus > Helianthus tuberosus. The sequence continues at coordinate 384,640 of JARYGA010045800.1, read as the reverse complement.
CGTTTCAACTCCGTTTTCTTCACCGTTTTCGCCTCCGTTCTCGTAATTCCGTCCTCTATCATGCTATCTTCTTAATTCTTCAGTTCTAATAAATTATTTTCTTCATGTATTCTCCATCTTTCAATCTCTAATCCAACCGCGCCTATTCCGAAGCTTCATTTCCACACTTTTAAGCTCCGAATGTACCTGAAACATAAGCAACCGTAGTTATCTAATTCAAGATAATTACACAATTAAATGAGGGATAAACTTGTCTTTTAACATCATAGAGGGTTGGCCTACGGACCACCCGTCAATAAGCTATTAGGAGGCGTATGGATCGATCCTAGAATTTAAGTTAAGGAGATGGATAACGGGTATGCCAACTCGCCATTTCATGTGATAATTATGCAGGAGTAGCTACCTATGTATTGTCATGTTTTAAGTTTGCTCATGGGTACATCCGTAAGATATGATTATGAAATTACGTTATGCTTTTGTTTTCTGCTATCCGCACACTGGGCAAAACTTTCAAATTTTGCTCAGACGTACGTTTTTGTGTTTCTTCTTTATGTCAGATTATCAAGACAATCTGGGATGGGATATGGAAGAATGCTCGAGTGTTTGGAAAAGACGGTAGAAATAATTGTAATGGATTAGATATCCTTCATTAAGTTGTAAAGCCTTGTAATACATTTAAGTATAAATGGAATTATGTTTTTGATCTGACTCCGTAAAAGTGACACGTCAGCCCATTCCGGGTTGGGGTGTTACAGTTTTGCTATGTATGTTGACTGATAGCATACTTAGTACATTGTTTTACTCTATATTTCTGCTATGTATGTTGACTGATAGCATGCTAGCACATTGATTTACATGACTTTTCTGCTTTGTATGTTAACTAAGCATACTTAGTACATTGTTTTCATATGGCATGTATACAATTGCTATAACATTTGGTTTGCACAAACGGGACTTATATACGTTCATTAACATTAGCTACGCCGCTCGGTAGTAAGTAGTGGTACCATAGGACTTGACAAATCCCATTCCTGATATCCCGGGTTTGTTTGGATGTAAGGAATGACTGAATCCGAAAACATTTCTTTTGATAACTTTGGCTAAAAGGGTTATCCGACTGTCTCAAGGCTTGAATGTATGCGTTAACTTACCACATAAATGTTTGTATCAATGTAACATGCATTTACTTTGCGAAACATAACTTTTTGATATATTCAAAATACTTTGTTTTATACATTTCTACATTTGGTTTATGTGACAATACTTTACTTACAATACATAACATTTGTTAAACATTACTTGACTACATTTGGACTTTTTAACATTTGACATGGCTTATACAAGGACTTTTTGACAATTGGTTTAAACATGGACTTTATACCTTGGTGGTTTGTTTAAGTGATTTAAGTAACCAGACGTGTGTAATATGATACAAGCATGGTGGATACGCCGCTGGTACTTCCTATATATAAGTGTTTGTATGGTATTACATATCGTAGCGTTATTTGAATCATTTCAATTTAGACATATAACATTTTATACAAATAACATATCTTTCACAAGACTTTGCTTTACAAACAATTTATTTTATACAACTCATTTTACTTGGTTATTCATTTAACCATGTATTACTCTTTTATCTATACCTATCATCTGATCTTATCGCTTTTCAAATGATTTACAAAACAAAACAATTTACAAGGTTCATGACTAAATTTTATTAAACATTTTCTAAAACTTAAGTCATGAATCCTATTTTCACAAAACCTATGTATCTGACAGGCATTTTTATGCTGACGTACCTATTTTCACATGTGTTTTCAGGAGCTTTTGCATAGGATGATGATCATGACACTAGGGCGGACCTGTGCCTTAGAGACTTAAAATGAATATAGACTTAGTTTAACTATGTTATGAACTCTTTATTTCTTGTTTTGAGACAATGTAACACTCTTGTTTGATAAATAAAATATAACTTTGTATGCCATGGTTGTGAAACAATAATTCTGTTACAACACTCCCCAACGTTTCCGCCACGTTTGATTGTTCCACGTGGTCGGGGTGTGACAGAAGAGTTGGTATCAGAGCCAATGGTTATAGGGAATTAGGTTATTAGTAATGCTTTGACCTAGACTATAACTTTATAGGACCCCAACGCAAGTTGTCTTGCGTTTAGATTTTAAAACATGCACTTCACCTATCCTTAGGTGATAACCACAACGAGAACATCAAGTTCGAATCCGCTTTGAAAATTAATCATCTATTTTTGGATGATGGATTACTAGGTTTTGAACCCTCTATTGTAAGGTTTTGAACCCACTGTTATATGGTTTTGAACCCCTATAAGTTTTCAAAATCTCGTCAGGGTTTTGGGTTTTAAATAGTGTGAACACGTGCAAACTGGAAGAGTGAATGCCTGTACCCTGGGTTTTCTGTCTAAGGCTAGAGTGTTCGTACAAATCCACATAATCGGACCAGTCACTCTTACCTGGGAACTCTTGGGGTGAGTGTTCACTTATAGGCGAGCGTGTCTTCGCGATACATTATTTTTGACCCATTTACTTTGATTAGTTACTGTGTGTCGTTTGCTTGCTTTGTGATACAGACGAATGACCACCACCTTTGCTTTTGTTGATTTTGTTTCATCTCATTCTCTTCATCCAATCGTCTCACTCGTTTCCTTTCATGTTTTCCTCTTTTAGAATGCCTCCTCGATGCGAAAACCAGATAGCGACTGCCGAACTGGCAGAAATCATTGCGCAGCAAATGGCTGCTATATTCCCAAACCACTTTGCTCAATGGAACCAAGCCAACAACAACAACAATGCTCCATGCAAATTCAAGGATTTTAACTTGGCTAAACCACTCAAGTTTAGTGGTTCTGAGGGAGCGACTGGGCTTCTTCAATGGTTCGAGAGCATTGAGAATACTTTCCGCCACGTGCAGTGTCCTGACAATCGCAAGGTCGAGTTTTCTTCGAGTGTATTTCAGAAGAGGGCTCTTACGTGGTGGAACGGGGTTATGAGAGATCGTGGTGCAGAAGTTGCTCTAGCACATACATCGGCTGAACTTAGGGCCCTTATGATGAGGGAGTTTTGTCCTCGTCATGAACAGTGAGCTTTGGAGAGAGAGTTCGATGACTTGAAACAAGATAGTGGTGAGCATCGGGCGTATACAGATAGGTTTGAGGAGCTGAGTCTGCTTTGCCCAACAATGGTTACCCCACTTGACAAGGCTATCGAAAGGTACATCGATGGTCTACCTGACTCAGTACAAGACATCATTACTGGTAGTAACCCTACCACACTCCGTCAGGTGATCGAGTTAGCAGCGACATTGAGTGAGTCGCAGGTTCGAAAGGGAAAGCTGCACAAAAAGGGTGACAAAGGTAAGAAGCAGTCGTCTGACAAAGAAGATAGAAAGAAAGGTCAAAACAAGAAGGGAAAGGATTCTGGTTCCTCAAGGGGGTCTAGGAAGCGAAAGGCTTCCCAAAACTATGCCGTTACTGCACAGGCTCAAGCTGCACCAAATAAGCCTGCGCAACCACTAGCCAAGAAGCCATATCTTGGCAATGCACCTTTGTGCAACAGGTGTAACGGCCATCACCAACCACATCTCCAGTGTCGTCAATGCACCAACTGTGGAAGAATTGGTCATCTTGCTGCCACCTGCCGCATTCCTGCTAATCAGAACCAGGCAGTTCAGAACCAAGCCCAACAAGTTGCTCAGCCTCTTGCTCAGCAACAAGGTCAAGCTGCACGACCTCATTTCCCTCCTGGTTTGTGTTACAATTGTGGGGATCTGACCCACTACAGAAACCGGTGCCCAAGGCTAGCAAACCAGAATCAGAATCTAAATCAGAATCAGGCTCAGGCTCGAGGCCGAGTCTTCAACATGAATGCGCAAGAGGCCCAAGCAGACAAAGAAGTGGTGAACGGTACGTTCTTTATTAATAATCAGCCTGCATCTGTTCTTTTTTATTCGGGTGCCGATAAGAGTTTTGTGTCATTATCTTTTGAGCCATTACTTCGCGTGTCCAGATCGAAACTAGGTAAACCTTTGACAGTAGAGGTTGCTAGTGGTGAACCCATTGTTCTTGATTCTGTTCTTCGCAACTGCCAGTTGAACCTTAACGACCATATTTTTCCTATTGACCTCACGCCTATGCAACATGGAAGCTTCGACGTTATTGTGAGTATGGATTGGTTAGCCAAGCATGGCGCAGAGGTAGTTTGTTTTGAGAAGATCGTTCGTGTGCCGCTTTCGACGGGCGAAATCCTACATGTTCGTGGTGAGAAACCTGCTGGTGGTCTCAAACTCATGTCTTGTTTTAAAGCTCAGAAGTATCTACGAAAGAACTATGTGGCCTTTTTGGCACATGTTGTAGCAGATAAGGGCAAAGGTAAGTCTATTCAAGATATTCCTGTTGTTCGGGATTATTTTGAAGTATTCCCTGAGGATTTACCTGGTCTACCCCCAGCACGCCAAGTCGAGTTCCGTATTGATCTCGTACCTGGTGCAAATCCCATTGCCAGAGCTCCATATCATCTTGCACCGTCTGAGATGCAAGAGTTGTCTAAGAAGCTTCAGGAACTCTCTGACAAAGGTTTTATCCGTCCTAGCTTTTCACCTTGGGGTGCTCCCGTTCTTTTTGTCAAGAACAAGGATGGATCTTTTAGGATATGTATCGATTATCGTGAGCTTAACAAGCTTACCATCAAGAATCGATATCCCCTACCTCGCATTGATGATCTCTTTGATCAGCTACAGGGCGCTTCTTATTTTTCAAAGATTGATCTGCGATCTGGATATCACCAACTTCGTATGCATGACGAAGACATTCCCTAGACAGCGTTCCACACTCGTTATGGGCATTATGAGTTCACAGTCATGCCATTCGGTTTGACTAATGCTCATGATGTTTTCATGGACATAATGAATAGGGTCTGCAAGCCTTATTTGGATCAGTTCGTCATTGTTTTTATTGATGACATCTTGATTTATTCTAAGACGCGAGCTGATCACGAGCAACATCTTCGTCTTACTCTGGAACTCCTAAAGAAAGAGCAACTTTTCGCCAAATTCGCCAAGTGTGAATTTTGGCTTAAGTAAGTTCAATTTTTGGGACATATTGTCAACGAATAAGGTATTCATGTAGATCCCTCCAAGATCAGTGCGATTAAGGATTGGGATACACCTACTACTCCTACTGAAGTTCGTTCTTTTCTTGGACTCGTGGGTTTTTACCGCCGCTTCATTGAGAACTTCTCAAAGATTGCAGTTCCTCTAACTGCTCTAACTCAGAAGAACAAACCCTTTGATTGGGGATTCAAGCAAGAGGAAGCGTTTCTGACTTTGAAACAAAAACTTTGCGATGCGCCTGTTCTGACTTTGCCTGAGGGCAATGATGATTTCGTCGTTTATTGCGATGCATCTAAATTGGGTCTTGGCTATGTTCTGATGCAAAGGAACAAAGTCATAGCATATGCATCGAGGCAGTTGAAGATATATGAGAAGAACTACACCACTTATGATCTTGAGTTGGGTGCAGTTGTTTTCGCTCTAAAGATCTGGAGACACTATTTGTACGGTACGAAATGTGTGGTTTTCACGGACCACAAAAGTCTTCAGCATATCTTCAATCAGAAAGAACTCAACATGAGGCAACGACGTTGGGTGGAGCTTCTATACGACTATGACTGCGAAATTCGCTACCATCCTGGTAAGGTGAATGTCGTAGCCGATGCATTGAGTCGTAAGGAACGTACCAAGCTTCATTGTGTCCGTGTTCAGTCTGATATTCAAGCTCGATCCGATATCCAAGCTCGCGTTTCTCAGGCTCAACAAACTTGTGTTTCACAAGGTTTAATGGATAAGGAATTTCCTTATCACATAACACCTGCTCTTGAACTAAAGGACAATGGATCTTATTACTTCATGGACCGTTTGTGGGTCCCAAGCCAAGATGATCTTCGTACCTTGCTTATGGATGAAGCCCATAAGTCTTGTTATTCTATTCATCCTGGCTCAGATAAGATGTATAAGGATCTTCGTATTCATTATTGGTGGCCTGGTATGAAGAAAGACATCGCCTTATATGTATCAAAATGCCTTACTTGTCTTAAGGTTAAGGCTGAACATCAGCGTCCTTCTGGCTTATTGGAGCAACCAGAGATCCCAGTTTGGAAATGGGAAAACATTTCTATGGATCTTGTTACCAAACTTCCGCGCACAAAGAAAGGTCATGATGCCATCTGGGTAGTCGTTGATCGTCTTACTAAGTCAGCGCATTTCTTGCCAATCCGTGAGGATTTTTCTGCTGACAAACTTGCTAAAATCTATGTGGATGAAATTGTAGCTCGACATGGTGTTCCTTTGAACATCATTTCTGACAGAGATGCTCACTTCACTTCTCATTTTTGGAGAACCACGCAATCTGCTATGGGGACCCAACTTAATTTGAGCACAACTTATCATCCGCAAACGGATGGTCAATATGAAAGAACAATCCAGACTCTGGAGGATATGCTTAGAGTTTGTGTGATCGATTTTGGTGGTAGTTGGGATTTACATCTTCCGTTAATTGAATTCTCCTACAACAACAGTTATCACTCTAGCATCAACATGGCTCCTTTCGAGGCTCTCTATGGTCAAAAATGTCATTCACCAGTCTGCTGGAATGAGATCGTTGAGGCTCAGCTTACTAGACCTGCCCTCATTTTAGAGACAACTGATAAGGTTAAGAAAGTTTGTGATAACCTTCAGGCGGCTAGATGCCTTCAAAAGAGTTACACGGACCTAAAACGCAAGCGCATGGATTTTCAAGTCGGTGATCGTGTATTACTTAAGGTCTCGCCTTGGAAATGTGTGATCAGATTTGGAAAGAAAGGAAACTTGCACCTAGATACGTTGGACCATTCAAGATCGTCGAAAGAATCGGTAAGATAGCCTACAGACTTGAGTTACCTCCTGAACTTGGAAATTTTCATCCAACCTTTCACGTGTCCAATCTCAAGAGGTGTTTAGCTGATGAGAACCTCCACATACCGCTTGACGAAATTCGTGTTGATAAAACACTGAAATTTGTTGAGAAGCCAGTGGAAATCATGGAACGTGAAGTCAAGTGGCTTAAACGCAAGCCCATTCCTTTGGTCAAGGTTCGCTGGGAATCTAAACGTGGACCTGATTTTACTTGGGAACGCGAAGATCAAATGAAGGCATAGTACCCACATCTATTCCCACGAGTTTCCTCTAAATAAATTTCGGGATGAAATTTCCACAAGTAGGGGAGACTATAACATTTGTGCTTGTAATCATTGTGAACAGTTCAATTATCAATAAAACAATGTTATTTGATCCCAATGTTTGTTTGGTTATGTTTTACATTTTTCATGTTTTGACTTTTATTCAATTTCAAACACTATATCGCTTTCTTGAGAGTTATACGCAAAATGGTGCGTAAACGTAATCAGTTTAATGCGAAAAATACTCCGGAACATCAACATATACCTAACATACCTTAAATAACATTTACATAACTTAGAAATAAGTTTTGAAGGCTTTGGTATGTCAAAAACAAGTTAGTTAAGTCTACAGGGACTAAATTTGACAAAACTGTGAAAGTATGCCAATTTGAACTGTAATGAACATTCCAGAACATGACCATAAGTTAAACACACCTTAAATATCCTTTATATAGCTTAGAAATAGGCTTTGAGGGGTTCGGTGTGCTAAAATAAACGTTTGGCTCAATCAGGGACTAAAAGTGTCAAAAAGTGCATAAGTTTGCACTTTCGCGCATAACTTACGTTCTGAATAAATCCGGACATCCAAAAATTTATGTAAGCACTATAATATTTTATTTTAGTGTTTGGTATAAGAAAAATCCATTCGTCACGCCATTTGGATCGTTTTTCACGCTTATGCGTATTCCGTCGTAATTAGCCGAACATCGCAACTGTACGGCCAAACGAACCGATATCCGAGATGTTTTCAAGCATATTTCATGTTCCCTATGTCTTAACATCATTGTGGAGCTTGAAATTGGGTTTGACGGGTGTTAGAAGTTCCGTTACGCAACGAAACAAGGTGCAGGGACCAAAAGTGTAATTATTCCAAAGTTGATGGCTTACGGACCGTAAGCCATCACCCTTACGATCCGTAAGCAGGGGCCAGATGCAGAAACTCATTTTGACTGCTGTTAACAGCCTTTCAACCCCCCAAAGGTCAATGCCACATGTCAATCTCTGGTGGTGGGGGCAAAATGAGTTACCATAACATTCCAACACATGTACGGATGAGATTCGATCACGTTATTCGATAAACGATCCTAACGATTGTCCAAATCCTATAAATACCCATCCATCCCAACCCCAAAAACCCACAAATCTAATCTAAATTCTCTAAGTTGAAGTCATTGCTTCATACCTGAGCTATTCGATCAAGTTTTACTAGCGGGGACCCTTTGTAAGTGTTCCTTCGTTCTTTTATCGCTTTTCGAGTCCGAAAGTCAAACTATGTTTGACTTTCTGCGTTGACCAGTTTATGGTTAACACGAAGTTCATTTGAACTTCATAACGTAAGCGTAATCACGATGGTTATAGTCCCTAGTGACTATACCTACTGATTACCACGTTATCTAGGCTCAGTGACGAGTCGTAGTTTCGGCCAAAGTACGTGTTATTGCTTATTTTGTAACCAAACTACTCTTAGGTATCAAAACCGTTTGGTTTGATACCAAACCTGTTTTCTAAACTTAGGTAAGCATGTTTTAACACGCTTAGCTCGTCACTTTTTGTTTAGTGCTTATATAGGGTCGTAAGGTAAGCGATCAAAACAATCGCTTATACTTTCGAACCCGACCCGGTTGGTCGATCATTAGGATCCGACCAAACACATTAGGTGACCATAGTATATAGGGAATAACCTTCTGAGGTTATAACTTATGGTCGCTTCGTTTAAGTAGTTGTATGATAGGTAGTTTATATGCCTTAGGTAAATTACCAAAATGCCCTTTTTACGCCAAAATTCATTTTAAGCATATGTAACATAAATTTTGACTTCTAAACTGATTTGGCAACAATATTAGACATGTTAAGGCATATTTTACTTATCATAGGACTAGTTAGGCATTCCGAACGCGTTTTACGCAAACGACGCGTTAAAGTAGCATAAGCTACCTAAACGGGTCGTAATGGGTCGTAAGCACTTAGGTTAGGTTTCATTTTAGTATGTGGGCTATGTTAAACCATATTACATGAGTTCCCATACTCATTTGGTTTACGAACCCTCATTTTATCCAATCCTCCGATTTAGGTCTGGTATATTAACATAGTTACCTATATTAGGTGCCGTTTGATATCCGTGATCTCTAGCATTGTTTGGTTGTTACTCAAGGACTACTAAGCAATCTCAAGTGAATACATAGACCCCCCTTTTACTGTTTTCCAAACACTTTGGGGTGAAACACATGTGCCTACTTGTTACTTTCATGCTTTCCTGTTTTCACATCATATGCTTGCTATGTTCATTAGTACAATTATAGTACATGATTTACATTACATTGTTTTGCTATGTATGTTGACTGATAGCATACTTAGTACATTGTTTTACTCTACATTTCTGCTAAGTATGTTGACTGATAGCATGCTAGCACATTGATTTACATGACTTTTCTGCTTTGTATGTTAAATAAGCATACTTAGTACATTGTTTTCATATAACATGTATACAATTGCTATAACATTTAGTTTGCACAAACGGGACTTATATACATTCAATAACATTAGCTACGCCACTCGGTAGTAAGTAGTGGTACCATAGGACTTGACAAATCCCATTCCTGACATCCCGGGTTTGTTTGGATGTAAGGAATGACTGAATCCGAAAACATTTCTTTTGATAACCTTGACTAAAAGGGTTATCCGACTGTCTCAAGGCTTGAATGTATGCGTTAACTTACCACATAAATGTTTGTATCAATGTAACATGCATTTACTTTGAGAAACATAACTTTTTGATATATTCAAAATACTTTGTTTTGTACATTTCTACATTTGGTTTATGTGACAATACTTTACTTACAATACATAACATTTGTTACACATTACTTGACTACATTTGGACTTTTTAACATTTGACATGGCTTATACAAGGACTTTTTGACAATTGGTTTAAACATGGACTTTATACCTTGGTGGTTTGTTTAAGTGATTTAAGTAATGAGACGTGTGTAATATGATACAAGCATGGTGGATACGCCGGTGGTACTTCCTTTATAAGTGTTTGTATGGTATTACATATCGTAGCGTTATTTGAATCATTTCAATTTAGACATATAACATTTTATACAAATAAAATATCTTTCACAAGACTTTGCTTTACAAACAACTTATTTTATACAACTCATTTTACTTGGTTATTCATTTAACCATGTATTATTCTTTAATCTATACCTATCATCTGATCTTATCGCTTTTTAAATGATTTACAAAACAAAACAATTTACAAGGTTCATGACTAAATTTTATTAAACATTTTCTAAAACTTAAGTCATGAATCCTATTTTCACAAAACCTATGTATCTCACAGGCATTTTTATGCTGACGTACCTATTTTCACATGTGTTTTCAGGAGCTTTTACATAGGATGATGATCGTGACACTAGGGCGGACATGTGCCTTAGAGACTTAAAATGAAGATAGACTTAGTTTAACTATGTTATGAACTCTTTCTTTCCTATTTTGAGACAATGTAACACTCTTGTTTGATAAATAAAATATAACTTTGTATGCCATGGTTGTGAAACAATAATTCTGTTACAACACTTCCCGACGTTTCCGCCACGTTTGATTGTTCCACGTGGTCGGGGTGTGACAAGTTAAGCCAACTTTAAGGCCCTAAAATGATGCCTAAACATTTTGGACATGAAACATGCTCAAAAATATGTCGGATGTTGGTTCGTTTGGTCGTACGATCGCGATATTCGCTTAATTACGACGAAATGTGCACAAGCGCGAAAAACGATCCAAGTTGCGCGACGAATGGATTTTTCTTATGCCAAACACTAAAATAAAATATTTTAATGCTTGCATAAATTTTTGAATGTCCGGATGTATTCAAAACGTAAGTTATGCGCGAAAATGCAAACTTATGCACTTTTTGACGCTTTTAGTCCCTGAATGAGCATAAAGTTTATTTTAGCACACCGGACCCCTCAAAACCTATTTCTAAGCTACGTAATGGATATTTAGGGTGTGTTTAACTTATGATCAAGTTCCGGAATGTGCGTTACAGTATAAGTTGACATACTTTCGCAGTTTGTCGAATTTAGTCCCTGTAAGCGAATAAACTTGATTTCGGCATACCAAACCATCCAAAACTTATTTATAAGTTATGTGGAGGTTATTTAAGGTATGTTAAGCCTATATCACTATTCCGGAGTGTTTGTTGCATTAAACTGGTTATATTTTCGCATAAGTGCGCGTATAACCTTCCAGAAAGCGATTTAAAGCCCGAAATCGAACAAGAATTGATATGTGTAAACGATACACATATTTATACAAATCCCAAGTATGAAACACAATATTTCATTGATTTGGTATTTGTTTGATGGCCGTGGAGGCATAGGTGTCACAATAAATGTTGTAATTAGTTCCAAAACCATTGTATTAAACTGTTATGAAATGAAATGAAATTATATTTCTTTTATACGTGTTGTGATTCGAAATTTGCATTATCTGATTTAAGCAATGTAAAAATGAAATTTTTAAACACTTGACCCAAATAGCGTTATGAAGCCTCTTGCAATCTCGTCTTTTCGTCTCATCCCGATGTTTCCGCCATCGGTTGGGGTGTGACAGATTGGTATCAGAGCCATAACTATAGGGAATTTGGTAGAATTGCCATGTTCGACCTAGTCTATAGTCTAAGTACCAAAACTCGACCATTTCAAATTATTGCTTGATATGTAGTTCTTCCTCTTTGCTTCTACATCTCCTTTTGTCTAAATAAACGATGCGTCTTTTCTAAGACATTTCACACAATACATACTTGAAGATACTCACATTCCACAATCGTAACGACTCACTAGAATAGGGGTGATTCCCGCCTTTGGTGACGAATTTCAATCCACCTTACATATTATTTTACACGAAATTACACCATCAAGTCAGGAGTGATATCCGTATCTTGATGGGAACTTCCATTTCATACTCTAGTGGTTCCTTATTGACGAGTCAAGGTTTTATCTTGTTTCGTTCAATAAACCACATTTTGGGGACGGAATTGTCAAGCTAGGATTGATATCCACACCTTGGTGACTGGTTCCACTCTTTGATTTTCAATCTCGCCAAAGTTTCGTATTTTCGATCAAATTAGGGATATGTACTAACTGGAAGGGTAAAATACCATTAATCGCCTGGCGACGAGAGTATTATGGCTATTAGGCCAAAGCATGTCTCACTAATTCGAAAGGACTTGCGGTGCACTTTGGAATAGTCGAAGCTTCTAAACCTGAAGCACTCGAATACTTATCAAGCCTCTTTTTTATATTAACTTAACTTTTATGCGATTTAATACTTGTTACCTAATCATCGTTTTACACAATAAATTAATACATGCATACTAATACGTTATACTTGATTCGGGATTACTGGACATTCTTTATGTGACAAACTGGTCATTAACTTCGGATGAAGCCACACCTTGACATATGTAGTGCTTGTGAAGCACTATAGGAGTAGCGCACCGCCGAATGGATTTGTGGTAATGCCAAGACATTCATTCATACATTACGGATCTTTTCATAGCAATGAAATGATGACATTTGCTATGATTAGATTATGATTTATACATTACGGATCTTTTCATAGCAACAAAATGATGACATGTGCTATGATTAGATGACGCTTTATACATTACGGATCTTTTCATGGAAATGAAATGATGACATGTGCCATGATTAGATGGCGCTTGCATTAAACGTTGGGTTGACATTTTGTCATTAACTTTGATCAAGCCACACCTTAACATATATACCTCTTGTGTAGCTCTATAGGAGTAACGCCCGCCGCATGGACTTGCGGTCATGTTAAGTCATTCATAGATTCATATATACATACATACTTGCGGACATGATGGTTTGACCAGTGAGATCACATGCCAGTAATGCGTTTATCTAGTTAACTAAAATATCTCATGTGGACTATTCAAATAATTTAATCATACTCATACATATACTTGCACCTTATGACCTCTCTCATACTTAAATTCAATCATGCATGCATACTTAAAATCCTATACGCTATCGTTATCACTTGTAATATGTTAATATACCCTGACCCGTACACTACTAGTACAAGCTATGCGGATCATGCGACGATCAAAATAATCACGGGTGCACACAGGATTATAGTGATAGGCGTATGAGAACCATAGAGTGTACTACTGTGTATGGTAAGACACATAACGTAACATGACACCGAATACGAAACGGACGTGATGTGGTCAAAACATGGTGGATACGCCGCTGGTATTCCCTATATATAAGTGTTTTCACCATGTTTACCAAACTTTCGTAAAACGTTCCATGAGAAATTCAGTGTTTTGCAGACCTACTTAGACCTAATACGTAAACTTTAAGAAACTTGCAGACGCATTATATCCGATTTTTTTCCCTGACGAGACTTCATTCTTAGCACGCTACTTTCGTCTATCCAATATTTATGTTATTCTTATACTCATGCTCGTTTATTAGATCAATCGTTCACCCTTATACCTCAATTATTCTCCATTATCTCAAACTCCAAAGCCTCAATTTTAAACAATCTTCTTCAGTTTGCAGAAACCCTTTCGAGTCTTCCTTCTAAACAAATTTCGGGACGAAATTTCCTAAAGGAGGGGAGACTGTAATGCTTCATATTTCCGTAATTCCTTGTTTTTATAAAATTTGGGTTCGTTTCCTATTTTTAGAGACACAGATGAAATCTGATCGAAAAACGGTTTAAAAACGGAAAACTACGCTTTTTACGCACTTTTAACGCGACCGACAAGCGAACGCGACCAATATCGAACACCGACATTTTTTCAAGTATTTAAACCTTAAAATAATATCCTTCGACAAATTATCAAACTCAGGTGCAGTTTTGGGATCCAAAAACGCAATTGGATCGTTATTGGACTTTAGGCCCAACACACTCAAAACCCTAGCTTATAAACCACCTTAAACTATCCTCTTTCATTTGAGACCCCAAACCAAACCCGAGCCCCTTTCCCTGCTCTCTCCCTCTCGTTCATATATCCGGCAACCGGAGCCGGAATTCCGGCTGGTATCCGGTGATGGTGCACCCCATCGAGCAAGGCACACTTCTCCGGCGACACCTAAACCCCACCCCCTCGACGTTATTTCACAGGAACAAACCCATCGGCTCCTATCTTGTTACTTCGACATGCACAACCGGAAAGAAAAGAGAGTGAGACGGTGGCTGTGGAGGTGGTTGAGCTAGAGAGAAGCGACGGAGCAGTCCGGCGACTGCCGTCGGCGGCGGCGACACGTCGGGTTACCGGCGTAAGTGGTGCAGGTTCAGTCGAGCCTTGCTTCGGCCTGGGTTTCAGCAGTGGTGACTCGCTTCATTTTGGGGCAGGTCCAAGTTTGGTTCCATCAGTTCAGATCGAGTCGGATTTTGGCACCGGATTGTTTCAGTTCCGATTTCGGGTTCAAGTTTTGGCTGACGTCAACCAGCTTTAGTCAACATCAGTTAGGTTTGTATTCATTCCAGGTTTTAAACTCAGTTCTTAGTTCGGTTCATTTTGATTAATTCGGTTCTCTTTCGGTTCATTTTTCTAACAAGTACTTTAACTTACCGAGCAAAACAAAGGTGAGTTCATTTCTTTTGAGCATGCGTCCCGATGGTTGGGACAATCAAATGGGTATCCCTGAGAGGGATAAATCTTTTGGGTAAAACTAGAATGTTAGATAATACACTCTTTCCTATCATTTTAAGTCCCATCTTATACCGAATAGTTACCTGAGAGGTAACGGGGTATTAGTTGATAGCGCTATTAGGCTTGGCAACCTCACAGCATACCTGAGAGGACGGGCATGAACTAATGACCTTAAATCATGACCAATGTTTGGATAGGGGCATTGGGGACGGGCAAAACAATCTGGTAGCCATCTTGTACGGTACTTGAGTTATTATCAACATTATTATCAATGAATTGAACTAAACACTTGGCAACTAACATTTTCACAAACTATTAACTCACCAGCTTTGTCTGATACACTTGTTGCATGCTCGCAGGTCGTTAGATGTCTTGGATTTGGAACGTGCTGTCTGGAGTGGCTAGAGTGGTCATGGGTGGTACTGATTGGATACACATGATGGGTTTTTTGATTTCATACATTCACTTTAAACATTTGAAACTTTGGTTTATTTATTGCTTCCACTGAACTTGTTGGATTTTTAGAAAATTTATTGTTGGTACATTTTATTCATAATTAGTAAATTCATTTGAAAATTGTTATGACTTCAACATGATTAGTGGCTCGTTTTTGGTACATCACACGCCTAGAGGGGTTGTCCGTAGGTGGTATTTTGGGGGTGTGACATATGGTCAGTATAAAATTTGACCAAAAATTCCAAAAATCCCTAATAATTATATTAAAACAGTAGGCAATGGGTTTGGTGCCAAAATTTGGGTTTAAACATGATTTATGCTAAAAATGCAATTTAATTAACAAAAAGTTTCATTTTATGATATCTAGCATAACTTTAGTTTGAGAACAGAAACTGATGTCAAATTTTTGTGACATACTTATATATCAGTAATAAAGATTTTTTTCCTCTCATATTTTCAAAAATCTCGTTTCTATAATGTGACAACTTGAGTTTCCAAGATTCCATCTTCACATTAATTGCACGTTAATTGTTTAGTTGTTTACTTACATGACTTGTTTGCCTTGTAACCATACGTGTTTGATATATGTTGAGACGTTTTGTGATTGTTGCATCTATATCTTTCTTGATATAACATGTGACCTGTTTGAAAAACCTAAACTATTTAAAAACTTGAATGAGTTCGACGAAACCCAAGGGTTTCGCCATAACCCACTTCGACGAAACAGAGGAGTGTTTCGCCTTTTACACTCCAACGAAACGGAATGTTTCGCCGGCCCACTGTTTCTCCGAAGCCCATTAAGGGCCCAGTTCAGTTACGGGTGCAAATATTTTCACTGACTGTTGCATTTTGTGAATCATTTAATCAAATCGAAACCCTAGACTCTCTCAAACCTTCGACGACAGTTCTCTTCCTTGCAACCTCTACTCTTTTGCTAAACCTATTCTTGGTTGTTCAACTATCCGATCTTACGGTTAGTGTACCCTTTTTATGATTTGATCATTGCTAGGGTTTAACTTAATTGTTGGTACACTTGATTTCCATGATGTTACGATTAGTCGTTTGATCTCGTTTACTTGTTGACTGGTGATCATATGTGTCGATATGCATATTGTATGATTTAGATGATGTCCGTAGATGGTGAATCGGATAAACTCATTATGATACGATTAAATAAGGTATTAAGAAATAGTAAGGAATTGATGTCCATTGTTAACTTATGAAACTGAATCTGATGCTTATGATTGTATGCGAGTGGGTTCGTTATTCATGTCGGTCGGATGCTAAGTATAGTAACCGTGATAATGATTGAATGCTTAAGTCTGATTGTATTATTGCTGTATGATTTCCGTATGATGATGATGATCGGCGGTTAGGGTTCTGGGTAACCATCAGTTACACGACGTAACTGCCCTAATGGACAAAACGCCGATGTCGACGAAACGGGTGGGTTTCGCCGAGGGTAACCACGACGAAACAGGTGGGTTTCACAGAAAGGATGCACGACGAAACCAGGCGTTTTGTCGAAGGGTGATCACGACAAAACTAGGGAGTCTCGTCGAATTGGTAAACTGCACAGTAACTAAGTTAAGTCTGTTAGGGGTTAACTGAGTTAGTTATGTGTTGTTAAATGTAACTCATGTTAATATGCAATTAACTTCTAAATGCTATGTAGCGATCGTTACTTGAGCTATACCTTATGATCGTGATTTATACGTGAATTATGTAAATATAAACTGATTGTGAATACTTGCATACCATAGGCTTTGACTGATATATTGGAATCAAGTAATTAATCAACCGGGCAAACCAAGGTGAGTTCACACTTTCTACAAGGCATGGGATTCCCAAGGGTTGGGAATGGGTTAAAAGAACTAAAACAAAACCTACATATCTTCCTTGTGTAGGATATGTACGGCCATCCTCCTTGGGTAGGATGCCACTATAAATCTTGCGTATTCTCCTTGGGTAGAACTACGTACGTTTGTCCTCCTTGGGTAGGACAACAATCTTAAACTTACTAAACAAAACTCTATCATGAAGTCCCTCCTCTTTATATCGACTTAATCGCTGAGGCCGATGGCGAGCGGGTCATTAGTTAATAGCGCTATTAGGTTTAACAAACCTCACACCGTGTCATTCGAACGGGCGTGTACTAATGGACTATGGCAAACTGTCAGTGATGATAGACACTGATGTAGGGCACAACTTATATTTCGTTAGTAGTAGATATGGTATAGTCTAGTGCTTCACAGGGGAAGCCCCCCACGGATTATGATTATGGTTTGGGAAACAAAAGAGCTGGTTAACTCGTGGGTTATGAAACAACTTATGATTTCAAAATCAAAGTGGTTAAACTAAACAACCAACTGTGAACTCGCTCAACTTTGTTGTTGACTCGTTGTTACATGCCTTGTAGGTCATTAGGTACTTATGGAGCTTGCACGGGAGGCGAAATCACTATGGGAACATGGACTGATGAATCCATGTTAAACATTTACACTTTATAAACTTATTACCTATGTTTGTGGTTTTTACATTTATGTTTTCGCTGAACACTTTAACCATGCGTTTGTTTTGAACACATTTCATGTTGTGTGGTTGAATTTTATTTATTTACTTACAATGTTCAATATGATTGGTGGCTTGATCCTGGTCAGTCACGCCTCCAAGCGGTGATACTCCGCATGTGGATTTTGGGGGTGTGACAGATTGGTATCAGAGCCATTGGTTATAGTGAACTTGGTTTTGAAAAGGGGAAAAGTTTTTTGGTAAAACCAGACTATAACCTGTACAGTACTCAACGATCCACAACGATGCTTCGCTCCACGTGCAAGGCTCAACACTATAGGCAGTATGATTTATGTTTTTATTGCCTACTTGCTAGTTACATAGAATTTTGCTCATGGTATGCTTAGATGAACGTAACAACTGTTGTTTGAAAACACATGTGTGCTTACTATTTTCTGTCATCGCACTTTCGCGAACATCTCTCACTCATGTTTCCTTTGGTATGAAGATCATGAGGTGACGCGTCAATCTAACTCAAGCCCAGCTAACGACTCTAATCAATGAACAAGTTACTGCAGCACTCGCAGCCGCTCAGGCAGGAGGTATAACCTGCCATTGCAACTTACTCTAGGATCTTTAGATCCTACTCACGTAAACCAACACTTGTGTTTAACCTTGTTTCTTCTTACACACACGACAGGTCAACACGCTCAGCCTCCTGCGTGTACTTTCAAAACTTTTATGGACTGTCGACCTACTACTTTCAATGGCACTAAAGGAGCGCTAGGCCTCCTCCACTGGTTCAAGAAGCTCGAGTCTGTTTTCGAGATGTGTGAATGCCCTGAGGCTCGTAGGGTGAAGTATGCTATTGGTACTCTTGAAGGTATAGCGCTTACGTGGTGGAATGCTCAGGTACAAATGCTGGGGATCGTTGCTGCTAACGCCACCCCATGGAATGATTTCAAGGAACTGATCAAGGAAGAGTATTGTAGTCGCGACGACATCCACAAGCTAGAGGTGGAGTTTTTCAACTTAAAGATGACAGGGTCAGAAATCGAAGCATATACGAAAAGGTCAAATGAGCTGGCAATCTTGTGTCCTACTATGGTAGATCCTCCTATCAAGCGCATCGAGCTGTATCTCAAGGGTCTTGTGCCATAAATTCAGAGTCGTGTGACCGTGGCTAATCTTGGCACCATCCAGTAAGTCACTCGACTTGCTCATCGTCTCACTGATCAGGCGGTGGAACAGAACAAACTGCCCAAGCGTATTGGTACTACTGCTACAGTCACTAATTCTGATGCCCCCAGCGACAACAAGCGCAAATGGGATGGAGTCTCAAGCAAGGGTTCAACATCGGCTCAGTCTTAGTCTAAGCAGCGAAAGACTGACGACTACCAGAGTCCTGGTCATCAATCTTCTGGTAGTCAAGGGCAGGGTGGATACATGGGAAACCACCCCAAGTGCAACCGATGCAACAGGCATCACAGTGGGCAGTGCAACAAGGGTTGTTATCTGAGGTGTAACAAGTTTGGTCATGAAGCAAAGGATTGCAGGGACGCACGACCTGTGAATCAGAATCATCAACAGCAACAGCAGACTCCACAGAATCAGCCGCAACAACAGCAGGGTAACAGGGGATGCTTTCAGTGTGGTGCTGAAGGTCACTTCAAGAGAAACTGCCCCAGTTGAACCAGAATCAGAACAACAACAACAATCAGGGGAACGAGAACAACAACGGAAATAGCAACGGGGGAAACAATGGGAACAACGGCGCCCGGGGCCGTGCGTTCGTGATTGGTCAGGGGGATGCTAGGAATGACCCCAACGTCGAGATGGGTAAGTTTCTACTGGATGACTTTTATGTTAATGTTTTATTTGATTCGGGTGCCGATACCAGCTATGTGTCTCTAAAGTTAGTCAAATGTTAAAGCGTGCTCCAACACTTTTGAACACCAAGCACATAGTAGAGCTAGCAAATGGTAAACGATTAGAGGCCACACACGTAGTTAAGGGTTGTAATCTCATCTTAGCTGGTCAGTCCTTCTCTATTGACCTCATTCCTATCGTTCTGGGTAGTTTTGACATCGTAATTGGTAGGGATTGGCTATCTCAACATCGAGCTGAGATCCTTTGCAAGGAGAAGATTGTCCGCATTCCTCATTCAGATGGAGAACCTTTAGTGATTCATGGCGATAAGAGTGGTGCTGTGGTAGGCATCATTTCTTTTCTTAAGGCCCAGAAGTGTTTGCGAAAGGGGCACACTGCTATTTTAGCCCTCGTTACTGACACCTCGAAGAAAGAGAAGAAGATACAAGATATCCCTATTGTACGTGATTTTCCTGAGGTATTTCCTGAGGAATTACATGGTCTTCCACCCCACCGTCAGGTTAAATTTCAAATCGAGCTAGCTCCTGGAGCAGCACCCGTAGCTCGAGCACCTTATCGTTTAGCTCCATCAGAACTTGAAGAACTGTCAACACAACTACAAGAACTCTTGGATAAGGGTTTTATTCGTCCTAGCTCTTCCCCTTGGGGAGCTCCAGTGTTATTCGTGAAGAAGAAGAAAGACGGTACCTTCAGAATATGTATCGATTACTGTGAACTCAAAAAGGTGACCGTGAAGAATCGCTATACTCTTCCACGCATTGATGACTTGTTCGATCAGCTACAAGGGTCGAGCTACTACTCGAACATTGACCTGAGGTCAGGCTACTATCAACTGAGAGTTCGAGATAGCGTTCAGGACTCGGTATGGGCATTACGAGTTTCTTGTTATGCCTTTTGGATTGACAAACGCACCTGCAGTCTTCATGGATCTTATGAACAGAGTGTGCAAGCCTTACTTGGATAAGTTTGTTATTATATTCATCGACGACATCCTGATCTACTCTAAGAGTCAGGAGGAACACGGGCACCATCTACGACTTATCTTAGAATTCCTTCGAACAGAACAGTTGTACGCCAAGTTTTCGAAATTTGACTTTTGGCTTCATGAAGTCCACTTTCTAGGCCACATGGTAAACAAGGATGGGATTCATGTTGATCCATCCAAGGTAGACTCGATCAAGAACTGGCCTGCACCTCGTACACCAACAGAAATCCGCCAATTCTTTGGTTTGGCGGGCTACTACAGAAGTTTCATCAAAGATTTCTCCAAGATTGCACAGCCTCTCACTACACTAACTCAGAAGGGTATCACCTACCATTGGGGTGAGGCACAAGAATCTGCATTTCAGCACCTAAAGGATAGACTATATAGCGCACCGATTCTCTCATTGCCAGAGGGCACAGACGATTTTGTGGTTTATTGTGACACGTCAATTCAGGGTCTTGGCTGTGTGTTGATGCAACGGGATAAAGTCATTGCTTATGCCTCACGCCAACTTAAAGTTCACGAAAGGAACTACACTACACACGATCTGGAGCTGGGAGCTGTTGTTTTCACACTTAAGATATGGAGACATTACCTGTACGGTACCAAGTGCACCATTTACACCGATCACAAGAGTCTCGAGCATATCTTCAAGCAGAAGGAGTTGAACATGCGACAACATCAATGGGTCGAGCTATTGATTGACTACGAATACTCGATCAAGTACCATCCGGGCAAGGCCAATGTTGTGGCCGACACCCTTAGTCGAAAGGATACTACACGTAAACGCGTGCGAGCATTACAACTCACCATTCAGTCTAGTCTTCCTTCCCAGATATGAGATGCTCAGGTAGAAGCATTGAAACCAGAAAACGTCAGGGCTGAGGCCCTACACGGATCAAGGAAACGGTTAGAACAAAAGGAAGACGGCTCCTACTATGTAACAGGATGCATCTGGGTCCCACTCTATGTAACAACCCTCACAATTACAGGTATCCATACAATTAATTAATATTAAATTATGTGCTTAATGATTGTGCTTGTTTACAACTGACAATTTAAACTACTGTTTTATGATTTCTATATCATACATACATATGCATCATATTTCATAATGTCACTCCATTTATTACACACAAGCTTTAGTGATAAACTTGATGCACAAAACACATTTAGCACAGTGAACGGATAACTCAGAAACATGCTGACAATGCCAACACATAGACAAACAATAGGTTGAGGGACCTATTTGACATTCTTTGAAACTTGCTTGAAAACGTTGATTTAAAGTCCGAGGACTAAAACCGTCATTTTTAGAAAGTACAAAAGTCCGGGGACTAAAAAGTAATTTTTGAAATCTTGAAAGTTTGGGTTAAAAATGTAAATATTGAAAACTCAAAAGTTAGGGCTCTAATTGTCATTTTTGAAACTTACATTTTAAATAAAATAAAAGTTTATATTTTTGAATATAAAGTCAAGGGACCTTTCAGTCATTTTATGAAAGATGTACTTTAGGGGCTGATATTGTAATTTTTTGAAACTGTTTTAACCTTAAAATCCTAACCGGGTTAAATATCTTAAAAGGATCTCTTATTTAAACATTAACCTAGTTAGTTTAACTAACTGAACTATTACAGGGACTATTTCTATCATTTTTCGAAACTTCAGGGACCAAACATGTATTTTATACGAAAGTCTAGGGACTGTTTTTGTAAACTTCTCGAAAGATGAGGGGCTATTTTTGTAAAAAATGAAACCAGAGGGTCCTAAGTGTAAATATGTCAAAACCGGTTGTAAAAAGGGATAAACCCCTGGAACCGGTTGTGCGCAAGGATCGAACTCGAGACCTTATCGTTTGAAAGTGAACTCGTAACCACTCGGCCGGGCATGCCACATCCGACTTATATCTGATTTGTATAATATATGTATATATTAGTTAGAAACAGATCTGTTTAATTAAACAGATCCGCAGGTCGCGGACATCAACAAAAACCCACCGAAATCCCTTTTAAAAATCGAATTATTCCATTGTTTATGTGTTAGTTGATCCGAAATCATCAACCACTATTTTCCAACCACTTTTACAACCCATATCCGCATTTTTTGACCAAATTCGATGTTTTTTCAATTAAATAACCGGAAGTATTATAAAAATTCTAAAGTGGATCGAACTACTACAAATTTGTAATATCTGTGTCGGTTTGATGGATTATTTAATCCCCACATGTTTCCAACTCGATTAACCACTCCATTTAATCAATTAATCGATAATTTGAGGTGCCAACCGATTCACATTTGGAATTTTTCTTAAATTAGTCAAAATCGAACGAATCCAATAAGTTCGGTTGTTTTATGTCGATTGAAACCTGTATTTAGTATCTCTGGACCTTCACGAATCTCCTACACCTCTCACATTACTCAATAACATCGAAATAAGTTGAAATTCAGAACTCGCTGGAGTCGGGTCGCCGGATTTTGCCGAAACCGCACCTCCGACCGATACCGGATCGGTTTAAGTTGTCAAATTGGTATGTTATTACTCGTTTAACGATTCTGCAAATTTAATTTTAGTATAAATATGTATAGATCGAGTAATCGGGCTGTTGACTTTCGTTGACCGGATTTGGGGAAGAAGATGACGAATAGTGCCTTTAATTATGTATTTTACAAACTGTTATTCTTTTAATTCGTAAGAATTCAGATATAATTAGTTAAAGTCCGAAATTTTTAACATGTATACTTTAATTACTGATCCAATTATTAAAAATATTATGTTAGTCAAAATGTTTATAAAACTATTTTTTATAAATTAAAAATAGTTTAATCTTTACAAAATTATAATAATTCGAATTTAATGAATTAATTATTGAAATTTTTATAGTAATTATTTTACTTGTTGGACTTTAAAAAAAATATATTGTTACTGATATTTTAAGTAAATTTAATATTTATATAAATAAATCAGTATTTATACTTATTTATATAGTTTAATTTAGTGTAATTAAATTATATAACTATATAATTTTGATCCAAAATTATTTTTATGACAAAATATGCATTATCCTGAGTTTATATAAATTAAGAATCTGAATTTTTATTATATTTAATTATTTAGATGATTAAACTATATAAACTTATTTATTGATGTTTTAACCATTTTAATTCATTTTATTTATTTAAAATGATTCTAAGGCCATAATAATTATTTTAAATCAGTAATATCCAAGTTCAAATAATTAAAAATGTTATTTTAATTACTCTGATTTAAATTAATTATTTTTGATAATTAGTTATATAATTATCACATTATTGCTCTTAAACAAAACACTACCAAATCCTATAGATTTAGGATCTCTGCTCATTCGATTAAACATTATTGTTGATACATATTCCGTATTATTGCATGTTCAATCAATTAGAGTGACATGGAATATTACTCCCAAGAACTCTCACATTAGCATATTTATTTGGACTTACTCAAAATCAAGGTGAGTTCATGTTCCCCCTTTTGTCTTAACTGTTTTCCGTTTTATACTTCGGGGTGAAGTACATGTTATTAAATGTTTACAGAAAAGTGAGTTCATGTCCCCCTTTTCTTTTACTGTTTTCAGTTTTATACTTCGGGGGTGGAATACATGTTACAAATATTACAATGTTTACAAATGATATAATAACAAGAAACACTCTTGGTGAGAACGAGTACCAAGTATGATGAAATTTGAGAATACAAAAATACAAAAATCACTCTTGGTGAGAACGAGTACCAAGTATGTTACAACTATTACAGACATTTTTATACACGGTATGGTTAGCTTAAGGAGGGTTAGGACATACAGATCATGTGAGTGGGTAGGCGGGAACTGAAGGCCATCAATCCTCATTGTAGGACTGAAGGACATTAGTGGTAGATCTATCTGGGTGTAGCGAGCCCAGCCCCAGGCCCAACAGAACGGACCTCGGGGTGACTTTGTGCCCGACGCATAAATCTGCTAGGTTTGAGTCTTCCTACAGCACTTCACACATATCAATGGCCTTGCAAACCATTGGTGATCTCTTTTTCCTTATTGCTACATACCAGGGACATTTATACATACAAGACATATTTTAAAGGCTTATACACATAGACTTACACATGAACTCGCTCAGCTTTTTGTTGATTTTGCAAACTACATGTATTTCAGGGAACTAGCAGGATCTGGCAGGGTATGCATGTGTCTAGCCGCATTGGATAATAGATGTCATCCAGAGTTGTGAAGTTTAAGAGGTGTAACCTAGTCCTGGACGGGTTGCATGTCTCTAAACCTAGTCTTATCTAAAGTCTTTTGGTGTCCTATGAAAACGTTTTAAATAATTTGTGGTTTGTAACTTATCTCAAATGTCGATGTTTCTAAACAATGTTATGGTGGTATTTTCTCACTTTTATTAATGGATGAACATCTCGTATTTTTATCATATAGCATTGTTGTGATTGTTGCTATGGTATTAAGAAGTCACACCAAATAAACCCTCGCTTCCGCAAAAGCCAGGGTATGACAGCTTGGTATCAAAGCCTCGATCATAGCGAACTAGGATTCTTTCTCGAGTCTAGACTATGATCACTAGGGCTCTCAGAAAAATGTTTTCAAACATTTTTACATTGCATACACTAAATGTCCAGATCCAGGGCACAAACATTTTACAAACAAAAGGCATAAATACACCGTTCAACAATTTATATTTCAGTCTTAGAGACTGAGGGAGTTTAGCCTTAGAGGCTTGGAAGGTTCAGTCTTAGAGACTGAGGGAGGTTCAGTCTTAGAGACTGAGGGAGGTTCAGTCTTAGAGACTGAGGGGTTCAATCTTAGAGATTGGGGAGGTTTTGGTCTTAGAGGCCAGGGAGTTAGTCTTAGAGACTGGGAAGATTTGGTCTTAGAGGCTAGGGAGTTAGTTTGAGAAACTAGGGAGTTCAGTCTGAGAGACTGGGTGGGATAGTCTGAGGAAGACTAGGATGATTACATTGATTGTGACTTACATGCTTATTTGACTACATGTTGATACCCATTTCCATGGGTGAAGTCTATGAGAAACAGACACAATACATTAATAGACTATGTGCCTACAATACATTACATTATCAGTTTACGTATTATAAACAGTTTACAAGTTCAGCTTATAAAAGATGGAAATCCTTGATTGATAGGATTTTACATGATTATATATATAGGTTGTTCATATATATGTTGCATGAAATATTTGGCAAAAACAAAATGCCTTCGACTTCGAATTCCATTGTCATCCTTGACACACATAACATGGTTAAGACACGACATCTTTTACACAAGACATAATACACTATTTCAAAACATAACATATTTTATACAATACATCTTCCATGTGAATATCGACCTCACGTCTATTGCGGAACTTATAACGAATGTGGTTCCTGAGTGAGACCATAAAGCATTGATCCCGTGGAAGAATGATTGCTTCCTCGCAGATGCTAAAATGCCTAAATTCAATAGTGACGATGAGGCGGAGGTGGCAGCCTTGGACAACAACTCCATTAGTGGGACGAGGCCCCTGTGGCTCATACAAATCATAATTGACGACACTCTTGTCCAGACAAGGAACATGAAATACTCATCTTGAAAGTGCCCCTCCAGTTGTTATCTTTATTTCAATTAATGTCGTGCCGTTCTGCGGAGTAATGACAACAAACGTTGACACGTGAACTATCACGAAGTTTCCTTCTATGTTGAAGGTATATTGACAACAGTGTTTCCTCTCTTACTGATCGGCTGCTTCGTACGAGAGAACGCTAGGATGACCATGCAAGGAAATTTATTATTACGGTGGCCAACGTAATAACAACTTGTAGTGCATGGGAATTCTAGTGGACTCTGCGGGCCAAGCTAAGGATCACTATTCATTCAAAATTTTCAAGTTATTACTTGAGATTCAAAATTTTCTTATCTAATAGGACACGAATTTACGCTAGATCTACTGCCAGTCGAGTTGGGGAGCTTCGATGTGGTAGTAGGGATGGATTGGTTATCAAGCAACAGAGCTGAGATTGTTTGTCACGAGAAGACCATTTGCATCCCAATGACGGATGGAGAAACGATTGTAGTGCACAGAGAGAAGCGTGATACGCCTCTAAGGATCATTAGTTGCTTGAAAGCTCGAAAATGTTTAAAGAAAGGATGTGTTGCATTCCTGGCACACATCATGGATAAAGACGCCGCTGAGTCGAGGATAGAAGACATTCCAGTCGTGAAGGAATATCCTGAAGTCTTTCCAGAAGACTTGCCAGGATTGCCACCTCAAAGACAAGTCGAGTTTCACATTGACTTAGTTCCAGGCGCCGTGCCTGTAGCTAAGGCACCTTATCGACTTGCACCTTCCGAGATGAAAGAGCTGTCAACGCAACTCCATGAGTTGTTAGATAAGGGATTTATTAGACCAAGCTTCTCGCCTTGGGGAGCTCCAGTTTTGTTCGTGAAAAAGAAGGATGGTAGTTTTCGCATGTGTATAGACTACCGGGAGCTGAATAAGTTGACAATCAAGAACATATATCCCTTGCCAAGGATCGATGACCTGTTCGATCAATTACAAGGTTCAAGTTTCTACTCAAATATTGATTTGCAATCAGGATACCATCAGTTGAGAATTCAAGAGGAAAGTATTCCAAAGACAGCCTTCAGGACTCGATATGGTCATTACGAGTTTCTGGTGATGCCTTTTGGGTTGACAAACGCGCCAGCCGTTTTCATGGATTTGATGAACAGAGTTTGTAAGTCGTACCTCGACAAGTTCGTGATAGTGTTTATTTATGACATTCTGATTTATTCAAAGTCGAAAGAAGAACACGAGCAACATTTAAGAGCCATTTTAGAGCTACTTAAAAAGGAGAAGTTGTACGCAAAGTTCTCGAAGTGCGAGTTCTGGTTATGCGAAGTTCAGTTTCTTGGTCATGTGGTTAATGGAAATGGAATCCATGTGGATCCTACAAAGATCGAGGCGATCAAGAACTGGGAAACTCCAAAGACGCCAACCGAGATTCAACAGTTTCTAGGTTTGGCTGGTTATTATCGCAGGTTCATTGAGGATTTCTCGAAAATCGCTCAACCTTTGACCTCTATCACTCAGAAAGACAAGAAGTTTGATTGGGGAGACAAGCAAGAAGAGGCCTTTCAGCTGTTGAAAAACAAGCTTTGTGACGCGCCAATCTTATCTCTACCCGAAGGCACTGACGACTTCGTGGTATATTGCGATGCTTCTCGTCAAGGTTTGGGATGTGTGCTAATGCAACGTCAGAAGGTTATAGCATATGCTTCTCGCCAATTGAAGATTCACAAGAAAAATTACACCACGCATGATTTGGAATTGGGCGCAGTGGTGTTTGCACTAAAAATCTGGCGACATTATTTGTATGGTACGCGATGTACAATCTTCACTGATCACAAGAGCTTACAGCACATATTTAACCAAAAGGAGCTTAACATGAGGCAAAGACGCTGGGTTGAACTATTGAATGATTACGATTGTGAAATCAAATACCATCCAGGGAAGGCGAATGTGGTCACCGATGCCCTAAGTCGTAAAGAAAGGATCAAGCCTATAAGGGTTAGGGCTTTAGAGATGATTATCCAGACAGATCTTTCCCTGCGCATTCGTGCCGCGCAGAAAGAAGCTCTTAAGGAAAGAAACCTTGAAGAAGAATATCTCCATGGGAAGGAGAAGCAATTAGTGCCAAACGAGGAAGGAACGTTATGTTTTATGAAAAGGATTTGGGTTCCTCTGTTTGGTGGTTTGAGAAAAGTTATTTTTGATGAGGTACACAAATCACGGTACTCTAACCATCCAGGAGCGGATAAGATGTACCAGGACCTTAAAGATTACTATTGGTGGCCTAGAATGAAAGGCGACGTTGCTGTTTATGTTAGCAAGTGTTTAACGTGCGCCAAGGTGAAAGCTGAATACCAGAAGCCTTCAGGACTTCTGCAGCAACCTGAAATTCCCAAGTGGAAATGGGAACAGATTTCAATGGACTTCATAACGAAACTGCCCAAGACGCCCAGGGGTCATGATACTATTTGGGAGATAGTTGACCGCCTAACAAAGTCCGCACATTTCTTGCCAATCAAAGAGAAAAACAATACGAGTAAACTTGCGTAAATTTACATGAGAGAAATCGTTGCACGTCATGGAGTGCCTCTCTCGATTATCTCATATAGAGATGGGAGATTTGTATCAAGGATTTGGCAATCCTTCCAAGAAGCTTTTGGCTCACAATTAAATTTGAGCACTACGTTTCATCCGCAAACTGATGGCCAAAGTGAAAGAACTATTCAGACGTTAGAGGATATGCTGAGAGCATGTGTTATAGATTTGGGTGGTAGCTGGGATAAGCATTTACCATTGGCCAAATTTTCATACAACAACAGCTACCACACAAGCATTGGAGCCGCGCCATTCGAAGCTCTTTATGGACGCAAATGTCGATCACCACTATGTTGGGCTGATGCGGGTGATAGACAACTTGTTGGCCCTGAAATTGTCCAAGAGACAACATACAAGATTGCGCAGATTCGAAAACGCATCGAAGCGGCTCGCGAAAGACAGAAAGCCTACGCGGATCCAAAATGGAAACCTTTGGAATTTCAAGTTGGGGATATGGTTTTGTTAAAGGTTTCACCCTGGAAAGGGGTGGCACGCTTTGGAAAGCGTGGGAAGTTGAATCCGCGTTACATTGGCCCATTCAAAATCCTGCAAAGGATTGGGCTAGTAGCCTACAAATTGGACTTGCCTGATGAACTTAACGGTGTTCATGATACATTCCATGTATCAAACCTGAAAAAGATTCCAACTCAGGAAACAGTGATCATTCCTGCCGACGAAGTTCATATTGACGACACACTCCACTTTACTGAAGAACCCGTTGAGGTTACAGATTGGAAGATTAACAAGACACGCAGGAGTAGTGTCAAACTCGTTAAAGTTCGATGGAATGCACGACACGGCCCGGAATTCACGTGGGAGCGTGAGGACCGTATGAAAGAAAGATACCCACTTTTATTCCCCAAGACCCTTGCATCTAGTAGCAGAACTAAAATTTTGGGACGAAATTTCTCTAACAGGGGGAGAATGTGACAACCCTCACAATTACAGGTATCCATACAATTAATTAATATTAAATTATGTGCTTAATGATTGTGCTTGTTTACAACTGACAATTTAAACTACTGTTTTATGATTTCTATATCATACATACATATGCATCATATTCCATAATGTCACTCCATTTATTACACACAAGCTTTAGTGATAAACTTGATGCACAAAACACAGTTAGCACAGTGAACGGATAACTCAGAAACATGCTGACAATGCCAACACATAGACAAACAATAGGTTGAGGGACCTATTTGACATTCTTTGAAACTTGCTTGAAAACGTTGATTTAAAGTCCGAGGACTAAAACCGTCATTTTTAGAAAGTACAAAAGTCCGGGGACTAAAAAGTAATTTTTGAAATCTTGAAAGTTCGGGTTAAAAATGTAAATATTGAAAACTCAAAAGTTAGGGTTCTAATTGTCATTTTTGAAACTTACATTTTAAATAAAATAAAAGTTTATATTTTTGAATATAAAGTCAAGGGACCTTTCAGTCATTTTATGAAAGATGTACTTCAGGGGCTGATATTGTAATTTTTTGAAACTGTTTTAACCTTAAAATCCTAACCGGGTTAAATATCTTAAAAGGATCTCTTATTTAAACATTAACCTAGTTAGTTTAACTAACTGAATTATTACAGGGACTATTTCTGTCATTTTTTGAAACTTCAGGGACCAAAACATCTATTTTATACGAAAGTCTAGGGACTGTTTTGTAAACTTCTCGATAGATGAGGGGCTATTTTTGTAAAAAAAATTAAACCAGAGGGTCGTAAGTGTAAATATGTCAAAACCGGTTGTAAAAAGGGATAAACCCCTGGAACCGGTTGTGCGCAAGGATCGAACTCGAGACCTTATCGTTTGAAAGTGAACTCGTAACCACTCGACCGGGCATGCCACATCCGACTTATATCTGATTTGTTTAATATATATATATATATATATATTAGTTAGAAACTGATCTGTTTAATTAAACAGATCCGCAGGTCGCGGACATCAACAAAAACCCACCGAAATCCCTTTTAAAAATTAAATTATTCTATTGTTTATGTGTTAGTTGATCCGAAATCATCAACCACTATTTTCCAACCACTTTTACAACCCATATCCGCATTTTTTGACCAAATTCGATGTTTTTTCAATTAAATAACCGGAAGTATTATAAAAATTCTAAAGTGGATCGAACTACTACAAATTTGTAATATCTGTGTCGGTTTGATGGATTATTTAATCCCCACATGTTTCCAACTTGATTAACCACTACATTTAATCAATTAATCGACAATTTGAGGTGCCAACCGATTCACATTTGGAATTTTTCTTAAATTAGTCAAAATCGATCGAATCCAATAATTTCGGTTGTTTTATGTCGATTGAAACCTGTATTTAGTATCCCTGGACCTTCACGAATCTCCTACACCTCTCACATTACTCAATAACATCGAAATAAGTCGAAATTCAGAACTCGCCGGAGCCGGGTCGCCGGATTTTGCCGAAACCGCACCTCTGACCGATACCGGATCGGTTTTAGTTGTCAAATTGGTATGTTATTACTCGTTTAACATTTCTGCAAATTTAATTTGAGTATAAATATGTATAGATCGAGTAATCAGGCTGTTGACTTTCGTTGACCGGATTTGGGGAAGAAGATGATGAATAGTGCCTTTAATTATGTATTTTACAAACTGTTATTCTTTTAATTAGTAATAATTCAGATATAATTAGTTAAAGTATGAAATTTTTAACATGTATACTTTACTTACTGATCCAATTATTAAAAATATTATGTTAGTCAAAATGTTTATAAAACTATTTTTTATAAATTAAAAATAGTTTAATCTTTACAAAATTATAATAATTCGAATTTAATGAATTAATTATTGAAATTTTTATAGTAATTATTTTACATGTTGGACTTTACAAAAATAATGTTGTTACTGATATTTTAAGTAAATTTAATATTTATATAAATAAATTAGTATTTATACTTATTTATATAGTTTAATTTAGTGTAATTAAATTATATAACTATATAATTTTGATCCAAAATTATTTTTATGACA
Source organism: Helianthus tuberosus (assembly GCA_030545235.1). Taxonomy (NCBI): domain Eukaryota; kingdom Viridiplantae; phylum Streptophyta; class Magnoliopsida; order Asterales; family Asteraceae; genus Helianthus; species Helianthus tuberosus. The sequence continues at coordinate 352,638 of JARYGA010045800.1, read as the reverse complement.
AAATATGCATTATCCTGAGTTTATATAAATTAAGAATCTGAATTTTTATTATATTTAATTATTTACATGATTAAACTATATAAACTTATTTATTGATGTTTTAGCCATTTTAATTCATTTTATTTATTTAAAATGATTCTAAGGCCATAATAATTATTTTAAATCAGTAATATCCAAGTTCAAATAATTAAAAATGTTATTTTAATTACTCTGATTTAAATTAATTATTTTTGATAATTAGTTATATAATTATCACATTATTGCTCTTAAACAAAACACTACCAAATCCTATAGATTTAGGATCTCCGCTCATTCGATTAAACATTATTGTTGATACATATTCCGTATTATTGCATGTTCAATCAATTAGAGTGACATGGAATATTATTCCCAAGAACTCTCACATTAGCATATTTATTTGGACTTACTCAAAATCAAGGTGAGTTCATGTTCCCCCTTTTCTCTTAACTGTTTTCCGTTTTATACTTCGGGGTGAAGTACATGTTATTAATTGTTTACAGACAAGTGAGTTCATGTCCCCCTTTTCTTTTACTGTTTTCAGTTTTATACTTCGGGGGTGGAATACATGTTACAAATATTACAATGTTTACAAATGATATAATAACAAGAAACACTATTGGTGAGAACGAGTATAAAGTATGATGAAATTTGAGAATACAAAAATACAAAAAGCACTGTTGGTGAGAACGAGTACCAAGTATGTTACAACTATTACAGACATTTTTATACACGGTATGGTTAGCTTCAGGAGGGTTAGGACGTATAGATCATGTGAGTGGGTAGGCGGGAACTGAAGGCCATCAATCCTCATTGTAGGACCGAGGGACATTAGCGGTAGATCTATCTGGGTGTAGCGAGCCCAGCCCCAGGCCCAACAGAACGGACCTCGGGGTGACTTTGTGCCCGACGCATAAATCTACTAGGTTTGAGTCTTCCTACAACACTTCACACATATCAATGGCCTTGCAAACCATTGGTGATCTCTTTTTCCTTATTGCTACATACCAGGGACATTTATACATACAAGACATATTTTAAAGGCTTATACACACAGACTTACACATGAACTCGCTCAACTTTTTGTAGATTTTTCAAACTACATGTATTTCAGGGAACTAGCAGGATCTGGCAGGGTATGCATGTGTCTAGCTGCGTTGTATAATAGATGTCATCCAGAGTTATGAATTTTAAGAGGTGTAACCTATTCTTGGACGGGTTGCATGTCTCTAAACCTAGTCTTATCTAAAGTCTTTTGGTGTCCTATGAAAACGTTTTAAATAATTTGTGGTTTGTAACTTATCTCAAATGTCGATGTTTCTAAACAATGTTATGGTGGTATTTTCTCACTTTTATTAATGGATGAACATCTAGTATTTTTATCATATAGCATTGTTGTGATTGTTGCTATGGTATTAAGAAGTCACACCAAATAAACCCACGCTTCCGCAAAAGCCAGGGTGTGACACTCTATGGCAACCTGCGAGAGCTTGTGATGGATGAAGCACATAAGTCCGCTACTCAGTACATCCTGGTTCGGATAAGATGTACCACGATCTCAGAACTACGTATTGGTGGCCTAGCATGAAAGCCCACATAGCAACTTACGTCAGCAAATGTTTGACTTGTGCGAGAGTCAAGTGTGAATATCAAAAACCATCGGGCCTACTTCAACAACCAGAGATACCACAATGGAAATGGGAACAAATTTCCATGGATTTTGTTACTGGCCTGCCTAGATCTCAACGTGGAAATGACACTATTTGGGTGATAGTGGATCAATTGACTAAGTCTGCACACATTTTGCCTATCAAAGAAACAGACAAGTTCTCTACTCTAGCAGACGTTTACTTAAAGGAAGTAGTGTCAAGGCACGGAGTGCCAACCTCCATTATTTCCGATCGTGATGCACGCTTTACTTCTGAACTGTGGCAAGCAATGCACATGTCCTTTGGCTCACGTTTAGACATGAGCACTGCTTATCATCCATAGACAGATGGGCAGTCTGAACGCACCATCCAAACCCTTGAAGACATGATTAGGGCATGTGTGATTGATTTTAGTAACGGCTGGGAAAAACATCTCCCGTTAGTGGAGTTTTCATATAATAACAGTTACCACACCATCATTCAAGCCGCTCCGTTTGAGGCATTGTACGAACATAAATGCCGATCACCTCTTTGCTGGGCACAAGTTGGTGACAGCCAGATCACGGGTCCAGAACTTGTAGTAGACACAACGGAAAGGATTGCGCAGATACGACAACGAATGGCGGCAGCTCGTGACCGTCAGAAAAGCTACGCTGATAAGCGCAGGAAACCACTCGAGTTCCAGGTTGGGGATCGAGTGCTACTCAAATTATCACCATGGAAAGGTGTGGTTCGTTTTGCCAAACGAGGTAAACTTAACCCATGTTACGTTGGACAGTTCGAAATCATCGAGAAAATAGGCAAGGTGACCTATAAACTGAATCTACCCGCAGAACTCAGTGGAGTTCACAACGTATTTCACGTGTCAAATCTGAAGAAATGTCTGTCAGATGAGACCCTCATAGTTCCTCTGAAGGAGCTCACTATCGACGATCAGTTACGATTCGTCGAGGAACCATTTGAAATCACAAACAGGGACGTTAAGGTTCTCAAGCACACCAGAATACCTCTTGTTCGAGTTCGATGGAACTCCCGTCGTGGCCCAGAGTTCACCTGGGAACGAGAAGATCAAATGAAACTCAAGTATCCCCAGTTGTTCGAGAATAATGCAACCACTACTGAGGCTGAAGCTACTACATAATTTCAGGACGAAATTCCAAATCAACGGGGGGATGATGTGACACCCCCGGGAAAACCAGTAAATCACGCAACTTAACTAGCTACCTCAGTAACCACATGCTAAATTTCGGGACGAAATTTCTTTCAAGTTGGGGATAATGTGACAACTCGAGTTTCCAAGATTCCATCTTCACATTAATTGCACGTTAATTGTTTAGTTGTTTACTTACATGACTTGTGTAACATCTGTTCTTGTAATCATTATGAACAGTACCATTATCAATAAAACAATGTTATTTGATCCCAATGTTTGTTTGGTTATGTTTTACATTTTTCATGTTTTGACTTTTATTCAATTTCAAACTCTACATCGCTTTCTAGAGAGTTATACGCAAACTGGTACGTAAACGTAGCCAGTTTAATACGAAAAATACTCTGGAACATCAACATATACTTAACATACCTTAAATAACCTTTACATAACTTAGAAATAAGTTTTGAAGGCTTTGGTATGGCAGAAACAAGTTAAATCACTTACAGGGACTAAACTTGACAAACTGCGAAAGTATGCAATTTGAACAGTAACGAACATTCCAGAACATGACCATAAGTTAAACACACCTTAAATATCCTTTACATAGCTTAGAAATAGGCTTTAAGGGGTTCGGTGTGCTAAAATAAACTTTTGGGTCATTCAGGGACTAAAAGCGTCAAAAAGTGCACAAGTTTGCATTTTCGCGCATAACTTACGTTCTGAATACATCCGGAAATCCAAAAATTTATGTAAGCACTATAATATTTTATTTTAGTGTTTGGCATAAGAAAAATCCATTCGTCGCGTCATTTAAATCGTTTTTCGCACTTATGCGCATTCCATCGTAATTAAGCGAACAACGCGATCGTACGACCAAACGAGCCGACATCCGAAATATTTTTGAGCATATTTTGAGTTCCCTATACTTTAACTTCATTTTATAGCTTTGAAATGAGGTTAACGGGGCTTAAAAGTGTCAAATATGCATCAAAATACAAGTTTCTGGGCTGCAATGACCAAAACTGTAAATCTGCCAAACTAGGTCCTTGCGCACCGTAAGGGTTTTAGCGTTACGGTGCGCAAGCAGGGGTCAGATATGCAGAAACTTGTTTAATCTGCTGTTAACAACCCTTAACCCTCCCCAAAGGTCAAGTGCCACTTGTTAAACTCTTATGGTGGCCAAAATCAGTAACCACAACATCTTGACAAGTGTACGGGCGAGATCGAGGCACGTTATCCAAGAAACAATCCTAACGGTGAACCGAAAACTATAAATACCCCATGCCTTTCATTGTTTAAACCCACTAGAATCTGATCAATTTTGCTCTAAGTTGAAACCATTGTTTCATACCTGAGTATTTTGGTCTAGATTAGCATTCGGGGACCCTTCGTAAGTATTCTTTCGTTCTTTTATCGCTTTCGAGTCTGAAAGTCAAAATTTGTTTGACTTTCCGCGTTGACCAGTGTATGGTCAATGCGAAGTTCATTAGAACTTCGCAACGTGATTGTAATCACGATGGTTATAGTCCCTTGGGACTATGCCTACTGATTACCACGTTGTCTAGGGTCGTAAGGTAAGCGATCTAAACAATCGCTTATACTTTCGAACCCGACCCATTTGGTCGATCATTAGGATCCGACCAAACACATTTGGTGACCATAGTATATAGGGAATAACCTTCCGAGGTTATACCTTATGGTCACATCGTTTGAGTAGTTGTATGATAGGTAGTTTATATGCCTTAGGTAAATTACCAGAATACCCTTTTCATGTATAATTGGTAATTACGCATATGTAACCTAAAATTTTGTCACATAACTGATTATGTAACATGTTTAGGCATATAACACTTGTCATAGGACTAGTTAGGCGGTCCGAACGCGTTTCACGCGAACGACGCGTTAAAGTAGCATAAGCTACCTAAACGGGTCATAATGGATCGTAAACACTTCTGTTAGGTTTCATTTAGTATGTAGGCTTTGTTAAACCATATGACACGAGTCTCCATACTCGTTTGGTTTACGAACCCTCATTCTATCTAAATCCTCCGATTTAGGTCTGGTTTATTAACATAGTTACCTATATTAGGTGTCGTTTGATTCCGTGATCTATAGCATTTCTTGGTGGTTATCTTAGGCCTTCTGAGCAACATCAAGTGAGTACATAGAACCCCCTCTTTTAAATGCTTTCAAGGTGTCTATGTGAGTACATAGACCCCTCTTTTACTGTTTTCCAAACATTTTGGGGTGGAACACATGTGCCTACTTATTACTTTCATGCTTTCCATGCTTTCACATCATACACCTGCTATGTTCATTAGTACATTATAGTACATGATTTCATTACATTTCATGCTACGTATGCCCATTGTGTGCGTACTTAGTACATTGTTTAACATTACATTTCATGCTATGTATGCCCATTGTGTGCGTACTTAGTACATTGCTTTACATTACATTTCATGCTATGTATGCCCATTGTGTGCGTACTTAGTACATTGTTTTACATGGCATTTCATGCTATGTATGCCCATTGTGTGCATACCTAGTACATTGCTTTACATTATATTTCATGCTATGTATGTCCATTGTGTGCATACTTAGTACATTGCTTTACATGACATTTCATACTATGTATGCCCATTGTGTGCGTACTTAGTATAGTTGTTTTCATCACATGTTTACATTTTGGTATGACATTTGGGTTGTTTACAATGGAACAATACATTCATTAACATTAGCTACGCCGTTCGTTAGTAGGTAGTGGTACCATAGGAATTGACAACTCCCGTTTCTGAAATCCTGGGTTTGTTTGGATTGGAAGGAATGACCGAATTCGATATACATAACTTAGATAAACCTTTAATTTGTTTAAGGGTTTATCGCCACAGTCTCAAGGCTTGGATGTATGCATTTTCACAATGCCGCATAAATGTTTGTATCAGTATAGCATGCATTTGTTACACAAAACATAACTTTGATTTAAACTATGTTTTACTTCAATGCCTTGTTTTTGTGCATTTTACATATGGTTAGGTTGATATATTTTACTTACCATACATGACATTTTGTTACACCTTACATGATCTACATTAAACATAAACATTTTGACATTGATATACAAATTTGGTGGTTTACATTGGACATAGACATTTTGATATGGTTTACACATTAACACATGACAATTCATTAATACATGAACAATTTACATTGATAGTTGGTTTGGGTAAATGATTCGAGTAACGAGGCCTGTGTAATATAATACAAGCATGGTGGATACGCCGCTGGCACTTCCTATACATAAGTGTTTGTATGATATTACATGTCGTAGCGTTACTTAAATCATTTCAACATTTGACATATTACGTTTTACATAAACAACTTATTTTCACAAGACAATGATTTACACAACAACTTATATAAACTCATTTTACTTGGTTATTCATTTAACCTTACATTATTCTCTTATTTATACATATCATCGCTTTTTGAATGATTTAGAAAACAAAACAACTTACAAGGTTCATGACTGACTGTTATTAAACACTTTCTTAAAACTTTAGTCATGAATCCAATTTTCACAAACCTATGTATCTCACAGGCATTTTTATGCTGACGTACCTATTTTCACATGTGTTTTCAGGAGCTTTTCCGTAAGATGATGATCGTGACACTAGGGCGGACCTGTGCCTTAGAGACATAAAACGGAGATAGACTTAGTTAAATTACGTTATGAACTCTTTATTTCCTGTTTAGAGACAATGAAACTCTTGTTTAATAAATAAAATACAACTTTGAATGCCATGGTTATGAAACAATTAATTCTGTTACAACACTCCCCGATGTTTTCCGCCACGTCTTGTATGCTATACGTGGTCGGGGTGTGACAGAAGAGTTGGTATCAGAGCCAATGGTTGTAGGGAATTAGGTTATTAGTAATTCTTTGACCTAGACTATAACCTTTCTAGGACCCTAACACAAGTTATCTTGTGTTTAGATCTTAAAACATGTACATCACCTATCCTTAGGTGATTATCAAAACAAAAACCAAATTTTCTGAAACGATTTTTGAAAAAAAAAACAATCATCTGTTTTTGGATGATTTATTACAAGGTTTTGAACCCTCTGTTATAAGGTTTTAAACCCCTTTGAATTTTCAAAAATCTCGTCAAGGTTTTGGGTTTTAAATGATGTGAACACGTGCAAACTAGAAGGGTGAATGCCTGTACCCTGGGTTTTCTGTCTAAGGTTAGAGTGTTTGTACAAATCCACATAATCGGACCAGTCACTCTTACCTGGGAACTCTTGGGGTGAGTGTTCACTTATAGGCGAGCATGTCGTCGCGATACATTATTTTTGACCCATTTACTTTGATTAGCCACTGTGTGTCGTTTGTTTGCTTTGTGATGCAGACGAATAACCACCATCTTTGCTTTTTGTTGATTTTGTTTCATCTCATTCTCTTCATCCAATCATCTCACTCGTTTCCTTTCATGATTCCTCTTTTAGAATGCCTCCTCGACGCGAACACCAGATAGCGACTGCCGAACTGGCAGAAATTATTTCGCAGCAAATGGCTGCTCAATTTCCAAATCTCTTTGCTCTATGGAACCAAGCCAAAAACAACAACAATGCTCCATGCAAATTCAAGGATTTTAACTCGGCTAAACCACTCAAGTTTAGTGGTTCTGAGGGAGCGACAGGGCTTCTTCAATGGTTCGAGAGCATTGAGAATACTTTCCGCCACGTGCAGTGTCCTGACAATCACAAGGTCGAGTTTTCTTCAAGCGTGTTTCAGAAGAGGGCTTTGACATGGTGGAACGGGGTTATGAGAGACCGTGGTGCAGAAATTGCTCTAGCACAAACCTGCGCTGAACTTAGAGCTCTTATGATGAGGGAGTTTTGTCCTCGTCATGAACAGCGAGCGTTGGAGAAAGAGTTTGATGATTTGAAGCAAGATAGTGGTGAGCATAGGGCGTATACTGATAGGTTCGAGGAGTTGAGTCTGCTTTGCCCGACTATGGTTACCCCACTCGGCAAGGCTATCGAAAGGTATATCGACGGCCTACCTGACTCGGTACAACACATCATTACTGGTAGTAACCCTACCACACTCCGTCAGGCTATCGAGTTATCAGCGACATTGACTGAGTCGCAGATTCGGAAGAATAAATTACACAGGAAGAGTGACAAGGGCAAGAAACAGTCGGCTGACAAGGAATATAGCAAGAAAGGTCAAAAATAGAAGGGAAAGAATTCTGGAGGGTCAAGGAAGCATAAGGCTTCTCAGAATTTTGCTGTCACTGCCCAAGCTAATCAGGCAGCTCCCAACCAACCCGCACAGCCTCCAGCAAAGAAACCCTATTCAGGGAATGCACCTTTGTGCAATAGATGCAACGGTCACCATCAGCCGCAACATCAGTGCCGTTTCTGTACTAACTGTGGGAAGTCAGGTCTTCTTGCCGATGTTTGTCGGTTTGCTCAAAATCGGGCAGTTCAGAACCCGGCTCAAAAAGTTGCTCAGCAACAGGGTCAAGCTGCACGACCACAATACCCACCTGGTGCTTGTTACAATTGTGGGGATCTGACCCACTACAGAAACCGGTGCCCATGGCTAGCCAATCAGAATCAGAATGCAAACCAGAATCAGGCACAGGCTCCGGCTCGAGGTCGAGTCATCAACATGAATGCCCAAGAGGCGCAGGCGGATGATAATGTGGTGAACGGTACGTTCTTTATTAATAATCAGCCTGCATCTATTTTTTTTGATACGGGTGCCGATAAGAGTTTTGTGTCATTGTCTTTTGAGCCAATGCTTCGCGTGTCTAGAACAAAACTAAGTAAACCTTTGATAGTAGAAGTTGCTAGTGGTGAACCCATTGTTCTTAATTCTGTTCTTCGCAACTGCCAGTTGAATCTTAACGACCATCTTTTTCCTATCGACCTCACGCCAATGCAACTTGGAAGCTTCGACGTCATTGTGGGTATGGATTGGTTATCGAAGCATCACGTAGAGGTAGTTTGTTTCGAGAAGATCGTTCGTGTGCCGCTTTCGACAGGCGAAATCCTAGAGGTTCGTGGTGAGAAACCTGCCGGTGGTCTCAAACTCATGTCTTGTTTTAAAGCTCGGAAGTATCTGCGAAAGAATTATGTGGCTTTCTTAGCACATGTTACAGCAGATAAAGGCAAGGGTAAGTCAATTTCAGATATTCCTGTCGTTCGGGATTATTCCGAAATTTTCCCTGAAGATTTACCTGGTCTACCCCCAGCACGCCAAGTGGAGTTCCGCATTGATCTCGTACCTGGTGCAAATCCCATTGCCAAAGCTCCATATCGTCTTGTACCGTCTGAGATGCAAGAGTTGTCTAAGCAGCTTCAGGAGCTCTCTGACAAAGGTTTTATCCGTCCTAGCTTTTCACCTTGGGGTGCTCCTGTTCTTTTTGTCAAGAAGAAGGATGGATCTTTTAGGATGTGTATCGATTATCGTGAGCTTAACAAGCTTACTATCAAGAATCGATATCCCCTACCTCGCATCGATGATCTCTTTGATCAGTTACAGGGCGCTTCTTATTTCTCAAAGATTGATCTACGTTCTGGATATCATCAACTTCGGGTGCATGAAGAAGACATTCCCAAGACAGCGTTCCGTACTCGTTATGGGCATTACGAGTTCACAGTCATGCCATTCGGTTTGACTAATTCTCCTGCTGTTTTCATGGACTTAATGAATAGGGTCTGCTAACCTTATTTGGATCAGTTCGTCATTGTTTTTATTGATGACATCTTGATTTACTCTAAGACGCGAGCAGATCATGAGCAACATCTTCGTCTTACTCTGGAACTCCTAAAGAAAGAGCAACTTTTCGCCAAATTCTCCAAGTGCGAATTTTGGCTTAAAGAAGTTCAATTTTTGGGACATGTTGTCAACGAACAAGGTATTCATGTAGATCCCTCCAAGATTAGTGCGATTAAGGATTGGGATACGCCTACTACTCCAACTGAGGTTCGTTCTTTTCTTGGTCTAGTGGGTTATTACCGCCGCTTCATTGAGAACTTCTCAAAGATTGCAGTTCCTCTAACTGCTCTAACTCAGAAGAACAAACCCTTTGATTGGGGATTCAAACAAGAGGAAGCTTTTCAAAACTTGAAGCAAAAGCTTTGTGACGCGCCTGTTCTGACTTTGCCTGATGGCAATGATGATTTCGTCATTTATTGCGATGCATCGAAGTTGGGTCTTGGCTGTGTTCTGATGCAAAGGAACAATGTTATAGCATATGCATCGAGGCAGTTGAAGATACATGAGAAGAACTACACCACTCATGATCTTGAGTTGGGTGCAGTTGTCTTCGCTCTTAAGATCTGGAGACACTATTTGTACGGTAGAAAATGTGTGGTTTTCACGGACCGCAAAAGTCTTCAGCACATCTTCAATCAGAAAGAACTCAACATGAGGCAACGACGTTGGGTTGAGCTTTTAAACGACTATAACTGCGAAATTCGCTACCATCCTGGTAAGGCGAATGTCGTAGCCGATGCATTGAGTTGTAAGGAACGTACTAAGCTTCATTGTGTACGTGTTCAATCAGTTATTCAAGCTCAATCCGATATCCAAGCACGCATTTCTCAGGCTCAACAATCTTGTGTTTCACAAGGTTTGATGGACAAGGAATTTCCCTATCACATAACACCTGATCTGGAACTGAAGGACAATGGATCGTATTACTTCATGGACCGTCTGTGGGTCCCAAGTCAGGATGATCTTCGTACCTTGCTTATGGATGAAGCCCATAAGTCTCGTTATTCTATTCATCCGGGCTCAGATAAAATGTATAAGGATCTTCGTATTCAGTATTGGTGGCCTGCTTATGAAGAAAGACATTGCCTTATACGTATCAAAATGCCTTACTTGTCTTAAGGTTAAGGCTGAACATCAGCGTCCTTCTGGTTTATTGGTGCAACCAGAGATCCCAGTTTGGAAATGGGAAAACATTACTATGGATCTCATTACTAAACTTCCGCGCACAAAGAAAGGTCATGATGCCATCTGGGTAGTTGTTGATCGTCTTACTAAGTCAGCGCATTTCTTGCCAATCCGTGAGGATTTTCCTGCTGACAGACTTGCAAAAATCTATGTGGATGAAATTGTAGCTCGACATGGTGTTCCTTTGAACATTATTTCTGACAGAGATGCTCGTTTCACTTCTCATTTTTGGAGAACGATGCAATCTGCTATGGGGACCCAACTTAATCTGAGCACAGCTTATCATCCACAAACGGATGGTCAATCTGAAAGAACAATCCAGACTCTGGAGGATATGCTTAGAGCTTGTGTGATCGACTTTGGTGGTAGTTGGGATTCACATCTTCCATTAATTGAATTCTCCTACAACAACAGTTATCACACCAGCATCAAAATGGCTCCTTTCGAGGCTCTCTATGGTCGAAAATGTCGTTCACCAGTCTGCTGGAATGAGATCGGCGAGGCTCAACTTACTGGACCTGCCCTCATTTTAGAAACAACTGACAAGATCAAGAAAGTTCGTGATAACCTTCAGACAGCTAGAAGCCATCAAAAGAGTTACGCGGATCCAAAACGCAAGCCCTTGGAATTTCAAGTCGGTGATCGAGTATTACTTAAAGTCTCACCTTGGAAATGTGTGATTAGATTTGGAAAGAAAGGAAAACTTGCACTTAAATACGCTGGACCATTCAAGATCGTCGAAAGAATCGGTAAGGTAGCCTACAGACTTGAGTTACCTCCTGAACTTGGAAATGTTCATCCAACTTTTCACGTATCCAATCTCAAGAGGTGTTTAGCTGATGATAACCTCCACATACCGCTTGACGAAATTCGTGTTGATAAAACACTGAAATTTGTTGAGAAGCCAGTGGAAATCATGGAACGTGAAGTCAAGTGGCTCAAACGCAAGCGCATTCCTTTGGTCAAAGTTCGATGGGAAGCTAAACGTGGACCCGAGTTTACTTGGGAACGCGAAGATCAAATAAAGGCAAAATATCCGCATCTTTTCCCACGAGTTTCTTCTAAATAAATTTCGGGATGAAATTTCCACAAGTAAGGGAGACTGTAACATCTGTGCTTGTAATCATTATGAACAGTACCATTATCAATAAAACAATGTTATTTGATCCCAATGTTTGTTTGGTTATGTTTTACATTTTTCATGTTTTGACTTTTATTCAATTTCAAACTCTACATCGCTTTCTAGAGAGTTATACGTAAACTGGTGCGTAAACATAGCCAGTTTAATACGACAAATACTCCGGAACATCAACATATACTTAACATACCTTAAATAACCTTTACATAACTTAGAAATAAGTTTTGAAGGCTTTGGTATGGCAGAAACAAGTTAAATCACTTACAGGGACTAAACTTGACAAACTGCGAACGTATGCCAATTTGAACAGTAACGAACATTCCAGAACATGACCATAAGTTAAACACACCTTAAATATCCTTTGCATAGCTTAGAAATATGCTTTAAGGGGTTCGGTGTGCTAAAATAAACTTTTGGGTCATTCAGGGACTAAAAGCGTCAAAAAGTGCACAAGTTTGCATTTTCGCGCATAACTTACGTTCTGAATACATCCGGACATCCAAAAATTTATGTAAGCACTATAATATTTTATTTTAGTGTTTGGCATAAGAAAAATCCATTCGTCGCGTCATTTAATCGTTTTTCGCACTTATGCGCATTCCGTCGTAATTAAGCGAACAACGCGATCGTACGACCAAACGAGCCGACATCCGAAATATTTTTGAGCATATTTTGAGTTCCCTATACTTTAACTTCATTTTATAGCTTTGAAATGAGGTTAACGATGTGACAACTGCCACTTTTCGGTAACTTTCTTACACTTAAAGTACTCATTTTTAGCTACATTTTTATGCATTTCGAACCTTCGAACTGCGTATTACATGATATACATCTTAAAATACTTATGGAATATTCAATTATGATGCACATGATTCATTTTTATTGGTTACCTTTGAAACAATGTAAACAATGCGTCGAAGCAACTATAGTAGTATCTAGTAAACTAGAGTGCTGACGAAAACTCAGGATATTAGAAATCATTTAAATTACATCTTTAGGACTCGGACGATAGTCCAACATCAATTATATATTAAACCCTATACGGGAATACAAGAGTTTGGTTAATATTTTACCAATGTCCGGTAGCACTAAAAATTGTCCGAAAAGCGCTAAAAGTGACCATTTCATTAATTTTCCGCAAAAATTCAGCATTTGTATTTTAATACAAGATGCAAAAAGTGTTGTATAAACACAAAGTTTATAGGAAAATACATTGGGAATACCATATTTATACATAACCGAATAATTCCCTATAACTTATATATGTTAACATTTCGACTATCTTCTTGCGAAACGAGCGCTAAACATCTAGCCGAACTACATTTTGGCACATGTAGCGAACTAGTGAACATTATTTTGGTCTTGTAAAGCTAGTTAATAAACATTTCAAGTCATGAATTATCTCGAAAAATTGTAAACCTTAAACACCTAAATACTTACATCTTTTTACCTCATTTTGGAACCTTATAAATTACCAACACATTTTAACAATTCAAGACCCCCCCCCCCCACATGTGGGCGGCAAATAATGGGTCCCACACCCCTTAATCCCTTGCTAAAATATCTAGATATTTTAATTACAAACAAGTGGACTATGTTGGTGAATTGTTCTAACACTTAATCACTAAGTAATCTAACACTTTACCACTCACTTTTACACCTTTACTTCACACACAAACTCTTTCATTATCTTCATCATCCACCAAGAACACCATAAATCCATTTTATTTTATCACCTCTTTTATGATCAATATAATTTTCTATGGAACATAAGAAGATCTAAATCACTTACAAGTTAAAGCAAGGGTTTTCATCCATTCAAGAGTATTCTACCATCAAGATCTACATTTTCTTAGTTCTTAATCATCTTCCAAGATCATCCCAAGCCTAGTGCTGGAAGTAAGCTTCTAGATCTATTTTTTTCTCATACTTATATTATGTTTATGATTGTTATTATTACTAATAATAACCAAGTAATCATACATAATAAACATGAAAAATACAAAGAAGCAAAGTTAATAATCATGATATATTTATGTTTGTTTATATTGTGATCTAAGACTTGTTATATGCATATTTAATCTTGTTATGATGATTATGATATAAATAAATTGTTAGAGGATGTTTTATAAATATGATCTAACAATTATACATGTTATGTTAAAGGGTTTTTAACATAAAGGATTACTTGGATGATCATAACCTTTAATTTTGTTAAAGTATTTAATGTTTTTCACTAAAAACAATACTTCTACAAAATTATGAAAAGTAACATACAACATGAGATTTTTATAAAAGTTGTTAAAACTCGAAGTAAACTTGGTTTTTGAACTAGTTAGCACATGTTATGATCATGTCCAAAACCCTACATGATTTGGAGATCATTTTGATAAGTTTATGTTATAAAAATCTCATATGTTTTTAGTTAAGATGATTGGGTAAGTTGATGGTGATTTGGAAAAGAAAATGATATGTTTATGAAACATGGCCAAATGATTAATACAAAGGTTATATGGCCATTTTTTTTAAGAACATTATGTTGACAAAACTATCATTTTTTTTCTAACAAAGTCTTTACAAGATTAGAAAGTTGGTCTTTCTAAACATAAAAATTGACATAAATATATATTTTGGTAAAATACATATTTATTGAACATATCAAGTATGTGCTATGTGTTATTATTTGTATTAGTTATATGTACAAGTTAGAGACTTGATAACAATGACACAAATAAATACAAGACATACTTACAACTAAAGACTTACAAGAATACATATAGACACACTTGAAAACAACTTACGGACATTCCGAACTTTCGGACACAACTTATGGTCAAAACGGACGACGGGCGAATCTATGAACATATCGCCATTCGGAGAAGTTACTACGATGCTTAGGCGACCTTTCGACGCGGACGCAAGAATTTCGTTACCATTAACAAAATTCGGACATTTTGAAACTTATAAAAACTATTATGTTTTTATTTACTAAAAAGTATATTTAGTTATTTTTATAAAAATGTTTTTTTATAAAAATGAAAGACTTATACTTTCAAATGGGCTTGCATTTCTTAATGGGCTAGTTTATACAAATGGGCTATCTTTTATAAATGGGCTATTATTTATAAATGGGCTTAACTTCATAATGGGCTTATCAAAACACATGGGCTAAGCCCAAAACCAAACATATGGGCCAAGGCCCAATAACATTAAGCCCAGTACTATTGAAGCCCAACACTATTTAGGCCCAACACTATTTAGGCCCAACACTATTGAGGCCCAACACTATTGAGGCCCAACACTATTGAGGCCCAACACTATTTAAGCCCAATAACATGAATTCTTGGGCTAAGCCCAATGACATAATTATTAAACATTACAATTATACAATTTACTTATACAAGACACGAAACCAAGAAGACAAGACCCGATGATACAACTCACAAGAGACAAGATTACACATATATATATATTTGATGAAATATATATATAACGGTTTAACAATTCGTGCATCTAATACACAGTTCAACGAACAACACAGACATACAAGTCTTACACATATTTAAGACACAAGACTTGTACTCAAGTCATTTATAAAGACCGAAGTGTCTAACAAATATAAGAACATTTGTAGGTCGCAACACTATTCAGGACGACCGCACGTGAGATCATAGTTACTTCTATTCACGGACGTGATTCTGTGAGTTCATGTCCCCTATTCATTTAAATGTTTTACAACTTTACAACTATCGGGGAAGATACATGTTAAATCGTATGTTAAAGTTAGGGAATGAAACACCTTAGATCATGTGCGAATTAGGGTTATACATCTAAGCACCATTAATCCAGTTTGGACCTAGGTACAAGTGGTTAGATCTAATGGGTATTGGCGAGCCCCACTCTTGGTCGTGGACCCATACAGAAGAGTGCGTTTGTGTCCCAGTCGATAGTAGTCGACATGAAATCGTCTAGGTTTGGATTGCTTCCTATTTCGTCACACATATTAATGTCCTCGCGAAACATTAATGATCAACGATTTCATTGATGCTTTACATACTACATCATTACATACAGATACATTTTATACAACTCACATTTTATGGATACAGTTTATACAACTCACATTTTATGGATACAGTTTATACAACTCACATTTTACAGATACATTTTATACAACTCACATTTTACAGATACATCTCATACAACTAAACTGCATGAACTCGCTCAACTTTTGTTGATGTTTTCAAACTTACATGTATTTCAGGGAATTAGTGGACCAATGCAACGATTTCAGTTCAAGGAAAACAAGTATCAATACTCCATGCCATCTATTGAAGAGTTTGCCTGTTATATACCGCCTCTTTGCGGTGATATAGTGGTCAAAGTCTTAACATTTTAAGACTTACATTTTGATGTATAAAACGATGACAACTTATTTTCATTTGATGGTTTGTAACCAATACATTCAACTTATGTTGCATTCTTTTGAAACAATTATGACAATGGCATTGGAGCTTATTTTTATTCATTTAGTATGTTCACTTATATTGTTATGTAATGAGAACCGATCAGATCACACCTCGCGCTTCCGCTATGAGCGGGTGTGACAGATTGGTATCAGAGCTTCGATTGTAGTGAACCAGGATTCTTTCTCGAGTCTAAGTCTACAATCACTAGGGATCTCTCACGAAAACCTCTTGTTCATGTTGAACAGAATAAAATTGGACAGGTCAAAAGGTTTTCATTGCATAAACATTTTTCAAGGTCCACCACAACAAAAATTCATTTCACATAAATCAAGCGAGGACATTTCCATGGGTGAAGTCTATGAGAAACAGACACAATACATTAATAGACTATGTGCCTACAATACATTACATTATCAGTTTATGCATTATAAACACTTCACAAGTTCAGCTTATACAAGATAGAAATCCTTGATTGATAGGATTTTACATGATTATATATATAGGTGGTTCATATATATGTTGCATGAAATATTTTGCCAAGAACAAAATACCTTCGACTTCAAACTCTATTATTATTCTTTACTCACACGGTGAAAATATCGACCTCATGTATATTGCGGAGCTTATGGCGAACATGATTCCTAAGTGAAATCTTAAACTTAATTCTGTAAAATATGGTTGCTTTCTCGCGAATGCTGAGATGCCTGACCATGATAATGACGACGAGGCGAAGGTGGTAACCTTGGACAACAACTCCATTAGTGGGATGAGATCCATGTGACTCATACTAATCAAGGTGGATATACTCTTGTCCTTACAAGGAAGATGAAGTACTCATCTTGAAGGTGCCCCTTCAGTTGTTATTGTTACAGATTCTTTTCATTTCTATTTCACCTAACGCCGTACCGTTCTGCGAGTAACAACAACGGACGTTGACACGTGAACTATCACGAAGTTTCCTTCTATGTTGAAGGTATATAAACAATAGTGTCCTCTCTCTGACTGATCGCCTTCTCTGAACGAGAGAATGCTAGGGTGACCACGCAAGACAATTTATTATTATGGGGGCCCACGTAATAACAACTTGTAGTGCATGGAAATTCTGGTAGACTCCGCGGGTCAAGCTAATGATCACTATTCATTCAAAATTCTTAAGTTATTACTTGAGATTCAATTCTTCCTATCTAGTAGAACACGAACTGGGGGTGGTTAGTATAACACCCTACAATACAATACAATACAATACAATACAATACAATACAATACAATACAATACAATACAATACAATACAATACAATACAATACAATACAATACAATACAATACAATACAATACAATACAATACAATACAATACAATACAATACAATACAATACAATACAATACAATACAATACAATACAATACAATACAATACAATACAATACAATACAATACAATACAATACAATACAATACAATACAATACAATACAAGACAAGACAACACAACACAACACAACACAACACAACACAACACAACACAACACAACACAACACAACACAACACAACACAACACAACACAACACAACACAACACAACGCAACGCAACGCAACGCAACGCAACGCAACGCAACGCAACGCAACGCAACGCAACGCAACGCAACGCAACGCAACGCAACGCAACGCAACGCAACGCAACGCAACGCAACGCAACGCAACGCAACGCAACGCAATGCAATGCAATGCAATGCAATACAATACAATACAATACAGTACATTACAATACGAGAAGATGACACATATTTGTTCACACCTAACATTTGATCTATATCACGATTCAGTTGAGACTAGTCATTTAAACAAACAAAACGTGTTAGCTACTCATGGAGGATTTTCCTCAACATTCTCGAAATTCTTGAACATGGGTTGGTTCCAGGGTGTCTATGACACTTTATCCTACTTTACCTTACCTTATCATATTTATTGGAAGTGATACAATAAATTCCGTCGTTTGACATTTGTCTTTCTCCAAGGGATGGTATGGCATGAACCATGCTGCAACTCCCTCATTACATTCTATTCGACATCTTTGGAAATTCTAATAATTTTGCTAGAGCTCGTGAAACTCAAGTACTATTACCATAACTGTCACATGGACAAGTAAGACAAAGGATTTTCTCTACTTAGGATGATCGAGGTCCATAGAGTAGGGAATACATATTATATAGACGAAGACCACTGGTTGGTTTCCCCTCCTCAACGATTTTTTTTTCTTTTTCCATTTAAACATATGACCAATACACGCAAGAGGCATTACACCTTTTGGTTTTGGTTATCCACATTATCATTTATTCAAACATGTATGAACAAAATGGTCTTGAGGTTTCCATGACCGATTGATTGCATTCTTCATTCTTGGGCACATGATAGACTTTATTTATCCAAATACATGTCTAGATTCTTTTAATAGTGTGTATTAAAAAGATCATGGCGCCAAAAGAATCAATTGTTTAAGTTAAAAGTTATGTGTTGAAAACCATTGCTTTTACTCAAGACATGTTTTATACATGACATTGTTACGCAAGACATTGTTATACATGTCATTGACGTTGGTATACACAAGACATTTTTGGTGGTTATTTGTAAGTGATGAGACGTGTGTAATATGATAAAAGCATGGTGGATACGCCGCTGGTACTTCCTATATATAAGTGCTTATATTATAATGCATATCGTGGTGTTATTCAAATCTCTTCGATAAAGACAAGACATGACATTTTTGCATAAGACACGACATCCTCTACACAAGACATATCTATTTCAAGACATGATATATTTATACACTACATTTCTAGTTGTTATTTATTTAACCATACATCATTCTTTTATATCATCTGATTTTCATATCTATTTTCATATAATTTTATAAAAAAACTCGACCATAACTGGAGCCAATGTTGATGGTTACACTTGATGCTTTCACGGTCTCTCAAGGGTTGTTCCATACTGGGAAACACCCGAATTCAAACACACTGAGTGTTACATTTTAGGTTTAGCCTCGGAGATCCGAAGCATAACCACATCATCCCTCCCTACCTCGATCACTTAAACAATAACTCTCGCCATGAGAGAAATGAAGGCAACTGCTGCCATAAACGATTTTGGCACCAGGATGTATGCTGGTAACTTGTCGAAATCCTAAATGCGACAAGTGAGACATTCATCATGAGGGCAATTGTAAAAGCGCCAAGAGTAGCAGTGTGCTAAGACCGAGCGCAAAACAAAGACAAGCAAGACGATAATACTTAAGAATGGATCAAGCTAGTGAATAAGTGTGTGTGTGGCTAGAACTATGAATACTCCACAAAATCCCAATGGAGTCATGAGTACTTACACTCTACTATCATCATGTATCAATTCTATTAATACCAACACCAAGCTTAACTAGTGTCTTTAGCTGTTATACATATACTCGAATTAGAGTCATGTTGGACACACATTACTATATCAAGTTAGCTAATGGGGAATTAGCTGAGACATATCAAATCATTAAGGGCCACCGGTATGTATCCTATTCGTCAACATTTCACATCCATGTTATTTTATACAATTGGCAATTTTAGCTTCATCTCAACATTTCACATACATGAGTTTCATGGCTAGGGACGGGATTGTCCTAGCTACAATTAGGGATTGGGTTATCCTACATCTAAACATATGGTTGGGTTATCCAACATCTAAACATATGGATCGGGTTATCCTACATCTAAACATATGGATTGGGTTATCCTACATTTAAACATAGGGTTCCTAAAACTATACAGTGAAGTCCTCGCCACACAGAATTTAAAATGTACTTGGCCTAGAGTCAAGTAAGCTAGACGTCTCCTCATTCTATAGAATTGGCAAAAAGTAAACTAGTCGAGTCTAGAGCTGAAATTCAATATCGATCTCTTCCCTGTTCAGTTGAGTAGTTTCGAAGTAGTGGTTGACATGGATTGGTTATCCGATAACCTAGCCAAAGTCTTATGTCACGAGAAGATCATTCGCCTACCACTACTGAACGAAGAGACACTTGTGATACATGGAGAGAAGCGCGACACCCCATTGCGGATCATCAATGGCATGAAAGCACATAAGTGCTTACGGAAAGGTTGTATTGCCTATCTAGCACTTGTTGTAGACAAGAAGGCTGTTGGGCCACAACTGACAGATATTCTTTTGATAAAATAATTTCCTGAGGAAATTCCTGAAGTCTTGCCAGGACTACCACCATATCAACAAGTCGGGTTTCACATCGACTTGGTACCTGGAGCCGCACCCATAGCCAAATCTCCATGTCGATTTGCACCTTCTGAACCTTGTAGTTGACCGAATGAGGATGTTGTGAGTTCATAACCCCTACTCTTTACCACTATACATCTTTATAAAGGTTTTGGGGGTGGAAAGACATGCAAGTTTTGCGAAAATGCACAACATTTCGATGAACGAAAATTCATATTTCTAAACCATGTTACAAATGAATTTCCAACTAACTCAAATGGTTTATGAAAGGTTCTAGCTTCTACTCTAAGATAGACTTACGATCGGAGTATCATCAGTTACGAATTCAAGAGGAAAGCATACCGAAAACGGCTTTTAAGACTCGTTACGGTCATTACGAGTTTCTCGTTATGCCTTTTGGTTTAACAAATGCACCAGCGGTCTTCATGGATTTAATGAAACGTGTGTGCAAGCCGTATCTCGACAAATTCGTCATAGTGTTTATTGATGACATTTTGATATACTCTCGATCGACTGATGAACATGAGCAACATTTGAGAACCATTTTAGAGTTGTTAAAGACAATAAATTCGCCCCAAATCGAAAAACAAGATATAGCCTTACAACTTATTCTTAAGATTGGTGCATAGCATTTTACAATCTTATCATTATCCGACGATACCAATGACTCTGTTGTAGACTATGATGCTTCGCATCAAGGATTGGGTTGCGTACTCGTGCAACGTGAAAAAGTTATTGTGTACACGTCGCGCCAATTAAAAAGTTCACAAGAAGAACTATACCACTCTCGACCTTGAGTTAGGCGTGGTGGTATTCGCTTTAAAAAAAAAATTATGGCGACATTAATTATATGGTACTCAATGCATTATTTTCACGGATCATAAAAGTCTTCAACACATATTCAACCAAAAAGAATTAAATATAGGTCAACGATGTTTGTTGAATTGTTGAACGACTATGATTGTGAAATAAAGTACCATCCGGGCAAGGCAAATGTTGTAGCAGATGCCTTGAGCCGCAAGGAGAGAATTAGAACACTGAGAGTTCAAGCATTAGAGAAGATGATTCACAAGCGCTCAAGGAAGAACATATTCAAGCAGAAACACTTCGAGGCATGAAGAAACAATTAGTGTAAAGAAGATGGAACTTTATACCTTATGAGTCGAAAGTGGGTTCTATTCTTTGGCGGCCTTCGAGATGATATTTTGAGGAAGCACATAGGCCTAAGTAGTGAAAGAATACTACTGGTGGCCTAACCTAAAAAGTGATATCGCGACTTATATCGGAGAATGCTTGACTTGCGCGAAAGTCAAAGTCGAGTAGCAAAATCCCTCGGACTTGTTACAACAACCCGAGATTCCCGTTTGGTAATGGGAACAAATATTGATGTACTTCATTACGAAGTTACTCAGGACCTCAAGAGGTCACTACATGATATGTGTAATCATCGATAGACTAACAAAGTCCGCCCACATCTTACCGATTTGGGAGAAGGACAATACTGAGAAACTAGCAGAACTCTATCTCAAAGAAATAGTGGCTCGTCATGGAGTGCCTATTTCAATCATTTCAGACCGAGACGATCGTTTTATTTCTAGAATTTGGAAATTATTTCAACAGGCCTTTGGATCTCATTTGAATCCAAGTACGGCCTTTCATCCATAAACTGACGGCCAGAGCGAACGGACAATCCAAACACTCGAATATATGTTTCGCGCATGTGTTATGGATTTAGGCGGCAATTGGGATACTCATCTACCTTTAGTTGAGTTTTCCTACAATAACAGCTACAATACTAGTATACAAGCTGCACCGTTTGAAGCTCTTTATGGTCGAAAGTGTCGCTCTCCGCTATGTTGGGCGGAAACAGGCGATAGTTAATTTATTTGGTCCGAAACTAGTCCAAGAGATTACGGATAAAATTTTTCAGACCCGAGACTGTATCAAGACGGCTCGCGATCAACAAAAGAGCTACGCAGATAAAAGACGAAAACCATTATCTTTCGAGGTTGGAGACAAAGTCTTGTTGAAAGTCTCGCCTTGGAAAGGCGTAGCGAGGTTCAGTGAACGTGGAAAGCTTAACCCACGTTACATTGGACCATTTGAAATCTTGGAAAAGATTGGCACCGTTGCCTACAAGCTGAAGTTACCAGAAGAACTAAGTAGAGTACACTACACATTTCATGTGTCGAATCTTGAGAAGAGTCCAACACAAGAAACGGTTATCATCTCGGAGGATGAGATTCACATTGATGACAAACTCCAATTCACAAAGCACCTATTAAGGTCATGGACCGGAAGGTCCAGAAAATACAAAGGAGTCGTCACATATTAGTAAAAATTCGTTGGAACTCTCGACACGGACCCCAATATACTTGGGAACGTGAAGACCAAATCAAAGTCAAATATCCTCACCTTTTTTAGAACAATCCTGCAAAGGATGCCTCAGCTTGAATTTCGGGACGAAATTCTCAATAACAGGGGGAGAATGTGACAACTGCCACTTTTCGGTAACTTTCTTACACTTAAAGTACTCAATTTAGCTACATTTTTATGCATTTCGAACCTTCGAACTGCGTATTACATGATATACATCTTAAAATACTTATGGAATATTCAATTATGATGCACATGATTCATTTTTATTGGTTACCTTTGAAACAATGTAAACAATGCGTCGAAGCAACTATAGTAGTATCTAGTAAACTAGAGTGCTGACGAAAACTCAGGATATCAGAAATCATTTAAATTACATCTTTAGGACTCGGACGATAGTCCAACATCAATTATATATTAAACCCTATACGGGAATACAAGAGTTTGGTTAATATTTTACCAATGTCCGGTAGCACTAAAAATTGTCCGAAAAGCGCTAAAAGTGACCATTTCATTAATTTTCCGCAAAAATTCAGCATTTGTATTTTAATACAAGATGCAAAAAGTGTTGTATAAACACAAAGTTTATAGGAAAATACATTGGGAATACCATATTTATACATAACCGAATAATTCCCTATAACTTATATATGTTAACATTTCGACTATCTTCTTGCGAAACGAGCGCTAAACATCTAGCCGAACTACATTTTGGCACATGTAGCGAACTAGTGAACATTATTTTTGGTCTTGTAAAGCTAGTTAATAAACATTTCAAGTCATGAATTATCTCGAAAAATTGTAAACCTTAAACACCTAAATACTTACATCTTTTTACCTCATTTTGGAACCTTATAAATTACCAACACATTTTAACAATTCAAGACCCCCCCCACATGTGGGCCGCAAATAATGGGTCCCACACCCCTTAATCCCTTGTTAAAATATCTAGATATTTTAATTACATACAAGTGGACTATGTTGGTGAATTGTTCTAACACTTAATCACTAAGTAATCTAACACTTTACCACTCACTTTTACACCTTTACTTCACACACAAACTCTTTCATTATCTTCATCATCCACCAAGAACACCATAAATCCATTTTATTTTATCACCTCTTTTATGATCAATATAATTTTCTATGGAACATAAGAAGATCTAAATCACTTACAAGTTAAAGCAAGGGTTTTCATCCATTCAAGAGTATTCTACCATCAAGATCTACATTTTCTTAGTTCTTAATCATCTTCCAAGATCATCCCAAGCCTAGTGCTAGAAGTAAGCTTCTAGATCTATTTTTTTCTCATACTTATATTATGTTTATGATTGTTATTATTACTAATAATAACCAAGTAATCATACATAATAAACATGAAAAATACAAAGAAGCAAAGTTAATAATCATGATATATTTATGTTTGTTTATATTGTGATCTAAGACTTGTTATATGCATATTTAATCTTGTTATGATGATTATGATATAATTAAATTGTTAGAGGATGTTTTATAAATATGATCTAACAATTATACATGTTATGTTAAAGGGTTTTTAACATAAAGGATTACTTGGATGATCATAACCTTTAATTTTGTTAAAGTATTTAATGTTTTTCACTAAAAACAAAACTTCTACAAAATTATGAAAAGTAACATACAACATGAGATTTTTATAAAAGTTGTTAAAACTAGAAGTAAACTTGGTTTTTGAACTAGTTAGCACATGTTATGATCATGTCCAAAACCCTACATGATTTGGAGATCATTTTGATAAGTTTATGTTATAAAAATCACATATGTTTTTAGTTAAGATGATTGGGTAAGTTGATGGTGATTTGGAAAAGAAAATGATATGTTTATGAAACATGGCCAAATGATTAATACAAAGGTTATATGGCCATTTTTTTTAAGAACATTATGTTGACAAAACTATCATTTTTTTTTCTAACAAAGTCTTTACAAGATTAGAAAGTTGGTCTTTCTAAACATAAAAATTGACATAAATATATATTTTGGTAAAATACATATTTATTGAACATATCAAGTATGTGCTATGTGTTATTATTTGTATTAGTTATATGTACAAGTTAGAGACTTGATAACAATGACACAAATAAATACAAGACATACTTACAACTAAAGCCTTACAAGAATACATATAGACACACTTGAAAACAACTTACGGACATTCCGAACTTTCGGACACAACTTATGGTCAAAACGGACGACGGGCGAATCTATGAACATATCGCCATTCGGAGAAGTTACTACGATGCTTAGGCGACCTTTCGACGCGGACGCAAGAATTTCGTTACCATTAACAAAATTCGGACATTTTGAAACTTATAAAAACTATTATGTTTTTATTTACTAAAAAGTATATTTAGTTATTTTTATAAAAATGTTTTTTTATAAAAATGAAAGACTTATACTTTCAAATGGGCTTGCATTTCTTAATGGGCTAGTTTATACAAATGGGCTATCTTTTATAAATGGGCTATTATTTATAAATGGGCTTAACTTCATAATGGGCTTATCAAAACACATGGGCTAAGCCCAAAACCAAACATATGGGCCAAGGCCCAATAACATTAAGCCCAGTACTATTGAAGCCCAACACTATTTAGGCCCAACACTATTTAGGCCCAACACTATTTAGGCCCAACACTATTGAGGCCCAACACTATTGAGGCCCAACACTATTGAGGCCCAACACTATTTAGGCCCAATACTATTTAAGCCCAATAACATGAATTCTTGGGCTAAGCCCAATGACATATAATTATTAAACATTACAATTATACAATTTACTTATACAAGACACGAAACCAAGAAGACAAGACCCGATGATACAACTCACAAGAGACAAGATTACACATATATATATATTTGATGAAATATATATATAACGGTTTAACAATTCGTGCATCTAATACACAGTTCAACGAACAACAAAGACATACAAGTCTTACACATATTTAAGACACAAGACTTGTACTCAAGTCATTTATAAAGACCGAAGTGTCTAACAAATATAAGAACATTTGTAGGTCGCAACACTATTCAGGACGACCGCACGTGAGATCATAGTTACTTCTATTCACGGACGCGATTCTGTGAGTTCATGTCCCCTATTCATTTAAATGTTTTACAACTTTACAACTATCGGGGAAGATACATGTTAAATCGTATGTTAAAGTTAGGGAATGAAACACCTTAGATCATGTGCGAATTAGGGTTATACATCTAAGCACCATTAATCCAGTTTGGACCTACGTACAAGTGGTTAGATCTAATGGGTATTGGCGAGCCCCACTCTTGGTCGTGGACCCATACAGAAGAGTGCGTTTGTGTCCCAGTCGATAGTAGTCGACATGAAATCGTCTAGGTTTGGATTGCTTCCTATTTCGTCACACATATTAATGTCCTCGCGAAACATTAATGATCAATGATTTCATTGATGCTTTACATACTACATCATTACATACAGATACATTTTATACAACTCACATTTTATGGATACAGTTTATACAACTCACATTTTATGGATACAATTTATACAACTCACATTTTACAGATACATTTTATACAACTCACATTTTACAGATACATTTTATACAACTCACATTTTACAGATACATCTCATACAACTAAACTGCATGAACTCGCTCAACTTTTGTTGATGTTTTCAAACTTACATGAATTTCAGGGAATTAGTGGACCAATGCAACGATTTCAGTTCAAGGAAAACAAGTATCAATACTCCATGCCAACTATTGAAGAGTTTGCCTGTTATATACCGCCTCTTTGCGGTGATATAGTGGTCAAAGTCTTAACATTTTAAGACTTACATTTTGATGTATAAAACGATGACAACTTATTTTCATTTGATGGTTTGTAACCAATACATTCAACTTATGTTGCATTCTTTTGAAACAATTATCACAATGGCATTGGAGCTTGTTTTTATTCATTTAGTATGTTCACTTATATTGTTATGCAATGAGAACCGATCAGATCACACCTCGCGCTTCCGCTATGAGCGGGTGTGACAAACGGGGCTTAAAAGTGTCAAATATGCATCAAAATACAAGTTTCTGGGCTGCAGGGACCAAAACTGTAAATCTGCCAAACTAGGTCCTTGCGCACCGAAGGGGTTTTAGCGTTACGGTGCGCAAGCAAGGGTCAGAGATGCAGAAACTTGTTTAATCTGCTGTTAACAGCCCTTAACCGTCCCCAAAGGTCAAGTGTTGTTAAACTCTTATGGTGGCCAAAATCAGTAACCACAACATCTTGACAAGTGTACGGGCGAGATCGAGGCACGTTATCCAAGAAACGATCCTAACGGTGAACCGAAAACTATAAATACCCCATGCCTTTCATTGTTTAAACCCGCTAGAATCTGATCAATTTTGCTCTAAGTTGAAACCATTGTTTCATACCTGAGTATTTTGGTCTAGATTAGCATTCGGGGACCCTTCGTAAGTATTCTTTCGTTCTTTTATCGCTTTCGAGTCCGAAAGTCAAACTTTGTTTGACTTTCCGCGTTGACCAGTGTATGGTCAATGCGAAGTTCATTAGAACTTCGCAACGTGATTGTAATCACGAAGGTTATAGTCCCTTGGGACTATGCCTACTGATTACCACGTTGTCTAGGGTCGTAAGGTAAGCGATCTAAACAATCGCTTATACTTTCGAACCCGACCCATTTGGTCGATCATTAGGATCCGACCAAACACATTAGGTGACCATAGTATATAGGGAATAACCTTCCGAGGTTATACCTTATGGTCACATCGTTTGAGTAGTTGTATGATAGGTAGTTTATATGCCTTAGGTAAATTACCAGAATACCCTTTTCATGTATAATTGGTAATTACGCATATGTAACCTAAACTTTTGTCACATAACTGATTATGTAACAATTTTAGGCATATAACACTTGTCATAGGACTAGTTAGGCGGTCCGAACGCGTTTCACGCGAACGACGCGTTAAAGTAGCATAAGCTACCTAAACGGGTCATAATGGATCGTAAACACTTCTGTTAGGTTTCATTTAGTATGTAGGCTTTGTTAAACCATATGACACGAGTCTCCATACTCGTTTGGTTTACGAACCCTCATTCTATCTAAATCCTCCGATTTAGGTCCGGTTTATTAACATAGTTACCTATATTAGGTGCCGTTTGATTCCGTGATCTCTAGCATTGCTTGGTGGTTATCTTAGGCCTTCTGAGCAATCTCAAGTGAGTACATAGAACCCCTCTTTTAAATGCTTTCAAGGTGTCTATGTGAGTACATAGACCCCTCTTTTACTGTTTTCCAAACATTTTGGGGTGGAACACATGTGCCTACTTATTACTTTCATGCTTTCCATGCTTTCACATCATATACCTGCTATGTTCATTAGTACATTATAGTACATGATTTCATTACATTTCATGCTACGTATGCCCATTGTGTGCGTACTTAGTACATTGTTTTACATTACATTTCATGCTATGTATGTGTGACAACTGCCACTTTTCGGTAACTTTCTTACACTTAAAGTACTCATTTTAGCTACATTTTTTATGCATTTCGAACACTCGAACTGCATGATTACATGATATACATCTTAGAGCACTCAAGAAATATTCATTTATGATACACATTATTCATTTTTATTGGTTACATTTGGAATAGTGTAAGCAATGCATCGAAACAACTAGAGTAGTGCCTAGTGAACTAGAGTGCTGACGAAAACCCCAGATCCGCAGAAAGCATTTAAAATGACATCTTAAGGACTCGGATGAGAGTCCAACATCAATTATATATTAAACTCTATGTGGGAATACAAGGGTTTGGTTAATATATTACCAATGCCGGTAGCACTAAAAACTGTCCGAAATGCGCTAAAAGTGACCATTTCACTAATTTTCCGAGAAATTCAGCAATTGTATTTTTAATACAAGATGCAAAAATTGATGTTTAGGCACCAATTTCATATAAAAATACTTATGGAATATCAATTACACACATAACGGAAATTTTCCCTACAACTTCCATAAGAGAACGTTTCGACTATTTATTAGTGAAACGAGCACTAAACAATTATCCGAACTACATTTTGGCATAAATAGCGAACTAGTGAACATTATTTTTAGTGTTGTAAGACTAGTTTATGGTCATTTTAAGTCGCGAAACATCTCGGAAAAATTGCAAAACCTAAACACCTAAATGCTTACAACTTATACTTCATTTTAAACCTTAAAAATAACTAAGTTATTTTTACCACATAAGACCCCCCCCCCCCCCCCCCCCCACCTTATAACCGTGAACAAGGGGTCCCACCCCCTTGTTTATGTTGGTAAAAATAATATCTAGATATTATTTCTTACTAGTGGATTACATGGTTAATCACTTCAACACTTCTTCATTAAGTTACCACATTTTACACCACATCTTACACACACATAAGAAAACTCTTATCATCTTCATCATTTTCTCAAGAACACCCACCAAAAACCCAATTATTTTTATCATCCTCTTCATTATCAACATGGATTTCTTTGGAACATAGGGTGATCTAAGGCTTTTGGAAGCATAAGGAAGGGTTTTTCATCCATACCAAAGTGTTCTAACATCAATATCATCATCTTCATTGTTCTTAATAATCTCTAAAGATCATCCCTAGCCTAGTGCTAGAAGTAAGCTTCTATTTTTTTTATACATATTATGTTTATGATTGTTATTATAATTAATAATAACCATAGATAATCATACATAATGAACAAGAAAAATACAAAAGAAGCAAAGATAAAAATCATGATATAATTATGTTTGTTTATATTGTGATTTAAGACTTGTGATATGCATATTTGATGTTGTTATGATGATTAGAATACAAATAAATTGTTAGAAGGTGTTTTAAAAATATGATCTAATAATCATACATGTTATGTTAAATGGTTTTTAACATAAAGGGTTATATATATGATCATAACCATTAATCTTGTGAAAGTATGTAGGGTTGTTATGTAAAAACAATACTTTCACAAGATTATAAAAATTAACATACAACTAAAGATTTTTATGAAAGTTGTTAAAACTAGAATTTAACTTGGTTTTTGAACTAGTTAACATATGAAAGGATCATGTTTAAAACCCTACATGATTTGCTTATCATCTTGATGATTTGATGTTATAAAAGTCTTATAATGTTTAGTTAAGATGATGAATAAATTGTTGTTGATTTAGTAAAGAAAATGTTATGTTTAATGAAACATGGTTAAGATAAAAATGCCAAGGTTATATGGCCAATTTTTATAAAAACTTTATTTTATAAAATAACAACATTTTTGGGTAAATCTATACAAGATTTATAAAGGTTATTAAAGAAGGGTTTATAAAATAAAAGACAAGGAAAATATATATATTTTTTTTTAGAAAATATATATTTGGTTACTTTAAACAATTTTTGTGTGATATATTACTTGGTGTATTAGTTATATATATCATGATAGGAACTTGAATCTCATGTCAACTTTAAACTCAAAACACGTTATAACAAAAGTCCTACGAGACTTCACATAATAACGCCTTAAAACGAGTTACGGACGATTCTAATAAACGGACGACGGACGACTACATAAGCTAATTGCCAATCCGGGGAGTTACTACGACGTTAGACGATCTTTCGACACGAAATATAAATATACTATCGATAATAAATTTTCGGATGTTTAGAAACTTATAAAAACTAGTATGTTTTTATTACTAACATCTATACTTAGTTAATTTTTATAAAAAGGGTTTTTATAAAAATGAAAGGCTTACATGTATTAGTGGGCTATTTTTCTACAAATGGGCTTATTATATTTAATGGGCTATTTTTTTTATAAACAAATGGGCTAGTTTAAGTAATGGGCTATTGTTTTACAAATGGGCTTATTTTTCATAATGGGCTTAACATAAATTAGTGGGCTAAGCCCAAACACCAAACATATGGGCCAAAGCCCAACAACTATTCAAGCCCAACACTATTCAAGCCCAACACTATTCAAGTCCAACACTATTCAAGCCCAACACTATTGAGGCCCAACACTATTGAGGCCCAACACTATTTGAAGTCCAACACTATTGAGGCCCAACACTATTGAGGCCCAACACTATTTAAGGCCCAGCACTATTTAAGCCCAATAACATGAAAACATGGGCTTGGCCCAATGATACTATTATTGGAAACACAACTATACAAGTGATACATACAAGACACGAGATTCAGCGGACGAGATCCGACTATACAACTCATTCATCGAATACACAGTTAACGAACATTTGAACAACTCATACATCGAATACACAGTTAACGAACATTTGAACAACTCATACATCGAATACACAGTTAACGAACATTTGAACAATTCATACATCGAATACACAGTTAACAAACAGTAAAGACATACAAGTCTTACATATACTCAAGACACAAGACTTGTACTCAAGTTCTTTTCAAAGACCGAAGTGTCTAACAAAAATAAGAACGTTTGTAGGTCGCCACGCTATTCAGGACGACCGCACGTGAGATCTTATTTACATCTATTTTCAGGACGCAATACAGTGAGTTCATGTCCCCTATTCATTTAAATGTTTTTCAAGCTTTACAACTATCGGGGAAAATACATGTACAATAGTATGATAAGTCAAGGAATGAAACACCTAGATCATGTGAGAAATTAGGGCCATAACTAAAGCACCATTAATCCAGTTTGGACCAAGGAACAAAGGTTTAGATCTAATGGGTTTTGGCGAGCCCCACTCATGGCCATTCATTTGCCTAGGAGTGCGTTTGTTGCCCTACGACAAGGTGTCGATACAAGTAAAATCGTCTAGGGTTGGATTGCTTCCTATTTCGTCACACATATTAATGTCCTTGCTAAACATTAATGATCAACGATTTCATTGACACTTTACATACTACAACTCACATTTTTCATACATCGTTTACAACTAAATTGCATGAATTCACCAACTTTTGTTGATGTTTTCCAAACTTAACATGTATTTCAGGGAATTAAAGGACCATGTCGGATTTCCCAGTCAAGATAGCAAGTACAAGAACTCCATGCCATCTTTTGAAGGGTTTAACTATTATATTCTGCCTCTTTGAGGAAATATGATGGCTTAACCTTTAGTAGTTTATTTTCATGTTAATGGTTTGTAACCGACACACTAAACTTATGTTGTAATCTTTTGAAACACTATGTAATGGCAATGGAGTTTGTTTTATTCATATAGTTTGTTCATGTACATCGATATTTATGCAATGAAAACCAGACAGATCACACCTTGCGTTTCCGCTATGAGCGGGTGTGACAGCTTGGTATCAGAGCATCGATTGTAGTGAACCAGGATTCTTTCTCGAGTCTAAGTCTACAATCACTAGGGATCTCTCACGAAAACCTCTTGTTCATGTTGAACAGTTTATAAATAAAATTGGACAGGTCAAAAGGTTTTCATTGCATAAACATTTTTCAAGGTCCACTACAACAAAAATTCATTTCACATAAATCAAGCGAGGACATTTCCATGGGTGAAGTCTATGAGACAGACACAATACATTAATAGACTATGTGCCTACAATACATTACATTATCAGTTTATGCATTATAAACAGTTTACAAGTTCAGCTTATACAAGATAGAAATCCTTGATTGATAGGATTTTACATGATTATATATATAGGTGATTCATATATATGTTGCATGAAATATTTGCCAAGAACAAAATACCTTCGACTTCAAACTTTATTATTATTCTTTACTCGCACGATGAAAATATCGACCTCATGTCTATTACGGAGCTTATGACGAACATGATTTCTAAGTGAAATCTTAAACTTAATTCCATAAAATATGGTTGCTTTCTCGCGAATGCTGAGATGCCTGACCATGATAATGACGACGAGGCGAAGGTGGTAACCTTGAACAACAACTCCATTAGTGGGACGAGATCCATGTGACTCATACTAATCAAGGTGGATATACTCTTGTCCTTACAAGGAAGATGAAGTACTCATCTTGAAGGTGCCTCTTCAGTTGTTATTGTTACAGATTCTTTTCCATTTCTATTTCATCTAACGTCGTACCGTTCTGCGAGTGACAACAACGGACGTTGACACGTGATCTGTCACGAAGGTCCCTCCTATGTTGAAGGTATACAGACAATAGTGTCCCCCTCTGACTGATCGGCTGTTTTGTACGAGAGAACGCTAGGGTGACCATGCAAGGCAATTTATTATTACGGAGGCCTACGTAATAACAACTTGTAGTGCATGGGAATTCTGGTGGACTCTGCGGGCCAAGCTAATGATCACTATTCATTCAAAATTCTTAAGTTATTACTTGAGATTCAATTATTCCTATCTAGTAGAACACGAACTGGGGGTGGTTAGTATAACACCCTACAATACAATACAATACAATACAATACAATACAATACAATACAATACAATACAATACAATACAATACAATACAATACAATACAATACAATACAATACAATACAATACAATACAATACAATACAATACAATACAATACAATACAATACAATACAATACAATACAATACAATACAATACAATACAATACAATACAATACAATACAGGAAGACGACAAGTATTTGTTCACACCTAACATTCGATCTATATCACGTTTCAGTTGAGACTAGTCATTTAAACGAATAAAATGTGTTAGCTACTCATAGAGGATTTTCCTCAACATTCTCGAAATTCTTGAACATGGGTTGGTTCCATGGTGTCTATGACACTTTACCCTACTTTACCTTACCCTACCTTATCATATTCCACCTTATCATATTCATTGGAAGTGATACAATAAATTCCGTTGTTTGACATTGTCTTTTCCCAAGGAAAGGTATGGCATGAGCCATGCTGCAATTCCCTCATTGCATTCTATTCGACATTTTTTTTAGATTCTAATCATCTTGCTAGAGCTCGTAAAACTCAAGCACTATTACCATAATGGTCACATGGACAAATAAGACAAAGGATTTTCTCTACTTCGGACGATTGAGGTCATAGAGTAGGGAACCCATATTATAGGGATGGAGGCCACGGGTTGGTTTCCCCTCCTGAACGAATTATTTTTTTTTCCATTTAGACATATGATCAATACATGCAAGAGGCATTACACCTTTTGGTTTTTGGTTATCCACATTCAAACATGTATGAACAATGCGGTCTTGAGGTTTCCATGACCGATTGATTGCATTCTTCATTCTTGGGCACATGATAGACTTTATTTATCCAAATACATGTCTAGATTCTTTTAATAGTGTGTATTAAAAAGATCATGGCGCCAAAAGAATCAATTGTCTAAGTTAAAAGTTATGAGTTGAAAACCATTGCTTTTATACAAGACATGTTTTATACATGACATTGTTACGCAAGACATTGTTATACATGTCATTTGACGTTGGTATACACAAGACATTTTTGGTGGTTATTTGTAAGTGATGAGACGTGTGTAATATGATAAAAGCATGGTGGATACGCCGCTGGTACTTCCTATATATAAGTGCCTATGTTATATTGCATATCGTGGTGTTACTCAAATCTCTTCGACAAAGACAAGACATGACATTTTTGCACAAGACGCGACATCCTCTACACAAGACATCCTATTCTATTTCAAGACATGATATATTTATACACTACATTTTTATTGGTTATTTATTTAACCATACATCATTCTTTTATATCATCTGATTTTCATATCTATTTTCATATGATTTTATAAAAGAACTCGATCATAACTGGAGCCAATGTTGATGATCACACTTGATGCTTTCACGATCTCTCAAGGGTTGTTCCATACTGGGAAACACCCGAATTCAAACACACTGAGTGATATATTTTAAGTTTAGCCCTAGAATCCAAAGTATGGTCACATCGTCCCTCCCTACCTCGATCACTCAAACAATAACTCTCGCCATGAGAGAAATGAGGGCAATTTTAAAAGCGCCAAGAGTAGCAGTGTGCTGAGACCGGGCTCAAAACAAAGACTAGTAGGACGGTAATACTTAAGAATGAATCAAGCTAATAAATAGGTGCGTGTATGGTTAGAACTATGAATACTCCACAAAATCCCAATGATGTCATGAGTCAGTAACACTCTATGATCATCATGTATCAACTCTTTTAATACCAACACCTAGCTTAGCTAGTATCTTTAGATGTTAAGCATATACTTGAATTAGAGTCATGTTAGACACACAGTACTATATTAAGTTAGCTAATGGGGAATTAGCTGAGACATGTCAAATCTTAAGTGTCACCGGTACGTATCCTATCAATCGACATTTCACATCCATATTATTTGATACCATTACCGATTTTTAGCTTTATCTCAACATTTGACATGCATAGTTTCATGGCTAGTGATGGGATTGCCCTAACTACAATTAGGGATTGCGTTATCCTACATCTAAACATAGGGATGGGGTTGTCCTCTACATCAGTACAGGGAAGTCCTTACTACATAGAATTCAAAATGTACTTGGCCTAGAGTCACGTAAGCTAGACGTCTCCTCATTCTATAGAATTGGCAAACGGTAAACTAGTCGAGTCTGGAGCTGAAATTCAAATATCGAGCTCTTACCCGTTCAGTTGGGTAGTTTCAAAGTAGTGGTTGGCATAGATTGGTTATCTGATAACCTAGCCGAAGTCTTCTGTCATGAGAAGGTCATTCGCCTACCACTACCGAATAAAGAGACACTTGTTATTCATGAAGAAAAGCATGACACACCATTGCAGATTATCAATTGCATGAAGGCACAAAAGTACTTACGGAAAGGTTGTGTTACCTTTCTGCACATGTTGTCGACAAGAAGGCCATTGGGCCGAGGCTGACAGATATTCCTGTGGTAAAATAATTTCCTGAAGTCTTTCTCGAAGACTTGCCAGGACTACCACCATATCAACAAGTCGAGTTTCACATCGACTTGGTACCGGGAGCCGCACCCATAGCCAAATCTCCATGTCGATTAGCACCTTCTGAACTTTGCAGTTGACCGAATAAGGATGTTGTGAGTTCATAACCCCCACTCTTTACCACTATACATCTTTATAAAGGTTTTGGGGGTGGAAAGACATGCAAGTTTTGCAGAAGTGCACAACATTTCGAGGAATGAAAATTCATATTTCTAAACCATGTTACAAATGAATTTCCAACTAACTCCAATGGTTTATGAAAGGTACTAGCTTCTACTCTAAGATAGACTTACGTTCGGAGTATCATCAGTTACAAATTCAAGAGGAAAGTATACCGAAAACGGCTTTTAAGACTCGTTACGGTCAGTACGAGTTTCTCGTTATGCCTTTTGGTTTAACAAATGCACTAGCGGTCTTCATGGATTTAATGAATCGTGTGTGCAAGCCGTATCTCGACAAATTCGTCATAGTGTTTATTGACGACATTCTGATATACTCTCGATCGACTGATGAACATGAGCAACATTTGAGAACCATTTTAGAGTTGTTAAAGACAATAAATTTGCCCCAATCGAAAAACAAGATATAACATTACAACTTATTCTTAAGATTGGTGCATATCATTTCACAATCTTATCATTATCCGACGATACAGATGACTTTGTTGTAAACTGTGATGCTTCGCATTAAGGACTGGGTTGTGTACCCATACAACGTGAAAAAGTTATCGTGTACACGGCACGCCAACTAAAAGTTCACGAGAAGAACTATACCACTCACGACCTTGAGTTAGGCGTGATGGTATTCGCTTTGAAATATGGCGACATTATTTATATGGTACTCAATGCACTATTCTCACGGGTCATAAAAGCCTTCAACACATATTCGACCAAAAAGAATTAAACATACGTCAACGACGTAGGGTTGAATTGTTGAACGACTATGATTATGAAATAAAGTACCATTGGGGCAAGGCGAATGCTGTAGCTGACGCATTGAGCCGCAAGGAGCAAGTTAGAACACTAAGAGTTTAAGCATTAGAGAAGATGATTCACAAGCGCTCAAGGAAGAGCATATTCAAGCAGAAACACTTCGAGGCATACTGGAACAGTTAGTGCCGAAAGAAGATGGAACTTTATACCTTATGGGTCGAAATTGGGTTCCATTCTTTGGCGACCTTCGAGATGATATTTTGAGGAAACACATAGGCCTAAGTATTGAAAGAATACTATTGGTTGCCGAACCTCAAACGTGATATCGCGACTAATATCG
The DNA here is from genome assembly GCA_030545235.1 of Helianthus tuberosus. Taxonomy (NCBI): domain Eukaryota; kingdom Viridiplantae; phylum Streptophyta; class Magnoliopsida; order Asterales; family Asteraceae; genus Helianthus; species Helianthus tuberosus. Next base: position 315,317 of record JARYGA010045800.1, on the reverse strand, counting down.
GAGAATGCTTGACTTGCGCGAGAGTAAAAGTCGAGTAGCAAAATCCCTCGGACTTGTTACAACAACCCGAGATTCCCGTTTGAAAATGGGAACAAATATCGATGTACTTCATTATGAAGTTACTCAGGACCTCAAGAGGTCACTACATGATATGTGTAATCATCGATAGACTAACAAAGTCCGCACACTTCTTACCGATTTGGGAGAAGGATAATACTGAGAAACTAGCGGAACTCTATCTCAAAGAAATTATGGCTCGTCATGGAGTGCCTATTTCAATCAAAGCCAAATACTCTTACCTGTTTGAGAACAATCCTGCAAAGGATGACTCAGCTTGAATTTCGGGACGAAATTCTCAATAACAGGGGGAGAATGTGACAACTGCCACTTTTCGGTAACTTTCTTACACTTAAAGTACTCATTTTAGCTACATTTTTTATGCATTTCGAACACTCGAACTGCATGATTACATGATATACATCTTAGAGCACTCAAGAAATATTCATTTATGATACACATTATTAATTTTTATTGGTTACATTTGGAATAGTGTAAGCAATGCATCGAAACAACTAGAGTAGTGCCTAGTGAACTAGAGTGCTGACGAAAACCCCAGATCCGCAGAAAGCATTTAAAATGACATCTTAAGGACTCGGATGAGAGTCCAACATCAATTATATATTAAACTCTATGTGGGAATACAAGGGTTTGGTTAATATATTACCAATGCCGGTAGCACTAAAAACTGTCCGAAATGCGCTAAAAGTGACCATTTCACTAATTTTCCGAGAAATTCAGCAATTGTATTTTTAATACAAGATGCAAAAATTGATGTTTAGGCACCAATTTCATATAAAAATACTTATGGAATATCAATTACACACATAACGGAAATTTTCCCTACAACTTCCATAAGAGAACGTTTCGACTATTTATTAGTGAAACGAGCACTAAACAATTATCCGAACTACATTTTGGCACAAATAGCGAACTAGTGAACATTATTTTTAGTGTTGTAAGACTAGTTTATGGTCATTTTAAGTCGCGAAACATCTCGGAAAAATTGCAAAACCTAAACACCTAAATGCTTACAACTTATACTTCATTTTAAACCTTAAAAATAACTAAGTTATTTTTACCACATAAGACCCCCCCCCACCTTATAACCGTGAACAAGGGGTCCCACCCCCTTGTTTATGTTGGTAAAAATAATATCTAGATATTATTTCTTACTAGTGGATTACATGGTTAATCACTTCAACACTTCTTCATTAAGTTACCACATTTTACACCACATCTTACACACACATAAGAAAACTCTTATCATCTTCATCATTTTCTCAAGAACACCCACCAAAAACCCAATTATTTTTATCATCCTCTTCATTATCAACATGGATTTCTTTGGAACATAGGGTGATCTAAGGCTTTTGGAAGCATAAGGAAGGGTTTTTCATCCATACCAAAGTGTTCTAACATCAATATCATCATCTTCATTGTTCTTAATAATCTCTAAAGATCATCCCTAGCCTAGTGCTAGAAGTAAGCTTCTATTTTTTTTATACATATTATGTTTATGATTGTTATTATAATTAATAATAACCATAGATAATCATACATAATGAACAAGAAAAATACAAAAGAAGCAAAGATAAAAATCATGATATAATTATGTTTGTTTATATTGTGATTTAAGACTTGTGATATGCATATTTGATGTTGTTATGATGATTAGAATACAAATAAATTGTTAGAAGGTGTTTTAAAAATATGATCTAATAATCATACATGTTATGTTAAATGGTTTTTAACATAAAGGGTTATATATATGATCATAACCATTAATCTTGTGAAAGTATGTAGGGTTGTTATGTAAAAACAATACTTTCACAAGATTATAAAAATTAACATACAACTAAAGATTTTTATGAAAGTTGTTAAAACTAGAATTTAACTTGGTTTTTGAACTAGTTAACATATGAAAGGATCATGTTTAAAACCCTACATGATTTGCTTATCATCTTGATGATTTGATGTTATAAAAGTCTTATAATGTTTAGTTAAGATGATGAATAAATTGTTGTTGATTTAGTAAAGAAAATGTTATGTTTAATGAAACATGGTTAAGATAAAAATGCCAAGGTTATATGGCCAATTTTTATAAAAACTTTATTTTATAAAATAACAACATTTTTGGGTAAATCTATACAAGATTTATAAAGGTTATTAAAGAAGGGTTTATAAAATAAAAGACAAGGAAAATATATATATATATTTTTTTAGAAAATATATATTTGGTTACTTTAAACAATTTTTGTGTGATATATTACTTGGTGTATTAGTTATATATATCATGATAGGAACTTGAATCTCATGTCAACTTTAAACTCAAAACACGTTATAACAAAAGTCCTACGAGACTTCACATAATAACGCCTTAAAACGAGTTACGGACGATTCTAATAAACGGACGACGGACGACTACATAAGCTAATTGCCAATCCGGGGAGTTACTACGACGTTAGACGATCTTTCGACACGAAATATAAATATACTATCGATAATAAATTTTCGGATGTTTAGAAACTTATAAAAACTAGTATGTTTTTATTACTAACATCTATACTTAGTTAATTTTTATAAAAAGGGTTTTTATAAAAATGAAAGGCTTACATGTATTAGTGGGCTATTTTTCTACAAATGGGCTTATTATATTTAATGGGCTATTTTTTTTATAAACAAATGGGCTAGTTTAAGTAATGGGCTATTGTTTTACAAATGGGCTTATTTTTCATAATGGGCTTAACATAAATTAGTGGGCTAAGCCCAAACACCAAACATATGGGCCAAAGCCCAACAACTATTCAAGCCCAACACTATTCAAGCCCAACACTATTCAAGTCCAACACTATTCAAGCCCAACACTATTGAGGCCCAACACTATTGAGGCCCAACACTATTTGAAGTCCAACACTATTGAGGCCCAACACTATTGAGGCCCAACACTATTTAAGGCCCAGCACTATTTAAGCCCAATAACATGAAAACATGGGCTTGGCCCAATGATACTATTATTGGAAACACAACTATACAAGTGATACATACAAGACACGAGATTCAGCGGACGAGATCCGACTATACAACTCATTCATCGAATACACAGTTAACGAACATTTGAACAACTCATACATCGAATACACAGTTAACGAACATTTGAACAACTCATACATCGAATACACAGTTAACGAACATTTGAACAATTCATACATCGAATACACAGTTAACAAACAGTAAAGACATACAAGTCTTACATATACTCAAGACACAAGACTTGTACTCAAGTTCTTTTCAAAGACCGAAGTGTCTAACAAAAATAAGAACGTTTGTAGGTCGCCACGCTATTCAGGACGACCGCACGTGAGATCTTATTTACATCTATTTTCAGGACGCAATACAGTGAGTTCATGTCCCCTATTCATTTAAATGTTTTTCAAGCTTTACAACTATCGGGGAAAATACATGTACAATAGTATGATAAGTCAAGGAATGAAACACCTAGATCATGTGAGAAATTAGGGCCATAACTAAAGCACCATTAATCCAGTTTGGACCAAGGAACAAAGGTTTAGATCTAATGGGTTTTGGCGAGCCCCACTCATGGCCATTCATTTGCCTAGGAGTGCGTTTGTTGCCCTACGACAAGGTGTCGATACAAGTAAAATCGTCTAGGGTTGGATTGCTTCCTATTTCGTCACACATATTAATGTCCTTGCTAAACATTAATGATCAACGATTTCATTGACACTTTACATACTACAACTCACATTTTTCATACATCGTTTACAACTAAATTGCATGAATTCACCAACTTTTGTTGATGTTTTCCAAACTTAACATGTATTTCAGGGAATTAAAGGACCATGTCGGATTTCCCAGTCAAGATAGCAAGTACAAGAACTCCATGCCATCTTTTGAAGGGTTTAACTATTATATTCTGCCTCTTTGAGGAAATATGATGGCTTAACCTTTAGTAGTTTATTTTCATGTTAATGGTTTGTAACCGACACACTAAACTTATGTTGTAATCTTTTGAAACACTATGTAATGGCAATGGAGTTTGTTTTATTCATATAGTTTGTTCATATACATCGATATTTATGCAATGAAAACCAGACAGATCACACCTTGCGTTTCCGCTATGAGCGGGTGTGACAGTATGCCCATTGTGTGCGTACTTAGTACATTGCTTTACATTACATTTCATGCTATGTATGCCCATTGTGTGCGTACTTAGTATATTGTTTTACATGACATTTCATGCTATGTATGCCCATTGTGTGCATACCTAGTACATTGCTTTACATTATATTTCATGCTATGTATGTCCATTGTGTGCATACTTAGTACATTGCTTTACATGACATTTCATACTATGTATGCCCATTGTGTGCGTACTTAGTACAGTTGTTTTCATCACATGTTTACATTTTGGTATGACATTTGGGTTGTTTACAATGGAACAATACATTCATTAACATTAGCTACGCCGTTCGTTAGTAGGTAGTGGTACCATAGGAATTGACAACTCCCATTTTTGAAATCCTGGGTTTGTTTGGATTGGAAGGAATGACCGAATTCGATATACATAACTTAGATAAACCTTTAATTTGTTTAAGGGTTTATCGCCACAGTCTCAAGGCTTGGATGTATGCATTTTCACAATGCCGCATAAATGTTTGTATCAGTATAGCATGCATTTGTTACACAAAACAGAACTTTGATTTAAACTATGTTTTACTTCAATACCTTGTTTTTGTGCATTTTACATATGGTTAGGTTGATATATTTTACTTACCATACATGACATGTTGTTACACCTTACATGATTTACATTAAACATAAACATTTTGACATTGATATACAAATTTGGTGGTTTAAATTGGACATAGACATTTTGATATGGTTTACACATTAACACATGACAATTCATTAATACATGAACAATTTACATTGATAGTTGGTTTGGGTAAATGATTCGAGTAACGAGGCGTGTGTAATATAATACAAGCATGGTGGATACGCCGCTGGCACTTCCTATACATAAGTGTTTGTATGATATTACATGTCGTAGCGTTACTTAAATCATTTCAATATTTGACATATTACGTTTTACATAAACAACTTATTTTCACAAGACAATGATTTACACAACAACTTATATAAAGTCATTTTACTTGGTTATTCATTTAACCTTACATTATTCTCTTATTTATACATATCATCGCTTTTTGAATGATTTACAAAACAAAACAACTTACAAGGTTCATGACAGACTGTTATTAAACACTTTCTTAAAACTTTAGTCATGAATCCAATTTTCACAAACCTATGTATCTCACAGGCATTTTTATGCTGACGTACCTATTTTCATATGTGTTTTCAGGAGCTTTTCCGTAAGATGATGATCGTGACACTAGGGCGGACCTGTGCCTTAGAGACATAAAACGGAGATAGACTTAGTTAAATTACGTTATGAACTCTTTATTTCCTGTTTAGAGACAATGAAACTCTTGTTTAATAAATAAAATACAACTTTGAATGCCATGGTTATGAAACAATTAATTCTGTTACAAAACTCCCCGACGTTTTCTGCCACGTCTTGTATGCTATACGTGGTCGGGGTGTGACAACTTGTTTGCCTTGTAACCATACATGTTTGATATATGTTGAGACGTTTTGTGATTGTTGCATCTATATGTTTGTTCATATAACATGTGACCTGTTTGAAAAACCTAAACTATTTAAAACCTTGAATGAGTTCGACGAAACCCAAGGGTTTCGCCATAACCCACTTCGACGAAACAGAGGAGCGTTCCGCCATCTACACTCCGACGAAATGGAGTGTTTCGCCGGCCCACTGTTTCGCCGAAGCCCATTAAGGGCCCAGTTCAGTTACGGGTGCAAATATTTACGCTGACTGTTGCATTTGTGAATCATTTAATCAAAACGAAACCCTAGACTCTCTCAAACCTTCGATGGCAATTCTCTTCCTTGCAACCTCTACTCTTTTGCTAAACCTATTCTTGGTGGTTCAACCATCCGATCTTACGGTTAGTGTACCCTTTTTATGATTTGATCGTTGCTAGGGTTTAATTTAATTGTTGGTACACTTGATTTCCATGATGTTACAATTAGTCGTTTGATCTCATTTACTTGTTGACTGGTGATCATGTGTGTCGATATGCATATTGTATGATTTAGATGATGTCCGTAGATAGTGAATCAGATAAACTCATTATGATACGATTAAATAAGGTATTAAGAAATAGTAAGGAATTTATGTCCATTGTTAACCTATGAAACTGAATCTGATGCTTGTGATTGTATGCGAGTGGGTTCGTTGTTCATGTCGGTCGGATGCAAAGTAAAGTAACCGTGTATAATGATTGAATGCTTGAGTCTGATTGTATGATTGCTGTATGATTTCCGGATGATGATGATGATCGGCGGTTAGGGTTCTGGGTAACCATCAATTACACGACGTAACTGACCTAATGGACGAAACGCCGATGTCGACGAAACGGGTGGGTTTCGCCAAGGGTAATCACGACAAAACAGGTGGGTTTCACCGAAAGTATGCACGACGAAACCAGGCGTTTCGTCGAAGGGTGATCACGATGAAACTTGGGAGTTTCGTCGAATTGGTAAACTGCACAGTAACTAAGTTAAGTCTGTTAGGGGTTAACTGAGTTAGTTATGTGTTGTTAAATGTAACTCATGTTAATATGCAATTAAATGCTAAATCCTATGTAGCGATCGTTACTTGAGCTATACCTTACGATCGTGATTTATACGTGAATTATGTAAATTTAAACTGATTGTGAATACGTGCATACCATAGGCTTTGACTGATAAATTGGAATTCACACTTTCTACAAGTCATGGGATTCGCAAGGGTTGGGAATGGGTTAAAAGAACTAAAACGAAACCTACATATCCTCCTTGGGTAGGATATGTACGGCCATCCTCCTTGGGTAGGATGCCACTATAAATCCTGGGTATTCTCCGTGGGTAGAACTACGTACGTTCGTCCTCCTTGGGTAGGACAACAACCTTAAACTTACTAGACAAAACTCTATCATGAAGTCCCTCCTCTTTATATCGACTTAATCGCCGAGGCTGATGGCGAGCGGGTCATTAGTTAATAGCGCTATTAGGTTTAACAAACCTCACACCGTGTCGTTCGAACGCGTGTGTACTAATGAACTATGGCAAACTGTCAGTGATGATAGACACTGATGTAGGGCACAACTTATATTTCGTTAGTAGTCGATATGGTATGGTCTAGTGGTTCACAGGGGAAGCCCCTCACTGATTATGGTTACGGTTTGGGAAACAAAAGAACTGGTTAACTCGTGGGTTACAAAACAACTTATGATTTGAAAACAAAGTGGTAAAACTAAACAACCAACTGTGAACTCGCTCAACTTTGTTGTTGACTCGTTGTTACATGCCTTGCAGGTCGTTAGGTACTCATGGAGCTTGCACGGGAGGCGAAATCATTGTGGGAACATGGACTGATGAATCCATTTTAAACATTTACACTTTATAAACTTATTACCTATGTTTGGGGTTTTTACATTTATGCTTCTGCTGAACACTTTAACCATGCGTTTGTTTTGAACACCTTTCATGTTGTGTGGCTGAATTTTTTTTATTTACTTACAATGTTCAATATGATTGGTGGCTTGATCCTGGTCAGTCACGCCTCCAAGCAGTGATACTCCGCATGTGGATTTTGGGGGTGTGACATATAACATAAGGGCATAATAGTCAACTTTTAAGCAAATAACGGAAACATGCAATTGAACTATGATTTCTAAGGGACCGTGTAGTATAACCTCAGAGGGTTATACTAACATATAATATGGTCACAAAGGAACCTTAAGGCATAACTAAACCAAGTTAATTCAGGTCAGAACTGAAAGTCAAAGCAAAAGTATACTTTTGCGACTTTCGGTTGCGAACCGATCCTAAACTCAGAATTGTAGGGTTGAACATGCCTAGACATGTTCAATTAATATTTACCAATTTTTTAAAGTGACAAAACTGATTTTATAGCTTCTATATCATTAGTTATGAATTTTATTTAAAAAACTGACTTGTTTGACTTTTATTTTAATTACTTTGACCAACCAATTAACTAAGTAAACGTGATGATTAGGAGGTGCCCTTTTGAGGGTTTAATACCTACCTAATAACGATTACGTGGCCATGTTCGTTGCAAACAATGGCTTGACCGTTTATGGTCTTACTAAAAGTCAAAGCGTTTATAAAAAACGCTTGACTTTTCGGCTTTAAAAGCCAAACAAAATAACTAGTCATGAAAGGACACATATAAATGGTCATATGGATAGAAGGAGGTTCCCAAAAAGTTCAGGATCCTCTTAGAATTGAGAGAGAGCCAGATTGAAAGGAAAGTGTGAGTTTGAAAGTGAGAAATCCTCACCTATTTATAGTTTTCAAGGACTCCCATGATCTTGCCAAGTGTTTTTGGAATGCAATGAGATCATTACAGGTGTATACCCGGCTTGTAATTCAGTTAACATGCCCATAATTTCATGTAAATGGTTTGTGTGTAGTGTGGGCATCAAGAATTAACAAAACCATCAAAATAAAAGTTGTTTTGCTGCTGTTTAGGGGCTGGCAGTGCACGGTAGCAGGTCCAATGGGCTTCTCGGCCTGCTACTTGCCCAGCCCAGCCACCCCAAGTTTGGCAGATGTGCTGCTTTAGCCCCTATCATCTTTTATGTGCTTTTATAATTTTAAAGTTTGCATTTTTGGCACAAGACTTGGTATATTTAATATGTTATGTTAATATAAGTTACAAAAGTGTTAGTGGCCCAACTCCGGCATACCTGGGAGGACGACCGAACGTCACGAAGTTCTTGGTTCGTTCAAAAGGACTCTCAAAGGAGTAGTTTCGCTAGTTGTCGCTTTTAGTCCTTTTAGCGTACAAATTTATGCATATCATCGTTCTATGGCATCTATGTCACACCCCGACCGTGTAAAACAACAAACCGTGGCGGAAACGTCGGGGAGTCGAGCAACAGAATTATTATTTCACAACCATGGTATTTAAAGTTTTGTTTTATTTATTAAACACGTGGTTACATTGTCTTAAAACGAACGAAACAAAAACTACATAACATAATTAAACTAATCTTGCTTCATTTTATGTCACTAAGGCCCGAGTCCGCCCTAGTGTATCCTGACGAAACCTATGCATTAGCTCTTGAAAACACATGTGTAAATAAGTACGTCAGCATAAAAATGCATGTGAGATACATAGGTTTATTGGTTTAGGATTCATGACTTGTAGTTTAAAGAAATGTTTAACAAAAGTTAGTCATGAATCTTATTATAAAATGTTTTCTTTTGTAAAACATATGAAAATCGATAAGAAATTGATGATATAAAAGAAAGATGTATGGTTAAATGAATAACCAAGTAAAAATGAATTTGTATAAAATATGTTGTTTATAAAACAATGTTTTTGAGAAGATATGTTACTTGTGTAAAATGTAATATGTTTAAATTGAAATGGCTTAAATAACGCTACGATATATAATATCATTAAAGCACTTATATATAGGAAGTACCAGCGGCGTGTCCACCATGCTTTTATCATATTACACACGCCTCGTTACTTAAATCACTTACCCAAACAAACCACCAAAATGTCTTGCCTAAACTCATGTCAAAATGTTTATGTGTAAACATTGTCAAATACCAAACATGAATCATGTATAATCAAATCTTATATATGGCAAGCGAGAGGTGTCAACTAAAGCCATAGGTAAAATGCACAAAACAATGTATTTGAATAAATCCGAATTTAAATAAAAATTATGTTTTGTAAAATAAATGCATGCTTTTCTGATACAGACATCTATGTGGTAATGTTAAAAACGCATACATTCAACCCTTGCGACTGTGGAGACAAACCCTTAAACAAATTAAAGGTTTATCAGAAATTATGAATATCGGATTCAGTCATTTCCTTCTTCCAAACAAACCTAGGAAGCCGGAAATGGGAGTTGTCAATTCCTATGGTACCACTACTTACTACCGAGCGACGTAGTTAATCTTAATGAACGTATTTTTGTCCCGTTAAACAAACCAAATGTCATAGCAAATGTGAGCATGTTATGTGAAAACAATGTACTAAGTATGCAAGAATGAACATACATAGCATGAATATGATGTAAATCAATGTGTACATATGCTGAAATGAACATATGAAACGAATGTGTTTATGAAATCAATGTACTAGCATGTTAATAAAACATACATAGCAAAAACGTGGATGAAATCATGTACTATATATGTACTATATGAACATAGTAAGCATATGATATAAAAACATGAAAAAGCACGAAAGTAACAAGTAGGCACATGTATTTCATCCCAAAATGTTTGAAAATAGTAAAAGATGGGTCTATGTACTCACTTAAGAATGCTTAGAAGTCTTGAAATAACAACCAAGCAAAGCTAGGAGGATCACGAAATCAATCGGCACCTAATGTTGGTAACTACGTCAATAAACCGGACCTAAATCTGACGATCGGATAAAATGTGGTTTCATAAACCAAATGAGTATCGGAGCTCATATGATTTCGTTTAACAAAGCCTACATTCTAAATCGAAACCTATCCTAAGTGCTTTTGACCCGTTACGACTCGTTAAGGTAGTCTAAACTATTTTAACGCGTCATTCGCGTAAAACATGTTTGGACTACCTAACTAGTCCTATGACAAGTATTATATGCCTTAACATGTCTAATAATGTTGCCTAATTATTTTAGATGTTAAAATTTAGGTTACATATGCTTAAAATGAAATTATGCGTAAAAAGGGCATTTTGGTCATTTACCTAAGGCATATAAACTTCCTATCATACAACTAACTAAACGAAGTGACCATAAGGTATAACCTCGGTAGGCTATTCCCTATACAACTATGGTCATATAATGTGTTTGGTCGGATCCTAATGATCGACCAAACGGGTCGGGTTCGAAACTCTAAGCGGGTGTTTAGTCCGCTTACCTTACGATCCAATATAAGCACTAGACTAAAAGTGACGAGTTAAACATGTTAAAACATGTTTAACGATGTTTGAAAACAAGTTTGATATCAAAACAAAGGGTTTTGATACCCCATAATAGTTTGGTTGCAAAATACGCATAAACGCGCATTTTGACCGAAACTATGACTCGTCACTATGCCTAAATAACGTGGTAATCAGTAGGTATAGTCGTAAAGGACTATGACCATTGTGATTATGCTCACGTTGCAAAATTCAAACGAACTTTGTATTAACCATTGACTTGTCATAGCAAAAAGCCATACAGTGTTTGACTTTTGTGCTTGAAATGCATAAAAGCATGAAAGAATACTTACAAAAGGTCCAAGCTATGGAGATTTGATCTAAAAATTCTCAGGTATGAAGTGTTGAACTTCAACTTAGAGAAAATTCAGATCAATTGTGAGTTGAAATGGAATTGGGGGTGGGTATTTATAGGATTTCCAAAACCGTTAGGATCATTCCTCGATAAACGAGCTTCAATCTCAACCATCCAAGTGTGCCCACTGAATTTGAAATACTATAGGTGCTCAAAACAAGCCCATAGAATGAAGAAAACCTTGTTCAAAACCATAAACCAGCTGCTGATTACAGAATAACAGTTTCTAATCTGGGCGGTTCTCGTGCCCTGCGTAAGAGAGGGTCTTCTCTTACACGCCCCGCCTAAGAAAAGTTTGGCAGAAAGTCAGAAATGGTCGCTGCATGTCCAAAACTTGCTTTTCGATGCATTTTTGACACGTTTAAGCCCCGTTAACCCCATTTCAAGACTCTAAAATGAAGTTAAAGTATAGGGAACTTGAAACATGCTCAAAAATATCTCGGATTTCGGTTTGTTTGGCCGTACGATTGCGTTGTTCGGTTAATTACGACGAAACACGAACGGACGTGAAAAACGATCCAAAATACGTGAAGAATGGAATTTTATTGTGCCAATCACTAAAATAAAATATTTTAATGATTACATAAATTTTTGGAGGTCCGGATATATTCAGAACGTAAGATATGCGCGTAAATGCAAACTTGTGCACTTTTTGACGCTTTTAGTCCCTGATTGACCAAAATGTTTATTTTTGCATACCGAACCCCTCAAATCCTATTTATAAGCTATGTAAAGGATATTTATGGTATGTTTAACTTATGGTCATGTTTCGGAATGTTTGTTACGATACGAATCGGTGAACTTTCGCAGTTTGACACAAGTAGTCCCTTCGATCGAATAAACTTGATTTTGCCAAACCAAAGCCTTCAAAACTTATTTCTAAGTTATGTAAAGGTTATTTAAGGTATCTTAAGCATATATTGATGTTCCGGAGTGTTTGTCACGTTAAACTGATTTCGTTTACGTATCAGTTTGCGTATAACTTTCTAGAAAGCGATATAGAGTTTGAAATCGAACAAAAATCAAAACGTGCAAAATGTCAAACATAAATAAACAAACATTGGGATCAAATAACAATTTTTTATTGATAATTGAACTGTCTAAGGTTTATACAATGATTACAATCACAGATGTCACAGTCTCCCCTAATTATGGAAATTTCGTCCCGAAATTTATTTAGAGGATACTTGTGAGAATAGAAGTGGATATTTTGCCTTCATTTGATCTTCACATTCCCAAGTAAATTATGGTCCATGTTTAGATTCCTAGCGAACTTTAACAAGTGGAATGCGCTTGCGTTTGAGCCATTTGACTTCACGTTCCATGATTTCCACAGGCTTTTCAACAAAATGCATCGTGTCATCAACACGAATTTCGTCAAGTGGTATGTGGAGGTTCTCATCAGCTAAACACTTCTTGAGATTGGACATGTGAAAGGTTGGATGAACATTTCCAAGTTCAGGAGGTAACTCTAATCTGTAGGCTACCTTTCTGATTCTTTCGACGATCTTGAATGGTCCAACATATCTAGGTGCAAGTTTTCCTGTCTGTCCAAATCTGATAACACCTTTCCAAGGTGAAACCTTGAGTAGAACGCGATCACCGACTTGAAATTCCAAAGGCTTGCGTCATCGATCCGCGTAACTCTTTTGACGGCTTCTAGTTGTCTGAAGGTTATCGCGAACTTTCTTAACCTTATATGTTGTCTCTAGAATGAGGTAAGGTCCAGTAAACTGAGCCTCATCGATCTCATTCCAGCAGACTGGTGAACGACATTTTTGACCGTAAAGTTCCTCAAAAGGAGCCATGTTGATGCTGGAGTGATAACTATTATTGTAGGAGAATTCAATCAACGGAAGAAATGAATCCCAACTACCACCAAAATCAATCACACAGGCTCTAAGCATATCCTCCAAAGTTTGGATTGTTCTTTCAGATTGAACATCTGTTTGCGGATGATAAGCTGTGCTTAAATTAAGTTGGGTTCCCATAGCAGATTGCATGGTTCTTCAAAAATGAGAAGAAAAGAGTGCATCTCTGTCGGAAATAAAGCTCAGAGGAACACCTTGTCGGGATACAATCTCATCCACATAGATTTTAGCCAGCTTGTCGGCAGATAGATCCTCACAGATTGGCAAGAAATACGCTGACTTTGTAAGGAAATCAACAATTACCAAAATAGCATCATGACCTCTCTTAGTGCGCGGAAGTTTGGTAATAAGATCCATAGCAATGTTTTCCCATTTCCAAAGTGGAATCTCTGGTTGCTCCAATAATCCAGAGGTATGTTGATGTTCAGCCATAACCTTAAGATAAGTAAGGCATTTGGATATGTATAAGGCAATGTCTTTCTTCATACCAGGCCACCAAAACTGAGTACGAAGATCCTTATACATTTTTTCTACACCAGGATGAAAAGAATAACGAGACTTATGAGCTTCATCCATAAGTAAGGTGCGGAGATTGTCTTGACTTGGGACCCACAAACGGTCCATGAAATAATACGATCCATCGTTTTTCAGCTCAAGATCAGGCTTAATGTGAAATGGTAATTCCTTACCCATCAAATCTTGTGAAACACAAGTATGTTGAGCCTGAGAAATGCGGGATTGAATATCAGATCTAATTTGAACACAATGAAGCTTGACATGCTCTTTATGACTCAAAGCATCGGCTACGACATTCGCCTTGCCAGGATGGTAGCGAAATTTGGAGTCATAGTCGTTTAGAAGTTCAACCCAACGTCGTTGCCTCATATTAAGTTCTTTTTGGTTGTAAATATGCTAAAGACTTTTGTGGTCAGTGAAAACCACACATTTTGTACCATACAAATAGTGTCTCCAGATTTTGAGAGCGAATACAACTGCACCTAACTCAAGATCATGAGTCGTGTAGTTCTTCTCGTGAACCTTCAATTGTCTCGATGCGTAAGCTATGACTTTGTTCCTTTGCATGAAAACATAGCCAAGACCTAATTTGGATGCATCAGAATACACGACAAAATCATCGTTGCCCTCAGGCAAAGATAGAATAGGTGCATCACAGAGTTTTTGTTTCAAGGTCTGAAAAGATTCTTCCTGTTTGAATCCCCATTCAAAGGGCTTATTCTTCTGAGTTAATGCAGTTTGAGGAACTACAATCTTGGAGAAGTTTTTGATAAAGCATCGGTAATAACCTGTAAGACCAAGAAATGAACTAATCTCAGTTGGAGTAGTAGGTGTATCCCAATCCTTAATCACACTGATCTTAGAGGCATCGACATGAATACCTTATTCGTTGATGATATGTCCCAAAAATTGAACTTCTTTGAGCCAAAATTCGCACTTGGAGAATTTGGCGAAAAGTTGTTCTTTCTTTAGGAGTTCCAAAGTAAGACGAAGATGCTTCTCATGATCAGCTCGAGTCTTAGAATAAATCAAGATGTCATCAATGAAAACGATGATGAACTTATCTAAATAAGGCTTACAAACCCTATTCATTAAGTCCATGAAAACAGCAGGAGCATTAGTCAAACCGAAAGGCATAACAGTGAACTCGTAGTGCCCATATCTTGTGCGGAAAGCAGTCTTGGGAATATCTTCTTCATGCACACGAAGTTGATGATACCTAGAACGTAGATCAATCTTTGAAAAACAAGTTGCACCCTGTAAGTGATCAAAGAGATCATCAATGCGAGGTAGGGGATATCGATTCATGATGGTAAGCTTGTTAAGCACACGATAATCGATGCACATCCTGAAAGAGCCATCTTTCTTCTTAACAAAAAGAATGGGAGCACCCCAAGGTGAAAAGCTAGGACGGATAAAACCTTTGTCAGAAAGCTCCTGAAGCTGTTGAGACAACTCTTGCATCTCAGACGGTGCAAGATGATACGGAGATCTAGCGATAGGATTTGCACCAGGTACAAGATCAATACGAAACTCGACTTGGTGTGATGGGGGTAAACCAGGTAATTCTTCAGGAAAGACTTCAGGATAATCCCGAAGAGCAGGGATATCTTGAATAGACTTACCTTTGCCCTTATCTGCTAAAACATGTGCCAAGAAGGCCACATAGTTCTTTCGCAGATACTTCTGAGCCTGAGTACAAGACATGAGCTTGAGACTACTATCAGGTCTTTCACCACGAACCTCTAAAATCTTACCAGATGAAAGTGGCACACGAACAATCTTCTCAAAACAAACTACCTCTACGTGATACTTGGCTAACCAATCCATTCCCACTATAACATCCAAACTTCCAAGTTACATCGGTGCGAGGTCGACAGGAAAAAGATGGTCGTTAAGGTTCAACTGGCAATTTCATAGAAAAGAATCGAGAACAATGGGTTCAACCCTAGCTACCTCTACTGTCAAAGGCTTTCCTAGTTTCGTTCTAGACATGCAAAGCAAAGGTTTAAAAGATATTGACACAAAACTCTTATCGGCACCCGAATAAAAAAGAACAGATGCAGGCTGATTGTTAACAAAGAATGTACCGTTGACCACTTCATTGTCTGCTCGTGCCTCGTTAGCATTAATATTAAAGACTCGTCCACGAGCCTGGGCCTGGTTTGCATTGGCTAACCTCGGACACTGATTTCGATAGTGGTTCAGATCCCCACAATTGTAGCACGAACCAGGATGATAGTGAGGTCATGCAGCTTGAGCCTGTTGTTGAGCAGGTGGTTGAGCAGCTTGCTGGGCTGGGTTACGTACGGCTTGATTAGGAGCAAAACGACAAACATCGGCAAGATGACCCGATTTTCCACAGTTAGCACAGAAACCATACTGAACTTGCGGTTGATGGTGACTATTGCATCTATTTCACAACAGTGCATTACCAGCATACTGTCTCTTTGCTGGTGGTTGGGTTGGCTGATTAGGAGCTGCTTCATTTGGTTGTGCAGTAACAGCAAAGTTCTGGGAAGCCTTGCGATTCTTAGACCTCCTTGCAGATTAGCTTTCTTAGCCTTCTTATTCTCGCTCTTATCAGACGAATGTTTCTTATCCTTATCACCCTTCCTATGAAGCTTACCCTTTCTGATTTGCAACTCAGTCAAAGTCGCAGCTAACTCGATTGCCTGACGAACTGTGGTAGGGTTGCTACCAGTGACGATATCTTGAAAAGAGTCTGGCAAAACGTCGATGTATTTCTCTATGGCCTTGTCCAAAGGCGTGACCATTGTCGGGCATAACAAACTCAATTCCCCATACATGTCAGTGTAAGCCCGATGTTCACAACTATCCTATTTCAAATCATCAAACTCTCTTCCCAACGCCCTCTGTTCGTGACGAGGACAAAATTCCCTCATCATTAAAGCCCTAAGCTCTGCCCAGGTCTGTTGTGACATTTGTGCCTCCACGGCCATCAAAAAAATACCATATCAATGAAATATTGTATTTCATACTTGGGATTTATATAAATGTGTGTATCATTTGCACATATCAATTCTCATTCTATTTCGAGCTCTAAATCGCTTTCTGGAAAGTTATACGCGAACTGATGGGTAAACGTAATCAGTTTAATGCGACAAACACTTTGGAACAATGACATGAGCTTAACATACCTTAAATATCCTTTACATAACTTAGAAATAAGTTTTGGAGGGTTTGGTGTGTCGAAATCAAGTCTATTCGATCGAAGGGACTATTTGCGTCAAAATGCAAAAGTCTACTGACATTTGGTGAGCAAAAATAAATTTATGGTCAAACAGGGACTAAAAGCGTCAAAAAGTGCACAAGTTTGCATTTACGCGCATATCTTACGTTCTGAATATATCCGGACATCCAAAAATTTATGTAATCATTAAAATATTTTATTTTATTGATTGGAATGATAAAATTCCATTCGTCGCGTAATTTGGATTGTTTTTTGCGTCCGTTCGTGTTTCATCGTAATTAACCGAACAACACCACCATACAACCAAACAAACCGACATCCGAGATGTTTTTGAGCATATTTTAAGTTCCCTATACTTTAACTTCATTTTAGAGCCTTGAAATGAGGTTCACGGGGCTTAAACGTGTCGAAAATGCATCAAAAACAAAGTTTCAGGCATTCAGGGACCATTTCTTCACATCTGCCAAAGATGTCTTAGTCGGGGAGCGTAAGAGGAAGCCTCCTCTTACGCGGGGCGCGATAGAGTATTAGATCAGAAACCACTTTTCTCATTCAGTAGCTGGTTTCTGGGTTTTTCTTCATGGTTTTCCAACTCTATGTGCTTGTTTTAGGCACCCATGGTATTCTAAAACCATGGGCACACTTGTACGACTCAGATCGAAGCTCGTTTTTTGAGGATCGATCCTAACGGTTCTTGTTTTCCTATAAATACCCAACCCCATTTTCATTTCAATTCACACATATCTGATTTTATGCTCTAAGATGAAGTTTTATGCTTCATACCTGAGTATTTAGATCAAGATCTTCCTAGCTTGGACCTCTTGTAAGCTTCTTTCATGCTTTTATGCGTTTTTAAGCGTGAAAGTCAAACAGTGTTTGACTTTCTTCTTTGACCGATCAATGGTCAACACGTAGTTTGTTTGAACTTCACAACGTGAGCGTAATCACGATGGTCATAGTCCCTTGTGACTATACCTACTGATTACCACGTTGATTAGGTATAGTGACGAGTCATAGTTTATGTCAAAATGCGCGTTTATGTGTATTTTGCAACCAAACTATTCTTGGGTATCAAAACCGTTTGTTTTGATATCAAACTTGTTTTCTAACTTAGTTAAACATGTTTAAACATGTTTAACTCGTCACTTTGAGTTTAGTGCTTGTATAGAGTTGTAAAGTCAAGCAGTCTAAACCACCACTTAGACTTTCGAACTTGACCCGTTTGGTCGATCATTAGGATCCGACCAAACTTGTTTTGTGACCATAGATGTATAGGGAATAACCTTCCAAGGTTATACCTTGTGGTCACTACGTTTAGTTAGTTGTATGATAGGTAGTTTATATGCCTTAGGAAAATGACCAAAATGCCCTTTTTACACATAAATTCATTTTAAGCATATGTAACTTTTTACATCTTAACTGATTAGGTAACACTATTAGACACGTTAAGTCATATAATACTTGTCATAGGACTAGTTAGGCGGTCCGAACGCGTTTTACGCGAACGACGTGTTAAAGTAGCGTAAGCTACCTAAACGGGTCGTAACGGGTCGTAAGCAGTTAAGATAGTTTCCGTTTTAGAATGTAGGCTTTGTTAAACCATGTTACATGAGTTCCTATACTCATTTGGTTTACGAAACCTCATTTTATCCGATCTTTCGATTTAGATCCGGTTTATTAACTTAGTTATCTATATTAGGTGCCGATTGACTCCGTGATCTTTCTAGCATTGCTTGGTTGTTATCCAAAGACTATTGAGCAATCTCAAGTGAGTACATAGTCCCCTCTTTTACTGTTTTCAAACATTTTGGGGTGAAACACATGTGCCTACTTGTTACTTTCATGCTTTTTCATCATATGCTTACTATGTTCATTAGTACACATTTAGTATATGATTTCATTATATTTTTCTATGTATGTTCACTTAGCATGCTAGCACATTGTCTTACATTGCATTTATGTTGCATATGTTTACTCAACATATGGACACATTGTTTTACATTGCATTTCTGTTGCATATGTCTACTCAGCATATGGACACATTGTTTAACATTTCTACTTTGTATGTTCATTTTAGCATATTAAAGTACATTATTTTCATAAAACATGCTTACATTTTGGTATGACATTTGGTTTGTTTAAACGGGATAAAAATACATTCATTAACACTAGCTACGCCGCTTGGTAGTAAGTAATGGTCCCATAGGAATTGACAACTCCCGTTCCTGAAATCCTAGGTTTGTTTCGATGGAAGAAATGACTTAATCTAATATACATAGTTTAGATAAACCTTTAATTTCATTTAATGGTTTGTCGCCACAGTCGCAAGGCTTGAATGTTTGCATTAGAACAATACCGCATAGATGTTTGTATCAGTAAGGCACGCATTATTTTACAAAACATAACTTTTGATTTATTCAATTACTTTGTTTTGTGCATTTTTACATATGGTTTAAGTAGTCACTTTTTACTTACTATACATGACATTTGTTTACACATTACATGTTTTACATTTAATAATAGACATGGTTTATACATAAACGTTTGACAATTGATTTAAACAAGACATGTTTGGTGGTTTGTTTGTGTAAGTGATTTAAGTAACGAGACGTGTGTAATATGATAAAAGCATGGTGGATACGCCGCTGGTACTTCCTATATATAAGTGCTTTTATGATATTACATATCGTAGCATTATTTAAACCATTTCAAGTTAGAAATATTACATTTTACACATGTATCATATCTTCATGAAACATTATTTTACAAACAACATATTTTATACAAACTCATTTTACTTGGATATTTATTTATCTATGCATCTTTCTTTTATATCATTTGATTTATTATCACTGTTTGAATGATTTATAAAAGAAAACATTTTACAATGTTCATGACTAACTTTTACTAAACATTTTCTTTAAACTTACAAGTCATGAATCCTAAATCAATAAAACCTATGTATCTTACATGCATTTTTATGTTGACGTACCTATTTTCACATGTGTTTCAGGTGCTGTTATTAGATGATTATGATACAAACATAGGATTGTACGAAGGCCTTAGTGACAACAAAAGATGCAAGATTAGTTAATTATGTTATGTCTCTTTGTGTTTAAGACATTGTAACCTCTTTTAATTCAATAAAACAAAACTTCAATTTCCATGTGTTATGAAACAATGATTCTGTTACAACCCTCCCCGACGATTCCGTTGCGATTTGTTGTTTTACGTGGTTGGGGTGTGACATCTGTGCTAAAGCAACCTCAGCAGCACGGTCTCTCAATACCCTGTCCCACCAAGTAAGAGCCCTATTTTGAAACACACTAGAAGCATACTCGACCTTGAGATTATCAGGACACTGAACATGACGAAAAGTACTCTCAATGCTCTCAAACCACTGTAGGAGACCAGTTGCTCCCTCAGAACCACTAAACTTGAGTGATTTAGCCGAACTGAAACTCTTAAAGTTGCATGGAGCATTGTTGTTATTGTTAGCTTGGTTAACTTGAGCAATAATGTTTGGGATTGCAGTAGCCATTTGCTGCGTAATGACTGTAGCCAGTTCGGCATTAGGTATCTGATTGTCGCGCCGAGGAGGCATTTTAAAAGAGGAAACACGAGAGAAAACGAGTGAAATGATTAGTTGAAAAGAAATGAGATGACACAAATATCGAAAAAAAGAAAGGATGGTGGTCATTTGTTCACTGCCACAAAGTAAACAAAAGACACACAGTGACTAATCAAAGTAAATGGGCCAAATAATGTATCGCGAAGACATGCTTTAGCCTATAAGTAGACACTCACCCCAAGAGTTCCCAGGTAAGAGTGACTGGTCCGATTATGTGGATTTGTACGAACACTCTAGCCTAGACAGCAACTCGAGGTACAGGCATCCACCCTTCCATATTGCACGTGTTCACATTATTTGGACCCAAACTTTGATGAGATTTTGAAAACTTAGAGGGTTCAAAACCTTATAATAAATCATCTAAGAATAGATGATTGATTTTCAAAATCATTTTGGAAAATTGTGTTCTTGTTTTGGTAATCACCTAAGAATAGGTGACGTGTATGTTTTAAGATCTAAGCACAAGATAACTTGTGTTGGGGTCCTAGAAAGTTATAGTCTAGGTCAAAGCATTACTAATAACCTAATTCCCTATAACCATTGGCTCTGATACCAACTCTTCTGTCACACCCCGACCGCGTAAAACAACAAACCGCGGCGGAAACGTCGGGGAGTCGAGCAACAGAATTATTGTTTCACAACCATGGTATTTAAAGTTTTGTTTAATTTATTAAACAAGTGGTTACATCGTCTTAAAATGAAAGAAATAAATAGTATATAACATAATTAAACTAATCTTGCATCATTTTTTATCACTAAGGCCCGAGTCCGCCCTAGAGTATCCTGACCAAACCTATGCATTAGCTCCTTAAAACACATGTGAAAATAAGTACGTCAGCATAAAAATGCTTGTGAAATACGTAGGTTTATTGGTTTAGGATTCATGACTTGTAGTTGAAAGAAATGTTTAACAAAAGTTAGTCATGAATCTTATTAAAAAATGTTTTCTTTTGTAAAACATATGAAAATCAATAAGAAATTGATGATTTAAAAGAAAGACGTATGGCTAAATTAATAACCATGTAAAAATGAGTTTGTATAAAATATGTTGTTTATAAAACAATGTTTTTGAGAAGATATGTTACTTGTGTAAAATGTAATATGTTTAAATTGAAATGGTTTAAATAACGCTACAACATGTAATATCATAAAAGCACTTATATATAGGAAGTACCAGCGGCGTATCCCCCATGCTTTGTTGGTTCATATGTCTGTCGACTTCGTCTTGTATCGAGTCTTGTATTAGATTAGATAGATCAGGGCACGTTTTACGAGGAATATGAGAAACATAGGAGATGTGTCCATTTCGCACGAAATGGAAAGATGTCCATTTCGCACGAAATGCATCTGGCCATTTCGTGTGAACCATTTCGCACGAAATGGTGAGCCCTATATATATGGAACGGTTGGTTTCCGGTAGCGAAGCTCTGCCGAAGTGTCTCCAGCATTGTAAAACGATCTGATATCAATATACGAGACAGTTAAAATGATTCTCTGTGCATGTCAGTTGAATTAAATCTGATACGTCTGTTTCCGCCTTTCGTATTGGATGAGATCTCTTCTGAACGACTCGTTTGGTCATGCAAACGATCCTTACAAGTGGTATAAGAGCTCAGGAGGAAGAGTTCTTACCATTTCAGCTGTTTTTCATTGAAAATTCGGATTTCTACTCACTTTCTTCACGTTTTTCAAAATTAAACAAGATTTTACGGTTAAAATGGCGTGATTTTCAAATATAATGTGCGAAACAGTGTGTTAACAAATCCTTGAAAGAATCAGACCTTAATTCGAAGTAACACTTGATCAATTTGTTGAAAAACTATCCGATCGTGTGGCGTCAGCTCCATTTCGCACGGATTGGATATCAGATTGTTTGACTTTGCTTTCATTTCGCACGAAACGGGTCTTCATTTTGCACCAAAGGCCATTTCGTTTGAAACATATATCATTTCGCTCGAATTGGTGTTCCATTTCGCTTTACATATCATTTCGCATCAAAGGGTCATTTCGTGTGAATCATACATTCCATTTCATACGAAGTGGATAAAACAGGGTCCATTTCGTTTGAAGAAGTCATTTCTCTTGAAAGGATCCATTTCGTTTAAAAGTCTGATTTTGTGAATTTTTAAATACCGTATCATGGAGAACGAGTTCTACAACGCCTTTGCTAGTCCAATGACTATTACTCAGAATACGATGCTAGAAAATGAAACGGGCACAACACAAAAACCGCCTAAGCTTATGAATATTGAGGAGTATAATGGATGGGCCGAACGTTTTGAAAATTGGGTTCAAGCATACTACTTAGATGCCTGGGAATATACTGAATTTCGATATATTAGACCGGTTAAGGACAACGGACAGAAGGTTGATATTAAAGATCTAGATGATGATGAGAAAAAGAAATGCAAAAATGAAAAGATGATGGTTAGTCTCTTGCAGCATGCTATTAAGGAAGAAATCTTGATTTTACTCCAACATAACGGAAGTGCACATTCAATATGGAAAAATCTAAAATCGTAGTTTGTTTGAAGCAAAGAGATGATCAAGAACAAAATGTCGCTTTTGAAGAAAGAATTTGATCTATTCCGTGGATTAAGAACTAAAAACACCAAGCAGATTATAGAAAGATATTGTAATTTGGTGATGAATATGAAAATATTGAACATCAATAAAGATAAAGAAGAATTGATTGAAAAGTTAGCCGATGCGTTGCCACAAGATGTTTGGGGCACGTATCTTATGATGTTGAAAAATAAACCTGAATTTGACAATCTAACACTGAGTGATTTTATTGAACAACTCGAAGCTCAAGAGATGGAACAACGAAAGTTAGAAAGAATGAAGAACTATGATGGTGAACAAGATATTGGTCTGTATTACCACGGTGGTGCTAGTGATAAGACAAACATTGCACCAAAGATTGAAACTGCTTTCAATGCAAAAAGTTCATCTCAGGGATCAAGTAGAAAAACTGGATTTTCTTCATATCCATCGTTCGATCCAAAATTTTCAGCAACAAAGAGTGGCAAAGTACTTCAATGCAACATTTCTTTAAATCTTGAGAATGATCAAAATTACTCTGAAGAAGTAGCCAAAAGGCATATGTCTTTATTGGTGACCGTGTTAGAGTCGTATGGGAGTTTAGTTGCAGGAAGGATCGGAAATCCATTATTAATAAAAGAGGATTACGATCAGATTGATGCTGAAGAGATGGAACTTATGGATATTAAGTGGTGTTTGGCTAGTGTGTTGAGAAGATCTGAAAAGTTTAAACAAATTACGGGAAGGGATGATTTTCGTGATGCAAATGTTTCTACTTTAAGATTTGATAAATCTAAAGTTACTTGTTTTCGTTGTAGGGAAAAAGGGCGTTTCAAGCATGAATGCACAAACCGCGAAGCAAGTGGAGCTCAAAATCCTTTCGTAAACAACGATTACTATCGGAAAGCAATTTATCATCAAGTTGCTCAACAGCCGTATCAACAACAAACACAAACTACTCATGCTAAAAAGGAGATTGAAGAATCAAAGAAAGCTTATTTGGTGAATCAAGATGATGAAAGTTCGTCAAAAGGATTTAGTTGGGACAAATATATTTCAGCTGATAGTAAAGCATGTCTGACAGATCAAGATGATGAAAGGCTTCCAAAAGATTTCAGTTGGGATGATTTTGATCCTAACAGAACTGCAGATCATAAAGCTTTTGTTGCTCAAAAAGTTGAAGATGATGAAAATGATTATTGGGCAAATAGTATGAAAGAGCATTTAAAATATCTAGCAGAGAGAGATGCCGAAAAGGCTCGAATGGCAAAGTAGAAGGTTGAAAAACAAGATGATCGTGATGATGATAATTCGTATTATGTAGAAAGAATGAAAGAATATTTACAATCTCGAGCCGTGAAAGATGAAAGTGATGATGAAGAAGTCCGTGTGATAAAGAAGCAGGTCAAAGAAATTCCAGCTTTCAAGATTGATGAGGAAGCTGTTGCAGAAAAGACAACTGAGATCTGTGAAAATTGTGAAACTGTGAAAAAGCAAAACAATACATTGATTCATAACATGAACAGACTGAAGGAATCTTTTGACGTTTTGAACAAAGCTTTGAATCAATACAATGAATCAAGTAGTGAACAAGCAACTGCTTTGAAGACTCTTCAAGGAGCGTTCTTGTCAAAGCAGTCAGGCATCAATCATTACATTGAGAAATGTGCTGAACTTGAATGAAAATTAGAAACACAGAGAATAGAAACTGAAAGGGTTGATAGATTATTGAAAAGTTACTCATGTGCTTTTTATGTGATTGACATGATTTACCCTACAATTGAAGGCATGAAGGCGTTTGAAGAAGAAACATCAGAAGTGAAGAATTCTGAAACAAAAGAGAAACTGAAAGAAAAGATTTCTGGTAAGAAACAGGGTGTTGGTTATAACAAGTGTCCACCTCCGCTTGAAAATGGATATTCTCCACGAAATCCAAATTCAGAAAGAGTCAAAAAGGCAACCAATTTACAGTGGGAATCTGAGCCTTTGGATAACTTGCCTAATAATATTGATGTCACTTTCACTGCATCTGACACTGATCAACAATCTCAATTGATGAATAAAGTGGTGGATCATGTGTTAGATAAAGATAAAACTGAGGAGTCAAAGTCAGAGTCAAAGTCTAAGTCCGACACTTCAAGTCCAAAAGTCAAAAAGGACAAACGGGTTTACAATAAAGAATTTCTGATGTCAAAAAATAATTTGAATGATGAAATGTTCAAAGTACTATATACTTTGAATGATTCTGACAAATTATATTCTGATGAAGAATTTCCAATAAGTGGTTTTAAAATTGAAATGATTAACAAGGTTTTCAAACTTATAGAAATTAATATTTCTGAAATAAAAGATGTAAATCTTTCTGAAAAACCTAAAAAATACACCTCAAGAGTTCAACAAAGGTTAAACAAGAAAAAGGGTTACAGTTCTGGTTCAGGTTATCGAAAGAAACCAAACCATAACGGTAATTTCAAAAAGAAGGGATTAGGTTTTATTCCACCAAAAAAACATAAAAATGAGAAAACTTATAAACCAAAAACTGTTTTTGTATCAGGGTCAAGTTCGGAAGAAGAGGAGAAAAGCTCATTCTGGAAGCAATCTAACAAAGAATTCCTTGCTAAGAAGCAATAAGGAATCAAGAATGAAGCTGTTTAGAAAAAAGAAAGGAGAATCTGTTATCAATGCAAAATAGTTGGTCACATTGCCTTGAACTGTCCAAAGGCAACCAACGTAAAACAGGGAGTTTCTCTTAAACTGAAGGAAAAGATGGTTGAGAATGAACCACCAACCAAACTTTTTAAAGTTTTCAAAAATTCAAAATTTGAGGTTGGAGAATGTTCAAAAAGGTTTTACAAAAGAAACATGAATCTTAACAACCAAAGGTGGGTTGTTAAGAAATCAGATGATAGTTCTAGCGATGATTCTGATTCGTCAAAATCAGAGGAGCTACTTCCTGGCGATGAACCTGACTCGTCAAAGTCAGAGGAGCCACAAGTTAAGTTGAAAGGTGAAAATTTAGTTCCGCTAATGGATGATGCAAACTTTCCACCATTGCGGGCTGAAAATTTTAAACAAAAGGTTGGCAAAGTTGAAATTTCAAGTCATTTTTTTTTTCTGAAAAGAAAGAATTTAATGTTGAAAAAGCCTTTAACCACATAGTTCAAAATATTTTTGGAAAAATGATTGATGGGAAGGTTAAAGGGGTAAAGGAATTCTATGAAAGAAAATGAAGAAACCAGGTGGAGATGGGTCATCCCAGATTAGTAACTTGGATAGAACCTATCATGATTATACTCTGGACTTACCGGAGCTCCCAAGTTGGTAATCGTGGAGCAGGAATCAGCATCTTTCTTGAGAAATTCACATCTGTGATATTTCATTCTACAGGTGGTTGAAAATGGGTTTTCACTTACAATTGGTTAATCAAGGTCATTAAGTTGAACTTGATTTAACTTTTATATAAGTGATTGGAAAACAATGTGATGAAACCCCTAACCTACAAGTGGTTGGTGAATTTCAACAAAACTAATTTTCTGGAAAAACCATTTTGATTAAAACAAACTTAAGTGTTTTGAAATCATAATGGGAAAATAGTTCGTTGCCAGGGGGAGTTCTGATTGTTTATGCCAAGGGAATTGATATGAATTGCTTGAAACATCGGTTTGTCAAATTTTCTCTAAATTGTTTTGAATTTTAGGGGGAGTAAGAAATTTCAGAAAATCCAAAAACATTAAAAAATTTGAAAAAACCAACAACATGATAAAATCTAAAAACCAAAAACATTTGAAAAAAAATCAAAAAACGAGTTTTGTTGTGAAAAAAGAGGAAATGATAGTACATCAGTGGACTATCACAGCATGCTAAAGAATTGGAAAGTCTAAAGTGATAAACGATCTCACTGAGGATATGCCAGTAGGTTTTTACACATTCAGTAGATGGTTTTCGAGATATAATTATAAATATCAAATACGTACTTATCTCGTGGGGAACATCTCTCGGATATATGGGTAACCCCCAAAAATCTTGTTTGAAAGATTTTCTATTTCTGACATACTAGGTCTTTGTGCATGATGATATCTGTGGTATTATACCAGGACTTCTGATTTTGCAGAAGCAATAGCCTAGTCCTCGTATAATACTTTGCATTGCTTTAATAGTAAAGCCCACCCTCAGCATAAAAAATAATGAAACATTGAAAAATTCTAATCATGTGCTGTTGAAAAAAGATCCCCAAACGGGACACACCTAAAGTCGAGCCATCATCTCTTTGTCTGAACGGAAGTTCTAACCTGAGCTCTCATGGTCTCGCATTACCCGTTTTACAGATATCATTAGTGGACATTCACCTGTAAGACTGAATATATAAATCTGGATACGGGAGTATATTCTGAGATGGTACACACGAATAAGTTTAAGTGCTTAAAACATTAAATCTCATATCTCGAAACAGTTTAATTTTGTGTGAAAATTTAAGTGGATCAGTATACTGACAATCTAAGTGAATCGTTTAGAACTTAAAATGTTCAAAGCTTAATGGTGTTAGAAATTTGTCTCATAAACTGATATGATCCTCTTTCACAAGCTCACAAAAATATTTACAGACAATATAAACCTAGAGTGTAAATATTTCTTTACTGCTTTCCATTAAAAACAAAAATTCAAAAGAATGTTTTAGCATAAAATTTTAAAAAATCAAAAAGATTTTTTTTCATCTTATTTTCGACAACTGATGTTGGAAAGCTGATTTTCAAAATTCCAAGTGCTAAACATGACGACAACAATGGGTTGGGAAAGATAGTTTCGAATTGAAAAATTATATTTTACAATTGATCATCTGAAATTATAAATGTAAATCATTTTGAACGATATCTGCATGCGGTATATAAATTTGTCAAATTTTAAATTTGTGAAATTTATTTTGAGGTAGAGGATGTGCAGGTTAGCCAGGTTACGATACCTGAGGATTTTCCGTAGAAGCAGCTAGGTTTTGATTCCTGAGAGAGCCAGGTACTAGATTCTGTGGATATGGAGAGTCAGGTTTCCAATCTTGTGCATTCCAGACAGCAATTCCAGTTTATCGAAAGGGGGAGTCTGAAGACATAAGAGCTAGTTTCTGATCATGGAGCATTGATCAAGATAGTAGCTGCTGATTCTGAAGAATTTGTAGAATCAACATCCAAGGGGGAGATTAGCTGCTGATGCTAATGAACTTAAGGAATCAAGAGATCTGATCAAGAGAAGATAGAGACAGGTTGCGATTCTGAAAGAGAAAGAAAGAAGAAGAGATAAAGATTGAGGATGCTTACAATGTCAGATTCTTTGGAGGAAGCGAGAAGACTGATAAAGACTGAAGACTTTTAATACTCGACACCGAAGACTTCGTCAACATCCAAGGGGGAGTCTGTTGGTTCATATGTCTGTCGACTTCGTATTGTATAGAGTCTTGTATTAGATTAGATAGATCAGGGCAAGTTTTACGAGGAATATGAAAAATATAGGAGATGTGGCCATTTCGCACGAAATGGAAAGATGTCCATTTCGCACGAAATGCATCTGGCCATTTCGTGTGAACCATTTCGCACGAAATGGTGAGCCCTATATATATGCGTGTCTTGGATTTCATTTGGAATGGTGGGTTTCCGGTAGCGAAGTTTTGCCGAAGTGTCTCCAGCATTGTAAAACGATCTGATATAAATATACGAGACAGTTAAAGTGATTCTCTGTGCATATCAGCTGAAATAAATCTGATACGTCTGTTTCCGCCTTTCGTATTGGACGAGATCTCTTCTGAACAACTCGTTTAGTCGTGCAAATGATCCTTACATGCTTTTATCATATTACACACGCCTCGTTACTTAAATCACTTACCCAAACAAACCACCAAAATGTCTTGCCTAAACTCATGTCAAAATGTGTATGTGTAAACAATGTCAAATACCAAACGAGAATCATGTAAAATCAAATGTTATGTATGGCAAGCGAGAGGTGTCAACTAAAGCCATAGGTAAAATGCATAAAACATTGTATTTGAATAAATCAGAATTTAAATCAAAAATTATATTTTGTAAAATAAATGCATGTTTTTCTGATACAGACATCTATGCGGTAATATTAAAAACGCATACATTCAAGCCTTGCGACCGTGGAGACAAACCCTTAAATAAATTAAAGGTTTATCATAAATTATGAATATTGGATTTTGTCATTTCCTGCTTCCAAACAAACCTAGGAAGCCAGAAATGGGAGTTTTCAAGTCCTATGGTACCACTACTTACTACAGAGCGGCGTAGCTAATGTTAATGAACGTATTTTTGTCCCGTTAAACAAACCAAATGTCATACAAAATGTGAGCATGTTATGTGAAAACAATGTACTAAGTATGCAAGAATGAACATACATAGCATGAATATGATGTAAATCAATGTGTACATATGCTGAAATGAACATATGAAACAAATGTGTTTATGAAATCAATGTACTAGCATGTTAATAAAACATACATATCAAAAACGTGGATGAAATCCTATACTATATATGTACTATATGAACATAGTAAGCATATGATATAAAAACATGAAAAAGCACGAAAGTAACAAGTAGGCACATGTGTTTCACCCCAAAATGTTTGAAAAATAGTAAAAGAGGGGTCTATGTACTCATTTGAGATTGCTTATAAGTCTTGAAATAACAACCAAGCAAAGCTAGGAGGATCACGGAATCAATCGGCACCTAATATAGGTAACTACATCAATAAATCGGACCTAAATCGGAGGATCGGATAAAATGAGGTTTCCTCAACCAAATAAGTATCGGAGCTCATATGATGTGGTTTAACAAAGCCTACATTCTAACTCAAAACCTATCCTAAGTGCTTTTGACCCATTACGACTCGTTAAGGTAGTCTAAACTATTTTAACGCGTCGTTCGCGTAAAACGCGTTCGGACTGCCTAACTAGTTATATGACAAGTATTATATGCCTTAACATGTCTAATAATGTTTCCTAATTAGTTTAGATGTCAAAATTTAGGTTACATATCCTTAAAATGAAATTATGCGTAAAAAGGGCATTTTGGTCATTTACCTAAGGCATATAAACTACCTATCATACAACTAACTAAACGAAGTGACCATAAAGTGTAACCTTGGAAGGTTATTCCCTATACAACTATGGTCATATAATGTGTTTGGTCGGATCCTAATGATCGACCAAACGGGTCGGGTTCGAAAGTCTAAGCGGGTGTTTAGTCCGCTTACCTTACTACCCTATATAAGCACTAGACTAAAAGTGAGGAGTTAAACATGTTTAACGAAGTTTGAAAACAAGTTTGATATCAAAACAAAGGGTTTTGATACCCAAGAATAGTTTGGTTGCAAAATACGCATAAACGCGCATTTTGACCGGAACTATGGCTCGTCACTATGACTAAATAACGTGGTAATCAGTAGGTATAGTCGTAAAGGACTATGACCATTGTGATTATGCTCTCGTTGCAAAGTTCAAATGAACTTTGTGTTGACCATTGACTAATCAAAGCAGAAAGTTAAACACTGTTTGACTTTTATGCTTGAAATGGATAAAAGCATGAAAGAATACTTACAAAAGGTCCAAGCTATGGAGATTTGATCTAAAAATTCTCCGGTATGAAGTTTTGAACATCAACTTAAAGAAAATTCAGATCAATTGTGAGTTGAAATGAACTTGGGGGTGGGTATTTATAGGATTTACAAAACCGTTAGGGTCGTTCTTCGATAAACGAGCTTCAATCTCAACCATCCAAGTGTGCCCACTAAATTTGAAATACTATGGGTGCCCAAAACAAGGCCATAGAATGAAGAAAACCATGTTCAAAACCATAAACCAGCAGCTGATTGCAGAAAAATAGTTTATGATCTAGGAAGTTCTCATGCCCCGCGTAAGAGAGGGTCTTCTCTTACGTGCCACGCCTAAGACAAGTTTGGCAGAAAGTCAGAAATGGTCCCTGCATGTCCAAAACTTGCTCTTCGATGCATTTTTGACACATTTAAGCCCCGTTAACCCCATTTCAAGACTCTAAAATGAAGTTAAAGCATAGGGAACTTGAAACATACTCCAAAATATCTCGGATGTTTGTTCGTTTGGCCGTACGGTTGCGTTGTTCGGTTAATTATGACAAAACACTAACGGACGTGAAAAACGATCCAAAATACGTCACGAATGGAATTTTATCAAGACAATCACTAAAATAAAATATTTTAATGATTACATAAATTTTTGGATGTCCAGATATATTCAGAACGCAAAATACGCGCGTAAATGCAAACTTGTGCACTTTTTGATGCTTTTAGTCCCTGATTGACCAAAAAGTTTATTTTTGCACACCGAACCCCTCAAAGCCTATTTCTAAGCTATGTAAAGGATATTTATGGTATGTTTAACTTATGGTCATGTTCCGGAATGTTCGTTACAATACAAATCGGTAAACTTTCACAGTTTGACACAAATAGTTCCTCCGATTGAATAAACTTGATTTTGCCATACTAAAGCCTTCAAAACTTATTTCTAAGTTATGTAAAGGTTATTTAAGGTATGTTAAGCATATATTGATGTTCCAGAGTGTTTGTCTTGTTAAACTGATTACGTTTACGTATCAGTTTGCGTATAACTTTCCAGAAAGCGATATAGAGTTTGAAATCGAACAAAAATCAAAATGTGCAAAATGTCAAACATAAATAAACAAACATCGGGATCAAATAACATTGTTTTATTGATAATTGAACTGTCTAAGGTTTATACAATGATTACAAGCACCGATGTCACAATCTAAGTCTTAAACATCTGATATTAGGTGTCATACCCCGACCATGTAAAATAACCAAACGTGGCGGAATCGTCGGGGAGTGTTGTAACAGAATCATTGTTTCATAAAACATGGAAAATTGAAATGTTGTTTTATTGATTAAAAGAATTACAATGTCTTAACAAACAAAGACGTATAACAAAATTTAACTAGTCTTGCATCTTTTATTATCACTAAGGCCCAAGTCCGCCTAAGCGTATCTTGATCAGTCCTATGCATCATTTGCTGAAACACATGTGAAAATAGGTATGTCAGCATAAGAATGCCGGCGAGTACATAGGTTTTATTGATTTAGGATTCATGACTTATAAGTTTTAGAAAAAGTTTTTTAACAAAAGTCAGTCATGATCCTTGTAAAATGTTTTGTTTTGTAAATCATTTGAAAAGCGATGATAGATGTGTATATTTAAAAGAATAATGTAGGATTTAATGAATAACCAAGTAAATGAGTTTGTATAAAACAAACTGTTTTGTAAAACAATGTCTTGTGAAAAATATGTTATTTGTGTAAAATGTATAAGTCCAAATTGAATGATTTAAATAACGCTACGACATGTAATATAATACAAGCACTTATATATAGGAAGTACCAGCGGCGTATCCATCATGCTTGTATCATATTACACACGCCTCATTACTTGAATCACTTACCCAAACATACCCCCAATGTAAAAATGTTTATGTATAATCAAATGTCAAAATGTTTGTGTGAAAAACCATGTCTAATGTCAAATGTAAATCATGAAATGTGTATATCAATGTTAAAATGTCTATGTCAAATGTAAATCATGTAATGTGAAAACAAAATGTCATGTATGGTAAGTGAAATATATATCAACTAAACCATAGGTAAAAATGCACAAAACAATGTATTGAAGTAAAACATCGTTTAAATCAACGTTATGTTTTGTGGAAATGCACGCTATACTGAATACAAACATTTATGCGGTATTGTGAAAATGCATATATCCAAGCCTTGCGACTGTGGTGATAAACCCCTAAACGAATTTAAAGGTCTATCTATGTTATGTTTTATCGAATTTGGTCATTCCTTCCATCCAAACATACCTAGGATGTCAGGAACGGGTGTTGTCAATTCCTATGGTACCATTACCTACTAACGAGCGGCGTGATCAAAGTTAATGAATGTATATGGTCCCACTTAAACAAACCAAATGTCATACACAAAATGTAAGCATGTGATGAAATGAAAATGTACTAAGCATGATGAACATACATAGCATGTGATGTAAAACAAATGCACTAAGTATGATGGACATACATAGCATGAAAAGGTAATGTAAAACAATGTACTAAGTATGCGCTAGATGAACATACATAGTGTAAAATGTCAAGTAAAACCATGTACTAAGTATGCACACAATCGACATACATAGCAAAAACATAATGAAATCGTGTACTAATAGTGTACTAATAAACATAGCAAGTATATGATATGAAAACATGGAAAGCATGAAAGTAACAAGTAGGCACATGTGTTTCACCCCAAAATGTTTGAAAAACAGTAAAAGAGGGGACTATGTACTCACTTGAGGGTGCTTAGAAGTCTTGAACAACAACCAAGCAAAGCTAGAGGGATCACGGAATCAAACGGCACCCTATATAGATAACTACATAAATAACCGGACCTAAATCGGGAGATTGGATAGTATGAGGTTTTGTAAACCAAATGAGTATTGGAACTCATATGATATGGTTTAATAAAGCCTACATACTAAAATGAAACCTAACCTAAGTGCTCATGACCCATTACGACCCGTTTTAGGTAGCTTATGCTACTTTAATGCGTCGTTCGCGTAAAATGCGTTCGGAATGCCTAACTAGCCATATGACAAGAAAGATATGCCTTAACATGTTTAATATTATTTCTAAAACGGTTTAGATGTCAAAAATTACGTTACATAGGCTTACAATGAATTTTGGCGCAAAAAGGGTATTTTGGTAATTTTCCTAACGCATGGGAACTACTTATCATACAACTACTTAAACGATGCGACCATAAGGTATAACCTTAAAAGGTTATTCCCTATACAACTATGGTCACCTAAAGTGTTTGGTCGGATCCTAAATATTGACCAAAAGGGTCGGGTTCGAAAGCATAAGCGATTGGTTAGATCGCTTACCTTTACGACCCTACATAAGCACTAAACCTAAAGTGACGAGCTAAACATGTTAAAACATGTTTAATGAAGTTTAAAAATAGGTTTGATATCAAGACAAATGGTCTTGATACCCACAAGTAGTTTTGTTACAAAATACGCAAGAATACGTATTTCGGCCAAAACTACGACTCGTTACTGAGCCTAGATAACGTGGTAATCAGTAGGTATAGTCACTAGGGACTATAACCATCGTGATTACGCTCACGTTAGGAAGTTCAAACGAACTCCGCATTGACCACAAACTGGTCAATGCAGAAAGTTAAACGCATTTTGACTTTAATGCTAAAACGAAAGAAAAGCACGAAAGAATACTTACAGATGGTCCCCGCAAGATTTGACCCGATTCCCTCTCAGGTAGGAAGCATATACTTCCACTTAGAGAGCATAAATCAGATCAAATTGTGGGTTTAGAGCAAGGCATGGGGGGGATATTTATAGGAAATGGACCATCGTTAGGATCGTTCATCGAACAACATGCCTCGATCTCAACCGTCCATGTGTGCCCCTTGTTTTGGGAAACCTTGGGCACCCATAGAATGGCCCCTAGTTTTCGGAAATACCATTTGCAAGTGGGTTTAAGGGGTATAACAGCTGTAAACAGCTGGTTTCAACAATTCTGCACATCTGGGAGGGCCTCGCGTAAGGTATGCATAGAACCTTACGCGCCCCGCCTGGGGGTCTCAGACCCGCAACAAGTTTCAAAAGTGATAGTTTTGGTCCCTGTTGTGTTTTAAGCTCATTTCCGACGTGTTTAAGGCCTGTTAAGCCAACTTTAAGGCCCTAAAATGATGCCTAAACATTGTGGACATGAAACATGCTAAAAAATATGCCGGATGTCGGTTCGTTTGGTCGTATGATCGCGATGTTCGCTTAATTACAACGAAATGCGCACAAGCCCGAAAAACGATCCAAATTGGGCGACGAATGGATTTTTCTTATGCCAAACACTAAAATAAAATATTTTAATGCTTACATAAATTTTTGGATGTCTGGATGTATTCAGAACGTAACTTATGCGCGAAAATGCAAACTTATGCACTTTTTGACGCTTTTAGTCCCTAAATGAGCATAAAGTTTATTTTAGCACACTGAACCCCTCAAAGCCTATTTCTAAGCTATGTAAAGGATATTTAGGGTGTGTTTAACTTATGATCATGTTCCAGAATGTTCGTTACAGTTCAAATTGGCATACTTTCGTAGTTTGTCGATTTTAGTCCCTGTAAGCGAATAAACTTGATTTCGGCACACCAAACCTTCCAAAACTTATTTCTAAGTTATGTAAAGGTTATTTAAGGTATGTTAATCCTATGTCACTATTCGGGAGTGTTTGTTGCATTAAACTGGTTATATTTACGCATTAGTGCGCATATAACCTTCCAGAAAGCGATTTAAAGCCCGAAATCAAACAAGAATTGATATGTGCAAACGATACACATATTTATACAAATCCCAAGTATGAAACACAATATTTCATTAATTTGGTATTTATTTGATGGTCGATGTGACACAGGTGTCACAGTCTCCCCTACTTCCGGAAATTTCGTCCCAAAATTTATTTAGTGGAAACTTGTGAGAGCTTGAAACATGAAGTTGAAAAGATCAAACAACACTGGTTAGAGTCCTGAATTTCTAGTAACATTAAATAAAATCATGCTTGCAATGCGAGAGGTACACTTATAAATAAGTATATAAAGTGTTATTGGTGCGTCCACCATACCTTCATTACATTGTTTGCGTTTCGTTATTGTTGTCACTATCAGTTCTTACACATGATAAATCTTACCGGTTCCTATGCACTGAATTTCATAATTATGTACGCGTCCATAATTACGTAATTCCTTGCATAGCTCACACAGTGTATTTTATAATGTGTAGGGGAAAAACCAAATGAACAAACATG
Source organism: Helianthus tuberosus (assembly GCA_030545235.1). Lineage (NCBI taxonomy): Eukaryota > Viridiplantae > Streptophyta > Magnoliopsida > Asterales > Asteraceae > Helianthus > Helianthus tuberosus. The sequence goes on along the minus strand of JARYGA010045800.1, from coordinate 279,096 downwards.
TGATGAGTGTGACTAGACCATCATAGGATCCTTGAAACAAATAAATTATCTCTTTAAATAGAGCACCATGGAGTCTTTTCAGCTATAGCATCACATACCGTTCTTAACCAGATTCTGAATCAATCTTTTTTACTGGACCACTCAAAGGGTCTCTTTTAATCATGGAATGGTACTATATAATCCAAGGGTCTTGACTATCACGTAGAAGCCCAATAAGCATTTAAGGTAGTACCTTTTTGAATATCCTACTATGAATTCCTCATATGAAGATATGAAAGATTCTACGAGGATTTGGATAACGAATATCCATAGTATACAAAAACACAAAATGTATAAAAGAAAACACAAAATGCGTAAACACATAGTCACATAACCACAAAATTGTTTAACTAGATCTTTAATTTGTTAATTTGTTTTGTTAATTGCGCACAAGAATTTAAAGCACACCAGGAATCCGATCCGTGTATTTCATTTGGTACTTTAAACATTATCAAGAATCTAACTTATGAAGATAGAAAGATTTTAAAAATAAAATTTGATTTCGATTATTAGGAATTGAAATGTTCAAATTAGGGTACACAAGGAATCCAATTAAGGATTCTGATTTGAATGATAATCATCCACAAGGGTCTAATTGTGAAGATAAAAAGACCCCATATGGATTTTGGGAGTTGAAGATGTTTTGAAACCTTGCACTAGATGTGCTTAAGTCAAAACATGAAGTAAAAATGCTTATGAAGTTGAGATGCTAGTTATGTCAAGGCGACATATGAAACAGAATTTGAAGGTTAAGTTAATGTATGAGAAAATATTTTTGAAAATTATGCATGGGGTTTCTTTTAGAAATGTGTTTAATGTTTTTGAAACTGTGTGTTCAGGATCGGATCGTAAACGATCACTAGATCTGCGGTGGATTCGATTTAACGTGCGGAATCGGTTGAATCGAATCGTAATCGTGCGCGAAGACGTAATTAAACAACATTTTATTACTTAACGACGACAACCGGACAGAGTTTCGACTTGATCTACACACTATAAAGTCGTAATCTAATCAACTTGATGAAATCGGAGCGTTCTTGATGAAGATCTGATGAAACTTGAAGAAGTTCTGTTCAACATGCGTGCATGCTGTTTCAAGCGAAATCAAACTCCATGTTTTCATACGGAATCACATGTGCTGATATTAATCCTTGCATTTGATATTGTATATGATGTCATCATTGCATAATGATGACATCATTTTGGATCTTGTTTAGTTTCTTCACATCGTGCCATACCGTATACTGACCTAGCATTGCCTAACGACACCTAGCGAAACCTCTATCCGGTATTTTACAGACTCAAGACACTAGACTTTACATGTACAGTTAGATTTCTATCTATGGCCACACCCATAGTGTACTAACAATCTCCCCCTTGGACATAGCTAGAAATCTGTGATGTTTAGTCTTGAACTGCCTTGGATAACATCTTCAAGTGAAATCGCAGTCTCCCCCTTGAATGATGCCCCGAATTTCTTAGATTTGACATTTAATCTTGCTCCCCTTTACATTTAGCTTCCTGTCAAAACTTATCATTATTCAAATGTTTAGATTTGACTTTTAAGCATGATCAAAATCAGTAACCCTCAGAGATGATCAAGTTCAAATTAATGACCTTGATTATCCAACTTATCGATTTTTTAAATTTTCATTTTGAAATTCAAGTTTCAAAATCATTTCTCATCACAAACAAACTCTCCCAACCCACTATCGTTCATCATGTTTAGCACTTGAAATTTTGAAAATCAGCTTTTCAACATCAGTTGTCGAAAATCTTTTTGTATTTTCAAATCTTTATGCTAAAAACACACATAAAATCTTTTTGGATTTTTTGTTTAATGAAAAGCAGTAAAGAAATTCTTTAATTGATCTAGTATCGCTGATGAGGTCACAAAACCTTTCAATTTCTTCTCAAACTCAGCAATTTTATTTCTAGCACACTCAACTTCATTTTCAAGTTGAGTGATTTTCTCAAGATGAAAATTGATTGCTTTTTCATTTTCAATTTTATTCTTTTCAAGAAAAGATTTTTCATTTTCTAAAGCTTTTATTTGACTATGAAATTCTGTTTCTTTTCCTTTTAAATTTTTGTTTTCTAATTTTATCCAAAAATCATTTTCATTTTCAATTTTAATTTTTTCAACATCTTTTTCAATTTTTAACTTTTCATTTTCCAAAAATGTTATTTTATCTTGAAAATCCTTTTTGTTTTCTTTCAAATTTTTGTTTTCCAATGTCAAACTCTCTACATCCTTCAAGAGTTTGACATTGTCTGCTCTAGATAGATCACATTTTGAGCACACTGTTTCAGAACTTGAAGCTTCATTTTTTTCGGATTCTTCATTCCTTGAAATTACCTCTGTCTTGTATGTACCTGCACAAAAAAATTTAACAAAGTCAAGAGGATTCATATTTTTATCAATATAACAACCCCTCTTAATATCGTATTTCATAACATTTTTTGCTGCAAGACACATATTGACTCTTCGTTTCATTTCAAAAATGACATCCAAACTTATTTTTTCTAAATTCGTTTCTATTTCATTCATCAACCCCTTCCTTTTCTTTTCATTTTCATACTTGTGTGTTTTGAGCTTATTGATAAATTCATTTGGATAAAAATTTGAGGACCTAGAATCCTTTTTCAATTCAATCAAAAATTCATCCCACTCTGAAGGTAATGCGTCTGCAAATTTTGATATTTTTTCAGCATTTGACATTCCTATCTCGTACCTTTTTAAATTGTCCAGTAAATGATCATACCGATTTTCCAACTCATTCAACGTTTCATTTTTCTTACACAAAAAATATTCAAGTCTTTTAACCCAAATATTTTTATTCTCATCTTCTTTCCTGTTATACCAAATCCCATCAAACCAATTATTTAAACTTTCAAGGCTATCGTTTTCCTCTTCGTCAAACATTTTAACCACACTTTCTTCGTTAAATGACATGGTTCAAAAAAAAATTTTAGTTCAAAGTCCACAAATTTTAACTTCCATGAAGCCCACAAAATGTTTGTAACCAAGAAATCCACAAGCTAGCAACCCACTAATCAAAAACCTCAAAATTATGGCCCAATTCAAAAAGAAAACTTTATGATCCTAGAAGCCCAATTGACAATTTGATTTAAAATCGGCCCATCTGTGAAATTCGTATCCTAGAAACTGTCACTACCTTTATCTTTTTTTTATATTAAAAAACCTACAATGATGTCTTGTCAATTTATTATTATTATTAAAAAAAACAAACCCTAAGGACACCAACTAAACAATCTTTTATAAAACTCTTTAAAGTGTCATGTATAACCAACAATCACCAAACAAAATTCACTCCTTTACATCAATTTCACTCCTTTACTTCTATGTGTTCCAAAAACCACCAGCTCAGTTTAAAATTTTTATTTAATTCTTTATATCTCAAAGATTGAATTCACACTTTTTAATTTGTATGCTTTCTAGATTATTAGCTGGCACACAACTTTCAAACCTAATACTATATGCAGCACACAAAATCAACAAACCACCCTCTCTTTTAACCCTAAAACCTCTAAGAAACTACAAAAACATACGTTCTCTTCTTCTCTCTTTTAAAAAAAAAAACTCAAACACCAAAATACTCTTCTTTCTTTCTTCGATGAACACACAACAATCACCTTCAATCCTGACTACAATCCATCGTTAATACTACCTGCGAGCTTTCTATTCGACGAGCAATAAAAGCAATCAGAAACAACTCAGCTTATGATTTAATCTCAGATTCAAATTCAACTTAGATTCAGATCTATGCGAATGAAGACAAAGACTAAGTAATGTATGTGTAAGAAGATGATTATATGTTTAACCTATTTTTCTCAACAAATTACTTCATCTTTTTCATTATGTTCTCAGATCCGAAAATGTACCTCTACAAATAGTGTTGATTATTATGTGAAAATGCTACTGTTGTTCATCATATTCAACTCGATTTCTTGTTTTTTTTAATAGATTTTGATATCTTGTAAATGATGATGAACAACAACACAGATCTAAAATCTTCTTCTACCTTTTTTGTTTGAGAATAACATGAATTTTAACACACACACTGCTGTGTTTTATCAAATACAGATTTGTAACAATGAAACGTGGTTGTTTATGAATTCGAATTCAGATTTGTAATCAACAGTCAATTGTCACAATATCAATCAGAAAAATTTCAGCAAATTTGATTCAGATCTGATATGAAACTTTCTTCATTTCTATTACAATTTTACGTTTTCAATAAAACTTCTATGATTTTGTGATAAAAATGTCGTGTTTTGATTCAATTTCAGTTGTTAAAACAATCCGAAATAAACTAGACTCAGATCGAAATCATCAGAATGTTCAAAATATGATTCAAACAAATCAAAATCACGTTGAAAATCTACCAGAAATCATTCGATTTTACTGAAAACAGTTTCAATTTTCAAAACGATACACCGAAACGAACCGAAACTCGCCCGATTCGAAGCACGATTACACGCAGAGCATCCGTAGCCCTGATACCACTTGTGAGTTCAGGATCGGATCGTAAATGATCACTAGATCTGCGGTGGATTCGATTTAACGTGCGGAATCCGTTAAATCGAACCGTAATCATACGCGAAGACGTAATTAAACAACGTTTTATTACGTAACGATGACAACCAGACAGAGTTTCGACTTGATCTACACACTAGACACTCGTAATCTAATCAACTTGACGAAATCAGAGCGTTCTTGATGAAGATCTGATGAAACTTGAAGAAGTTATGTTCAAGCGAAATAAGTTCTCTCGTCTAATTTGACTGATTCCGTGTGAAATGAGTTTGCAGATATTTATAGTTGAATTGATTCCGTATGAATGCATCTAATTCTGTTCCACATGACTGCATGCTGTTTCAAGCGAAATCAAACTCCATGTTTTCATACGGAATCACATGTGCTAACATTACTCCTTCCATTTGATATTTATATGATGTCATCATTGCATAAAGATGACATCATTTTGGATCTTGTTTAGTTTCTTCACATCGTGCCATACCGTATACTGACCTAACATTGCCTAACGACACCTAGCGAAACCTCTGTCCGGTATTTTACAGACTCAAGACACTAGACTTTACATGTACAGTTAGATTTCTATCTATGGTGTAACAACCGTGCTTGTAATCATTGTGAACAGTTCTATTATCAATAAAACAATGTTATTTGATCCCAATGTTTGTTTGATTGTGTTTTACATTTTTTATATTTTGACTTTTATGTAATTTCAAACTCTATATCACTTTCTGGAGAGTTATACGCAAACTGGTGTGTAAACATACTCAGTTTAACGCGCAAACACTCCGGAACATCAACATATACTCAACATACCTTAAATAACCTTTACATAACTTAGAAATAAGTTTTAAAGGCTTTGGTATGGCAAAAACAAGTTAATTCGCTTACAGGGACTAAACTTGACAAACTGCGAAAGTATGACGATTCGTACTTGAACAGACATTCCGGAACATGAACATAAGTTAAACATACCATAAATATACTTTAAATAGCTTAGAAATAGGCTTTGAGGGGTTTGGTGTGCTAAAATAAACTCTTGGCTCATTCAGGGACTAAAAGTGTCAAAAAGTGCACAAGTTTGCATTTTCGCGCATAACTTACGTTCTGAATACATTCGGACATCCAAAAAAATTATGTAAGCACTAAAACATTTTATTTTAGTGTTTGGCATAAGAAAAATCCATTCGTCACGTCATTTGGATCGTTTTTCGCACTTATGCGCATTCCGTCGTAATTAAGCGAACATCGCGTTCGTACGGCCAAACGAACCAACATCCGACATATTTCTGAGCATGTTTCATGTCCACAATGTTTAGGCATCATTTTAGGGCCTTAAAATTGGCTTTACGGGCCTTAGAAGTGTCGGAAATGGTCTTAAAACATCAACAGGGACTGAAACTGTAATTCTGCAAACATGTTTCTGATCTGCAACTTCCAGGCAGCCCGCATTGTAGTTGCCTAATCCTGAAGCGGGCCGCGTCCGACTTCCTGACCAGATTAGCTGCATTTAACAGCAGGTTGCAGCTGTTTTATTATCAACCACACATTCACACATGCTTAGTCAGATGATAAGGATGATATTTAGCCACCACAACTTTACGACAAATGTACGGGCAAGATCATGGCATGTTTACCATGAAACGATCTTAACAGTGGACCTTTTACTATAAATACCCCACCCCCCATGTTTCAAAATCACAAGAATTTTGATTTGAGAAACTCTAAGTTGAAACCTTTGTTTCATACCTGAGATTTTTGAATCGAGATTAGCATTCGGGGACCCTTAGTAAGTATTCTTTCGTCTTTTATTTCTTTTCGAGTCCGAAAGTCAAACTTTGTTTGACTTTCAGCATTAACCAGCTTATGGTCAATGCGAAGTTCGTTTGAACTTCGCAACGTGATTGTAATCACGATGGTTATAGTCCTTGGGACTGAATATATAAATCTGGATACGGGAGTATATTCTGAGATGGTACACACGAATAAGTTTAAGTGCTTAAAACATTAAATCTCATATCTCGAAACAGTTTAATTTTGTGTGAAAATTTAAGTGGATCAGTATACTGACAATCTAAGTGAATCGTTTAGAACTTAAAATGTTCAAAGCTTAATGGTGTTAGAAATTTGTCTCATAAACTGATATGATCCTCTTTCACAAGCTCACAAAAATATTTACAGACAATATAAACCTAGAGTGTAAATATTTCTTTACTGCTTTCCATTAAAAACAAAAATTCAAAAGAATGTTTTAGCATAAAATTTTAAAAAATCAAAAAGATTTTTTTTCATCTTATTTTCGACAACTGATGTTGGAAAGCTGATTTTCAAAATTCCAAGTGCTAAACATGACGACAACAATGGGTTGGGAAAGATAGTTTCGAATTGAAAAATTATATTTTACAATTGATCATCTGAAATTATAAATGTAAATCATTTTGAACGATATCTGCATGCGGTATATAAATTTGTCAAATTTTAAATTTGTGAAATTTATTTTGAGGTAGAGGATGTGCAGGTTAGCCAGGTTACGATACCTGAGGATTTTCCGTAGAAGAAGCTAGGTTTTGATTCCTGAGAGAGCCAGGTACTAGATTCTGTGGATATGGAGAGTCAGGTTTCCAATCTTGTGCATTCCAGACAGCAATTCCAGTTTATCGAAAGGGGGAGTCTGAAGACATAAGAGCTAGTTTCTGATCATGGAGCATTGATCAAGATAGTAGCTGCTGATTCTGAAGAATTTGTAGAATCAACATCCAAGGGGGAGATTAGCTGCTGATGCTAATGAACTTAAGGAATCAAGAGATCTGATCAAGAGAAGATAGAGACAGGTTGCGATTCTGAAAGAGAAAGAAAGAAGAAGAGATAAAGATTGAGGATGCTTACAATGTCAGATTCTTTGGAGGAAGCGAGAAGACTGATAAAGACTGAAGACTTTTAATACTCGACACCGAAGACTTCGTCAACATCCAAGGGGGAGTCTGTTGGTTCATATGTCTGTCGACTTCGTATTGTATAGAGTCTTGTATTAGATTAGATAGATCAGGGCAAGTTTTACGAGGAATATGAAAAATATAGGAGATGTGGCCATTTCGCACGAAATGGAAAGATGTCCATTTCGCACGAAATGCATCTGGCCATTTCGTGTGAACCATTTCGCACGAAATGGTGAGCCCTATATATATGCGTGTCTTGGATTTCATTTGGAATGGTGGGTTTCCGGTAGCGAAGTTTTGCCGAAGTGTCTCCAGCATTGTAAAACGATCTGATATAAATATACGAGACAGTTAAAGTGATTCTCTGTGCATATCAGCTGAAATAAATCTGATACGTCTGTTTCCGCCTTTCGTATTGGACGAGATCTCTTCTGAACAACTCGTTTAGTCGTGCAAATGATCCTTACATGCTTTTATCATATTACACACGCCTCGTTACTTAAATCACTTACCCAAACAAACCACCAAAATGTCTTGCCTAAACTCATGTCAAAATGTGTATGTGTAAACAATGTCAAATACCAAACGAGAATCATGTAAAATCAAATGTTATGTATGGCAAGCGAGAGGTGTCAACTAAAGCCATAGGTAAAATGCATAAAACATTGTATTTGAATAAATCAGAATTTAAATCAAAAATTATATTTTGTAAAATAAATGCATGTTTTTCTGATACAGACATCTATGCGGTAATATTAAAAACGCATACATTCAAGCCTTGCGACCGTGGAGACAAACCCTTAAATAAATTAAAGGTTTATCATAAATTATGAATATTGGATTTTGTCATTTCCTACTTCCAAACAAACCTAGGAAGCCAGAAATGGGAGTTTTCAAGTCCTATGGTACCACTACTTACTACAGAGCGGCGTAGCTAATGTTAATGAACGTATTTTTGTCCCGTTAAACAAACCAAATGTCATACAAAATGTGAGCATGTTATGTGAAAACAATGTACTAAGTATGCAAGAATGAACATACATAGCATGAATATGATGTAAATCAATGTGTACATATGCTGAAATGAACATATGAAACAAATGTGTTTATGAAATCAATGTACTAGCATGTTAATAAAACATACATATCAAAAACATGGATGAAATCCTATACTATATATGTACTATATGAACATAGTAAGCATATGATATAAAAACATGAAAAAGCACGAAAGTAACAAGTAGGCACATGTGTTTCACCCCAAAATGTTTGAAAAATAGTAAAAGAGGGGTCTATGTACTCACTTGAGATTGCTTATAAGTCTTGAAATAACAACCAAGCAAAGCTAGGAGGATCACGGAATCAATCGGCACCTAATATAGGTAACTACATCAATAAATCGGACCTAAATCGGAGGATCGGATAAAATGAGGTTTCCTCAACCAAATAAGTATCGGAGCTCATATGATGTGGTTTAACAAAGCCTACATTCTAACTCAAAACCTATCCTAAGTGCTTTTGACCCATTACGACTCGTTAAGGTAGTCTAAACTATTTTAACGCGTCGTTCGCGTAAAACGCGTTCGGACTGCCTAACTAGTTATATGACAAGTATTATATGCCTTAACATGTCTAATAATGTTTCCTAATTAGTTTAGATGTCAAAATTTAGGTTACATATCCTTAAAATGAAATTATGCGTAAAAAGGGCATTTTGGTCATTTACCTAAGGCATATAAACTACCTATCATACAACTAACTAAACGAAGTGACCATAAAGTGTAACCTTGGAAGGTTATTCCCTATACAACTATGGTCATATAATGTGTTTGGTCGGATCCTAATGATCGACCAAACGGGTCGGGTTCGAAAGTCTAAGCGGGTGTTTAGTCCGCTTACCTTACTACCCTATATAAGCACTAGACTAAAAGTGAGGAGTTAAACATGTTTAACGAAGTTTGAAAACAAGTTTGATATCAAAACAAAGGGTTTTGATACCCAAGAATAGTTTGGTTGCAAAATACGCATAAACGCGCATTTTGACCGGAACTATGGCTCGTCACTATGACTAAATAACGTGGTAATCAGTAGGTATAGTCGTAAAGGACTATGACCATTGTGATTATGCTCTCGTTGCAAAGTTCAAATGAACTTTGTGTTGACCATTGACTAATCAAAGCAGAAAGTTAAACACTGTTTGACTTTTATGCTTGAAATGGATAAAAGCATGAAAGAATACTTACAAAAGGTCCAAGCTATGGAGATTTGATCTAAAAATTCTCCGGTATGAAGTTTTGAACATCAACTTAAAGAAAATTCAGATCAATTGTGAGTTGAAATGAACTTGGGGGTGGGTATTTATAGGATTTACAAAACCGTTAGGGTCGTTCTTCGATAAACGAGCTTCAATCTCAACCATCCAAGTGTGCCCACTAAATTTGAAATACTATGGGTGCCCAAAACAAGGCCATAGAATGAAGAAAACCATGTTCAAAACCATAAACCAGCAGCTGATTGCAGAAAAATAGTTTATGATCTAGGAAGTTCTCATGCCCCGCGTAAGAGAGGGTCTTCTCTTACGTGCCACGCCTAAGACAAGTTTGGCAGAAAGTCAGAAATGGTCCCTGCATGTCCAAAACTTGCTCTTCGATGCATTTTTGACACATTTAAGCCCCGTTAACCCCATTTCAAGACTCTAAAATGAAGTTAAAGCATAGGGAACTTGAAACATACTCCAAAATATCTCGGATGTTTGTTCGTTTGGCCGTACGGTTGCGTTGTTCGGTTAATTATGACAAAACACTAACGGACGTGAAAAACGATCCAAAATACGTCACGAATGGAATTTTATCAAGACAATCACTAAAATAAAATATTTTAATGATTACATAAATTTTTGGATGTCCAGATATATTCAGAACGCAAAATACGCGCGTAAATGCAAACTTGTGCACTTTTTGATGCTTTTAGTCCCTGATTGACCAAAAAGTTTATTTTTGCACACCGAACCCCTCAAAGCCTATTTCTAAGCTATGTAAAGGATATTTATGGTATGTTTAACTTATGGTCATGTTCCGGAATGTTCGTTACAATACAAATCGGTAAACTTTCACAGTTTGACACAAATAGTTCCTCCGATTGAATAAACTTGATTTTGCCATACTAAAGCCTTCAAAACTTATTTCTAAGTTATGTAAAGGTTATTTAAGGTATGTTAAGCATATATTGATGTTCCAGAGTGTTTGTCTTGTTAAATTGATTACGTTTACGTATCAGTTTGCGTATAACTTTCCAGAAAGCGATATAGAGTTTGAAATCGAACAAAAATCAAAATGTGCAAAATGTCAAACATAAATAAACAAACATCGGGATCAAATAACATTGTTTTATTGATAATTGAACTGTCTAAGGTTTATACAATGATTACAAGCACCGATGTCACAATCTAAGTCTTAAACATCTGATATTAGGTGTCATACCCCGACCATGTAAAATAACCAAACGTGGCGGAATCGTCGGGGAGTGTTGTAACAGAATCATTGTTTCATAAAACATGGAAAATTGAAATGTTGTTTTATTGATTAAAAGAATTACAATGTCTTAACAAAAAAAGACGTATAACAAAATTTAACTAGTCTTGCATCTTTTATTATCACTAAGGCCCAAGTCCGCCTAAGCGTATCTTGATCAGTCCTATGCATCATTTGCTGAAACACATGTGAAAATAGGTATGTCAGCATAAGAATGCCGGCGAGTACATAGGTTTTATTGATTTAGGATTCATGACTTATAAGTTTTAGAAAAAGTTTTTTAACAAAAGTCAGTCATGATCCTTGTAAAATGTTTTGTTTTGTAAATCATTTGAAAAGCGATGATAGATGTGTATATTTAAAAGAATAATGTAGGATTTAATGAATAACCAAGTAAATGAGTTTGTATAAAACAAACTGTTTTGTAAAACAATGTCTTGTGAAAAATATGTTATTTGTGTAAAATGTATAAGTCCAAATTGAATGATTTAAATAACGCTACGACATGTAATATAATACAAGCACTTATATATAGGAAGTACCAGCGGCGTATCCATCATGCTTGTATCATATTACACACGCCTCATTACTTGAATCACTTACCCAAACATACCCCCAATGTAAAAATGTTTATGTATAATCAAATGTCAAAATGTTTGTGTGAAAAACCATGTCTAATGTCAAATGTAAATCATGAAATGTGTATATCAATGTTAAAATGTCTATGTCAAATGTAAATCATGTAATGTGAAAACAAAATGTCATGTATGGTAAGTGAAATATATATCAACTAAACCATAGGTAAAAATGCACAAAACAATGTATTGAAGTAAAACATCGTTTAAATCAACGTTATGTTTTGTGGAAATGCACGCTATACTGAATACAAACATTTATGCGGTATTGTGAAAATGCATATATCCAAGCCTTGCGACTGTGGTGATAAACCCCTAAACGAATTTAAAGGTCTATCTATGTTATGTTTTATCGAATTTGGTCATTCCTTCCATCCAAACATACCTAGGATGTCAGGAACGGGTGTTGTCAATTCCTATGGTACCATTACCTACTAACGAGCGGCGTGATCAAAGTTAATGAATGTATATGGTCCCACTTAAACAAACCAAATGTCATACACAAAATGTAAGCATGTGATGAAATGAAAATGTACTAAGCATGATGAACATACATAGCATGTGATGTAAAACAAATGCACTAAGTATGATGGACATACATAGCATGAAAAGGTAATGTAAAACAATGTACTAAGTATGCGCTAGATGAACATACATAGTGTAAAATGTCAAGTAAAACCATGTACTAAGTATGCACACAATCGACATACATAGCAAAAACATAATGAAATCGTGTACTAATAGTGTACTAATAAACATAGCAAGTATATGATATGAAAACATGGAAAGCATGAAAGTAACAAGTAGGCACATGTGTTTCACCCCAAAATGTTTGAAAAACAGTAAAAGAGGGGACTATGTACTCACTTGAGGGTGCTTAGAAGTCTTGAACAACAACCAAGCAAAGCTAGAGGGATCACGGAATCAAACGGCACCCTATATAGATAACTACATAAATAACCGGACCTAAATCGGGAGATTGGATAGTATGAGGTTTTGTAAACCAAATGAGTATTGGAACTCATATGATATGGTTTAATAAAGCCTACATACTAAAATGAAACCTAACCTAAGTGCTCATGACCCATTACGACCCGTTTTAGGTAGCTTATGCTACTTTAATGCGTCGTTCGCGTAAAATGCGTTCGGAACGCCTAACTAGCCATATGACAAGAAAGATATGCCTTAACATGTTTAATATTATTTCTAAAACGGTTTAGATGTCAAAAATTACGTTACATAGGCTTACAATGAATTTTGGCGCAAAAAGGGTATTTTGGTAATTTTCCTAACGCATGGGAACTACTTATCATACAACTACTTAAACGATGCGACCATAAGGTATAACCTTAAAAGGTTATTCCCTATACAACTATGGTCACCTAAAGTGTTTGGTCGGATCCTAAATATTGACCAAAAGGGTCGGGTTCGAAAGCATAAGCGATTGGTTAGATCGCTTACCTTTACGACCCTACATAAGCACTAAACCTAAAGTGACGAGCTAAACATGTTAAAACATGTTTAATGAAGTTTAAAAATAGGTTTGATATCAAGACAAATGGTCTTGATACCCACAAGTAGTTTTGTTACAAAATACGCAAGAATACGTATTTCGGCCAAAACTACGACTCGTTACTGAGCCTAGATAACGTGGTAATCAGTAGGTATAGTCACTAGGGACTATAACCATCGTGATTACGCTCACGTTAGGAAGTTCAAACGAACTCCGCATTGACCACAAACTGGTCAATGCAGAAAGTTAAACGCATTTTGACTTTAATGCTAAAACGAAAGAAAAGCACGAAAGAATACTTACAGATGGTCCCCGCAAGATTTGACCCGATTCCCTCTCAGGTAGGAAGCATATACTTCCACTTAGAGAGCATAAATCAGATCAAATTGTGGGTTTAGAGCAAGGCATGGGGGGATATTTATAGGAAATGGACCATCGTTAGGATCGTTCATCGAACAACATGCCTCGATCTCAACCGTCCATGTGTGCCCCTTGTTTTGGGAAACCTTGGGCACCCATAGAATGGCCCCTAGTTTTCGGAAATACCATTTGCAAGTGGGTTTAAGGGGTATAACAGCTGTAAACAGCTGGTTTCAACAATTCTGCACATCTGGGAGGGCCTCGCGTAAGGTATGCATAGAACCTTACGCGCCCCGCCTGGGGGTCTCAGACCCGCAACAAGTTTCAAAAGTGATAGTTTTGGTCCCTGTTGTGTTTTAAGCTCATTTCCGACGTGTTTAAGGCCTGTTAAGCCAACTTTAAGGCCCTAAAATGATGCCTAAACATTGTGGACATGAAACATGCTAAAAAATATGCCGGATGTCGGTTCGTTTGGTCGTATGATCGCGATGTTCGCTTAATTACAACGAAATGCGCACAAGCCCGAAAAACGATCCAAATTGGGCGACGAATGGATTTTTCTTATGCCAAACACTAAAATAAAATATTTTAATGCTTACATAAATTTTTGGATGTCTGGATGTATTCAGAACGTAACTTATGCGCGAAAATGCAAACTTATGCACTTTTTGACGCTTTTAGTCCCTAAATGAGCATAAAGTTTATTTTAGCACACTGAACCCCTCAAAGCCTATTTCTAAGCTATGTAAAGGATATTTAGGGTGTGTTTAACTTATGATCATGTTCCAGAATGTTCGTTACAGTTCAAATTGGCATACTTTCGTAGTTTGTCGATTTTAGTCCCTGTAAGCGAATAAACTTGATTTCGGCACACCAAACCTTCCAAAACTTATTTCTAAGTTATGTAAAGGTTATTTAAGGTATGTTAATCCTATGTCACTATTCGGGAGTGTTTGTTGCATTAAACTGGTTATATTTACGCATTAGTGCGCATATAACCTTCCAGAAAGCGATTTAAAGCCCGAAATCAAACAAGAATTGATATGTGCAAACGATACACATATTTATACAAATCCCAAGTATGAAACACAATATTTCATTAATTTGGTATTTATTTGATGGTCGATGTGACACAGGTGTCACAGTCTCCCCTACTTCCGGAAATTTCGTCCCAAAATTTATTTAGTGGAAACTTGTGAGAGCTTGAAACATGAAGTTGAAAAGATCAAACAACACTGGTTAGAGTCCTGAATTTCTAGTAACATTAAATAAAATCATGCTTGCAATGCGAGAGGTACACTTATAAATAAGTATATAAAGTGTTATTGGTGCGTCCACCATACCTTCATTACATTGTTTGCGTTTCGTTATTGTTGTCACTATCAGTTCTTACACATGATAAATCTTACCGGTTCCTATGCACTGAATTTCATAATTATGTACGCGTCCATAATTACGTAATTCCTTGCATAGCTCACACAGTGTATTTTATAATGTGTAGGGGAAAAACCAAATGAACAAACATGTGATGAGTGTGACTAGACCATCATAGGATCCTTGAAACAAATAAATTATCTCTTTAAATAGAGCACCATGGAGTCTTTTCAGCTATAGCATCACATACCGTTCTTAACCAGATTCTGAATCAATCTTTTTTACTGGACCACTCAAAGGGTCTCTTTTAATCATGGAATGGTACTATATAATCCAAGGGTCTTGACTATCACGTAGAAGCCCAATAAGCATTTAAGGTAGTACCTTTTTGAATATCCTACTATGAATTCCTCATATGAAGATATGAAAGATTCTACGAGGATTTGGATAACGAATATCCATAGTATACAAAAACACAAAATGTATAAAAGAAAACACAAAATGCGTAAACACATAGTCACATAACCACAAAATTGTTTATCTAGATCTTTAATTTGTTAATTTGTTTTGTTAATTGCGCACAAGAATTTAAAGCACACCAGGAATCCGATCCGTGTATTTCATTTGGTACTTTAAACATTATCAAGAATCTAACTTATGAAGATAGAAAGATTTTAAAAATAAAATTTGATTTCGATTATTAGGAATTGAAATGTTCAAATTAGGGTACACAAGGAATCCAATTAAGGATTCTGATTTGAATGATAATCATCCACAAGGGTCTAATTGTGAAGATAAAAAGACCCCATATGGATTTTGGGAGTTGAAGATGTTTTGAAACCTTGCACTAGATGTGCTTAAGTCAAAACATGAAGTAAAAATGCTTATGAAGTTGAGATGCTAGTTATGTCAAGGCGACATATGAAACAGAATTTGAAGGTTAAGTTAATGTATGAGAAAATATTTTTGAAAACTATGCATGGGGTTTCTTTTAGAAATGTGTTTAATGTTTTTGAAACTGTGTGTTCAGGATCGGATCGTAAACGATCACTAGATCTGCGGTGGATTCGATTTAACGTGCGGAATCGGTTGAATCGAATCGTAATCGTGCGCGAAGACGTAATTAAACAACATTTTATTACTTAACGACGACAACCGGACAGAGTTTCGACTTGATCTACACACTATAAAGTCGTAATCTAATCAACTTGATGAAATCGGAGCTTTCTTGATGAAGATCTGATGAAACTTGAAGAAGTTCTGTTCAACATGCGTGCATGCTGTTTCAAGCGAAATCAAACTCCATGTTTTCATACGGAATCACATGTGCTGATATTAATCCTTGCATTTGATATTGTATATGATGTCATCATTGCATAATGATGACATCATTTTGGATCTTGTTTAGTTTCTTCACATCGTGCCATACCGTATACTGACCTAGCATTGCCTAACGACACCTAGCGAAACCTCTATCCGGTATTTTACAGACTCAAGACACTAGACTTTACATGTACAGTTAGATTTCTATCTATGGCCACACCCATAGTGTACTAACAATCTCCCCCTTGGACATAGCTAGAAATCTGTGATGTTTAGTCTTGAACTGCCTTGGATAACATCTTCAAGTGAAATCGCAGTCTCCCCCTTGAATGATGCCCCGAATTTCTTAGATTTGACATTTAATCTTGCTCCCCTTTACATTTAGCTTCCTGTCAAAACTTATCATTATTCAAATGTTTAGATTTGACTTTTAAGCATGATCAAAATCAGTAACCCTCAGAGATGATCAAGTTCAAATTAATGACCTTGATTATCCAACTTATCGATTTTTTAAATTTTCATTTTGAAATTCAAGTTTCAAAATCATTTCTCATCACAAACAAACTCTCCCAACCCACTATCGTTCATCATGTTTAGCACTTGAAATTTTGAAAATCAGCTTTTCAACATCAGTTGTCGAAAATCTTTTTGTATTTTCAAATCTTTATGCTAAAAACACACATAAAATCTTTTTGGATTTTTTGTTTAATGAAAAGCAGTAAAGAAATTCTTTAATTGATCTAGTATCGCTGATGAGGTCACAAAACCTTTCAATTTCTTCTCAAACTCAGCAATTTTATTTCTAGCACACTCAACTTCATTTTCAAGTTGAGTGATTTTCTCAAGATGAAAATTGATTGCTTTTTCATTTTCAATTTTATTCTTTTCAAGAAAAGATTTTTCATTTTCTAAAGCTTTTATTTGACTATGAAATTCTGTTTCTTTTCCTTTTAAATTTTTGTTTTCTAATTTTATCCAAAAATCATTTTCATTTTCAATTTTAATTTTTTCAACATCTTTTTCAATTTTTAACTTTTCATTTTCCAAAAATGTTATTTTATCTTGAAAATCCTTTTTGTTTTCTTTCAAATTTTTGTTTTCCAATGTCAAACTCTCTACATCCTTCAAGAGTTTGACATTGTCTGCTCTAGATAGATCACATTTTGAGCACACTGTTTCAGAACTTGAAGCTTCATTTTTTTCGGATTCTTCATTCCTTGAAATTACCTCTGTCTTGTATGTACCTGCACAAAAAAATTTAACAAAGTCAAGAGGATTCATATTTTTATCAATATAACAACCCCTCTTAATATCGTATTTCATAACATTTTTTGCTGCAAGACACATATTGACTCTTCGTTTCATTTCAAAAATGACATCCAAACTTATTTTTTCTAAATTCGTTTCTATTTCATTCATCAACCCCTTCCTTTTCTTTTCATTTTCATACTTGTGTGTTTTGAGCTTATTGATAAATTCATTTGGATAAAAATTTGAGGACCTAGAATCCTTTTTCAATTCAATCAAAAATTCATCCCACTCTGAAGGTAATGCGTCTGCAAATTTTGATATTTTTTCAGCATTTGACATTCCTATCTCGTACCTTTTTAAATTGTCCAGTAAATGATCATACCGATTTTCCAACTCATTCAACGTTTCATTTTTCTTACACAAAAAATATTCAAGTCTTTTAACCCAAATATTTTTATTCTCATCTTCTTTCCTGTTATACCAAATCCCATCAAACCAATTATTTAAACTTTCAAGGCTATCGTTTTCCTCTTCGTCAAACATTTTAACCACACTTTCTTCGTTAAATGACATGGTTCAAAAAAAAATTTTAGTTCAAAGTCCACAAATTTTAACTTCCATGAAGCCCACAAAATGTTTGTAACCAAGAAATCCACAAGCTAGCAACCCACTAATCAAAAACCTCAAAATTATGGCCCAATTCAAAAAGAAAACTTTATGATCCTAGAAGCCCAATTGACAATTTGATTTAAAATCGGCCCATCTGTGAAATTCGTATCCTAGAAACTGTCACTACCTTTATCTTTTTTTTATATTAAAAAACCTACAATGATGTCTTGTCAATTTATTATTATTATTAAAAAAAACAAACCCTAAGGACACCAACTAAACAATCTTTTATAAAACTCTTTAAAGTGTCATGTATAACCAACAATCACCAAACAAAATTCACTCCTTTACATCAATTTCACTCCTTTACTTCTATGTGTTCCAAAAACCACCAGCTCAGTTTAAAATTTTTATTTAATTCTTTATATCTCAAAGATTGAATTCACACTTTTTAATTTGTATGCTTTCTAGATTATTAGCTGGCACACAACTTTCAAACCTAATACTATATGCAGCACACAAAATCAACAAACCACCCTCTCTTTTAACCCTAAAACCTCTAAGAAACTACAAAAACATACGTTCTCTTCTTCTCTCTTTAAAAAAAAAAAACTCAAACACCAAAATACTCTTCTTTCTTTCTTCGATGAACACACAACAATCACCTTCAATCCTGACTACAATCCATCGTTAATACTACCTGCGAGCTTTCTATTCGACGAGCAATAAAAGCAATCAGAAACAACTCAGCTTATGATTTAATCTCAGATTCAAATTCAACTTAGATTCAGATCTATGCGAATGAAGACAAAGACTAAGTAATGTATGTGTAAGAAGATGATTATATGTTTAACCTATTTTTCTCAACAAATTACTTCATCTTTTTCATTATGTTCTCAGATCCGAAAATGTACCTCTACAAATAGTGTTGATTATTATGTGAAAATGCTACTGTTGTTCATCATATTCAACTCGATTTCTTGTTTTTTTTAATAGATTTTGATATCTTGTAAATGATGATGAACAACAACACAGATCTAAAATCTTCTTCTACCTTTTTTGTTTGAGAATAACATGAATTTTAACACACACACTGCTGTGTTTTATCAAATACAGATTTGTAACAATGAAACGTGGTTGTTTATGAATTCGAATTCAGATTTGTAATCAACAGTCAATTGTCACAATATCAATCAGAAAAATTTCAGCAAATTTGATTCAGATCTGATATGAAACTTTCTTCATTTCTATTACAATTTTACGTTTTCAATAAAACTTCTATGATTTTGTGATAAAAATGTCGTGTTTTGATTCAATTTCAGTTGTTAAAACAATCCGAAATAAACTAGACTCAGATCGAAATCATCAGAATGTTCAAAATATGATTCAAACAAATCAAAATCACGTTGAAAATCTACCAGAAATCATTCGATTTTACTGAAAACAGTTTCAATTT
Source organism: Helianthus tuberosus (assembly GCA_030545235.1). NCBI lineage: Eukaryota > Viridiplantae > Streptophyta > Magnoliopsida > Asterales > Asteraceae > Helianthus > Helianthus tuberosus. Next base: position 259,509 of record JARYGA010045800.1, on the reverse strand, counting down.
TCAAAACGATACACCGAAACGAACCGAAACTCGCCCGATTCGAAGCACGATTACACGCAGAGCATCCGTAGCCCTGATACAACTTGTGAGTTCAGGATCGGATCGTAAACGATCACTAGATCTGCGGTGGATTCGATTTAACGTGCGGAATCCGTTAAATCGAACCGTAATCATGCGCGAAGACGTAATTAAACAACGTTTTATTACGTAACGATGACAACCAGACAGAGTTTCGACTTGATCTACACACTAGACACTCGTAATCTAATCAACTTGACGAAATCAGAGCGTTCTTGATGAAGATCTGATGAAACTTGAAGAAGTTATGTTCAAGCGAAATAAGTTCTCTCGTCTAATTTGACTGATTCCGTGTGAAATGAGTTTGCAGATATTTATAGTTGAATTGATTCCGTATGAATGCATCTAATTCTGTTCCACATGACTGCATGCTGTTTCAAGCGAAATCAAACTCCATGTTTTCATACGGAATCACATGTGCTAACATTACTCCTTCCATTTGATATTTATATGATGTCATCATTGCATAAAGATGACATCATTTTGGATCTTGTTTAGTTTCTTCACATCGTGCCATACCGTATACTGACCTAACATTGCCTAACGACACCTAGCGAAACCTCTGTCCGGTATTTTACAGACTCAAGACACTAGACTTTACATGTACAGTTAGATTTCTATCTATGGTGTAACAACCGTGCTTGTAATCATTGTGAACAGTTCTATTATCAATAAAACAATGTTATTTGATCCCAATGTTTGTTTGATTGTGTTTTACATTTTTTATATTTTGACTTTTATGTAATTTCAAACTCTATATCACTTTCTGGAGAGTTATACGCAAACTGGTGTGTAAACATACTCAGTTTAACGCGCAAACACTCCGGAACATCAACATATACTCAACATACCTTAAATAACCTTTACATAACTTAGAAATAAGTTTTAAAGGCTTTGGTATGGCAAAAACAAGTTAATTCGCTTACAGGGACTAAACTTGACAAACTGCGAAAGTATGACGATTCGTACTTGAACAGACATTCCGGAACATGAACATAAGTTAAACATACCATAAATATACTTTAAATAGCTTAGAAATAGGCTTTGAGGGGTTTGGTGTGCTAAAATAAACTCTTGGCTCATTCAGGGACTAAAAGTGTCAAAAAGTGCACAAGTTTGCATTTTCGCGCATAACTTACGTTCTGAATACATTCGGACATCCAAAAAAATTATGTAAGCACTAAAACATTTTATTTTAGTGTTTGGCATAAGAAAAATCCATTCGTCACGTCATTTGGATCGTTTTTCGCACTTATGCGCATTCCGTCGTAATTAAGCGAACATCGCGTTCGTACGGCCAAACGAACCAACATCCGACATATTTCTGAGCATGTTTCATGTCCACAATGTTTAGGAATCATTTTAGGGCCTTAAAATTGGCTTTACGGGCCTTAGAAGTGTCGGAAATGGTCTTAAAACATCAACAGGGACTGAAACTGTAATTCTGCAAACATGTTTCTGATCTGCAACTTCCAGGCAGCCCGCATTGTAGTTGCCTAATCCTGAAGCGGGCCGCGTCCGACTTCCTGACCAGATTAGCTGCATTTAACAGCAGGTTGCAGCTGTTTTATTATCAACCACACATTCACACATGCTTAGTCAGATGATAAGGATGATATTTAGCCACCACAACTTTACGACAAATGTACGGGCAAGATCATGGCATGTTTACCATGAAACGATCTTAACAGTGGACCTTTTACTATAAATACCCCACCCCCCATGTTTCAAAATCACAAGAATTTTGATTTGAGAAACTCTAAGTTGAAACCTTTGTTTCATACCTGAGATTTTTGAATCGAGATTAGCATTCGGGGACCCTTAGTAAGTATTCTTTCGTCTTTTATTTCTTTTCGAGTCCGAAAGTCAAACTTTGTTTGACTTTCAGCATTAACCAGCTTATGGTCAATGCGAAGTTCGTTTGAACTTCGCAACGTGATTGTAATCACGATGGTTATAGTCCTTGGGACTGAATATATAAATCTGGATACGGGAGTATATTCTGAGATGGTACACACGAATAAGTTTAAGTGCTTAAAACATTAAATCTCATATCTCGAAACAGTTTAATTTTGTGTGAAAATTTAAGTGGATCAGTATACTGACAATCTAAGTGAATCGTTTAGAACTTAAAATGTTCAAAGCTTAATGGTGTTAGAAATTTGTCTCATAAACTGATATGATCCTCTTTCACAAGCTCACAAAAATATTTACAGACAATATAAACCTAGAGTGTAAATATTTCTTTACTGCTTTCCATTAAAAACAAAAATTCAAAAGAATGTTTTAGCATAAAATTTTAAAAAATCAAAAAGATTTTTTTTCATCTTATTTTCGACAACTGATGTTGGAAAACTGATTTTCAAAATTCCAAGTGCTAAACATGACGACAACAATGGGTTGGGAAAGATAGTTTCGAATTGAAAAATTATATTTTACAATTGATCATCTGAAATTATAAATGTAAATCATTTTGAACGATATCTGCATGCGGTATATAAATTTGTCAAATTTTAAATTTGTGAAATTTATTTTGAGGTAGAGGATGTGCAGGTTAGCCAGGTTACGATACCTGAGGATTTTCCGTAGAAGCAGCTAGGTTTTGATTCCTGAGAGAGCCAGGTACTAGATTCTGTGGATATGGAGAGTCAGGTTTCCAATCTTGTGCATTCCAGACAGCAATTCCAGTTTATCGAAAGGGGGAGTCTGAAGACATAAGAGCTAGTTTCTGATCATGGAGCATTGATCAAGATAGTAGCTGCTGATTCTGAAGAATTTGTAGAATCAACATCCAAGGGGGAGATTAGCTGCTGATGCTAATGAACTTAAGGAATCAAGAGATCTGATCAAGAGAAGATAGAGACAGGTTGCGATTCTGAAAGAGAAAGAAAGAAGAAGAGATAAAGATTGAGGATGCTTACAATGTCAGATTCTTTGGAGGAAGCGAGAAGACTGATAAAGACTGAAGACTTTTAATACTCGACACCGAAGACTTCGTCAACATCCAAGGGGGAGTCTGTTGGTTCATATGTCTGTCGACTTCGTATTGTATAGAGTCTTGTATTAGATTAGATAGATCAGGGAAAGTTTTACGAGGAATATGAAAAATATAGGAGATGTGGCCATTTCGCACGAAATGGAAAGATGTCCATTTCGCACGAAATGCATCTGGCCATTTCGTGTGAACCATTTCGCACGAAATGGTGAGCCCTATATATATGCGTGTCTTGGATTTCATTTGGAATGGTGGGTTTCCGGTAGCGAAGTTTTGCCGAAGTGTCTCCAGCATTGTAAAACGATCTGATATAAATATACGAGACAGTTAAAGTGATTCTCTGTGCATATCAGCTGAAATAAATCTGATACGTCTGTTTCCGCCTTTCGTATTGGACGAGATCTCTTCTGAACAACTCGTTTAGTCGTGCAAATGATCCTTACATGCTTTTATCATATTACACACGCCTCGTTACTTAAATCACTTACCCAAACAAACCACCAAAATGTCTTGCCTAAACTCATGTCAAAATGTGTATGTGTAAACAATGTCAAATACCAAACGAGAATCATGTAAAATCAAATGTTATGTATGGCAAGCGAGAGGTGTCAACTAAAGCCATAGGTAAAATGCATAAAACATTGTATTTGAATAAATCAGAATTTAAATCAAAAATTATATTTTGTAAAATAAATGCATGTTTTTCTGATACAGACATCTATGCGGTAATATTAAAAACGCATACATTCAAGCCTTGCGACCGTGGAGACAAACCCTTAAATAAATTAAAGGTTTATCATAAATTATGAATATTGGATTTTGTCATTTCCTACTTCCAAACAAACCTAGGAAGCCAGAAATGGGAGTTTTCAAGTCCTATGGTACCACTACTTACTACAGAGCGGCGTAGCTAATGTTAATGAACGTATTTTTGTCCCGTTAAACAAACCAAATGTCATACAAAATGTGAGCATGTTATGTGAAAACAATGTACTAAGTATGCAAGAATGAACATACATAGCATGAATATGATGTAAATCAATGTGTACATATGCTGAAATGAACATATGAAACAAATGTGTTTATGAAATCAATGTACTAGCATGTTAATAAAACATACATATCAAAAACATGGATGAAATCCTATACTATATATGTACTATATGAACATAGTAAGCATATGATATAAAAACATGAAAAAGCACGAAAGTAACAAGTAGGCACATGTGTTTCACCCCAAAATGTTTGAAAAATAGTAAAAGAGGGGTCTATGTACTCACTTGAGATTGCTTATAAGTCTTGAAATAACAACCAAGCAAAGCTAGGAGGATCACGGAATCAATCGGCACCTAATATAGGTAACTACATCAATAAATCGGACCTAAATCGGAGGATCGGATAAAATGAGGTTTCCTCAACCAAATAAGTATCGGAGCTCATATGATGTGGTTTAACAAAGCCTACATTCTAACTCAAAACCTATCCTAAGTGCTTTTGACCCATTACGACTCGTTAAGGTAGTCTAAACTATTTTAACGCGTCGTTCGCGTAAAACGCGTTCGGACTGCCTAACTAGTTATATGACAAGTATTATATGCCTTAACATGTCTAATAATGTTTCCTAATTAGTTTAGATGTCAAAATTTAGGTTACATATCCTTAAAATGAAATTATGCGTAAAAAGGGCATTTTGGTCATTTACCTAAGGCATATAAACTACCTATCATACAACTAACTAAACGAAGTGACCATAAAGTGTAACCTTGGAAGGTTATTCCCTATACAACTATGGTCATATAATGTGTTTGGTCGGATCCTAATGATCGACCAAACGGGTCGGGTTCGAAAGTCTAAGCGGGTGTTTAGTCCGCTTACCTTACTACCCTATATAAGCACTAGACTAAAAGTGAGGAGTTAAACATGTTTAACGAAGTTTGAAAACAAGTTTGATATCAAAACAAAGGGTTTTGATACCCAAGAATAGTTTGGTTGCAAAATACGCATAAACGCGCATTTTGACCGGAACTATGGCTCGTCACTATGACTAAATAACGTGGTAAACAGTAGGTATAGTCGTAAAGGACTATGACCATTGTGATTATGCTCTCGTTGCAAAGTTCAAATGAACTTTGTGTTGACCATTGACTAATCAAAGCAGAAAGTTAAACACTGTTTGACTTTTATGCTTGAAATGGATAAAAGCATGAAAGAATACTTACAAAAGGTCCAAGCTATGGAGATTTGATCTAAAAATTCTCCGGTATGAAGTTTTGAACATCAACTTAAAGAAAATTCAGATCAATTGTGAGTTGAAATGAACTTGGGGGTGGGTATTTATAGGATTTACAAAACCGTTAGGGTCGTTCTTCGATAAACGAGCTTCAATCTCAACCATCCAAGTGTGCCCACTAAATTTGAAATACTATGGGTGCCCAAAACAAGGCCATAGAATGAAGAAAACCATGTTCAAAACCATAAACCAGCAGCTGATTGCAGAAAAATAGTTTATGATCTAGGAAGTTCTCATGCCCCGCGTAAGAGAGGGTCTTCTCTTACGTGCCACGCCTAAGACAAGTTTGGCAGAAAGTCAGAAATGGTCCCTGCATGTCCAAAACTTGCTCTTCGATGCATTTTTGACACATTTAAGCCCCGTTAACCCCATTTCAAGACTCTAAAATGAAGTTAAAGCATAGGGAACTTGAAACATACTCCAAAATATCTCGGATGTTTGTTCGTTTGGCCGTACGGTTGCGTTGTTCGGTTAATTATGACAAAACACTAACGGACGTGAAAAACGATCCAAAATACGTCACGAATGGAATTTTATCAAGACAATCACTAAAATAAAATATTTTAATGATTACATAAATTTTTGGATGTCCAGATATATTCAGAACGCAAAATACGCGCGTAAATGCAAACTTGTGCACTTTTTGATGCTTTTAGTCCCTGATTGACCAAAAAGTTTATTTTTGCACACCGAACCCCTCAAAGCCTATTTCTAAGCTATGTAAAGGATATTTATGGTATGTTTAACTTATGGTCATGTTCCGGAATGTTCGTTACAATACAAATCGGTAAACTTTCACAGTTTGACACAAATAGTTCCTCCGATTGAATAAACTTGATTTTGCCATACTAAAGCCTTCAAAACTTATTTCTAAGTTATGTAAAGGTTATTTAAGGTATGTTAAGCATATATTGATGTTCCAGAGTGTTTGTCTTGTTAAATTGATTACGTTTACGTATCAGTTTGCGTATAACTTTCCAGAAAGCGATATAGAGTTTGAAATCGAACAAAAATCAAAATGTGCAAAATGTCAAACATAAATAAACAAACATCGGGATCAAATAACATTGTTTTATTGATAATTGAACTGTCTAAGGTTTATACAATGATTACAAGCACCGATGTCACAATCTAAGTCTTAAACATCTGATATTAGGTGTCATACCCCGACCATGTAAAATAACCAAACGTGGCGGAATCGTCGGGGAGTGTTGTAACAGAATCATTGTTTCATAAAACATGGAAAATTGAAATGTTGTTTTATTGATTAAAAGAATTACAATGTCTTAACAAACAAAGACGTATAACAAAATTTAACTAGTCTTGCATCTTTTATTATCACTAAGGCCCAAGTCCGCCTAAGCGTATCTTGATCAGTCCTATGCATCATTTGCTGAAACACATGTGAAAATAGGTATGTCAGCATAAGAATGCCGGCGAGTACATAGGTTTTATTGATTTAGGATTCATGACTTATAAGTTTTAGAAAAAGTTTTTTAACAAAAGTCAGTCATGATCCTTGTAAAATGTTTTGTTTTGTAAATCATTTGAAAAGCGATGATAGATGTGTATATTTAAAAGAATAATGTAGGATTTAATGAATAACCAAGTAAATGAGTTTGTATAAAACAAACTGTTTTGTAAAACAATGTCTTGTGAAAAATATGTTATTTGTGTAAAATGTATAAGTCCAAATTGAATGATTTAAATAACGCTACGACATGTAATATAATACAAGCACTTATATATAGGAAGTACCAGCGGCGTATCCATCATGCTTGTATCATATTACACACGCCTCATTACTTGAATCACTTACCCAAACATACCCCCAATGTAAAAATGTTTATGTATAATCAAATGTCAAAATGTTTGTGTGAAAAACCATGTCTAATGTCAAATGTAAATCATGAAATGTGTATATCAATGTTAAAATGTCTATGTCAAATGTAAATCATGTAATGTGAAAACAAAATGTCATGTATGGTAAGTGAAATATATATCAACTAAACCATAGGTAAAAATGCACAAAACAATGTATTGAAGTAAAACATCGTTTAAATCAACGTTATGTTTTGTGGAAATGCACGCTATACTGAATACAAACATTTATGCGGTATTGTGAAAATGCATATATCCAAGCCTTGCGACTGTGGTGATAAACCCCTAAACGAATTTAAAGGTCTATCTATGTTATGTTTTATCGAATTTGGTCATTCCTTCCATCCAAACATACCTAGGATGTCAGGAACGGGTGTTGTCAATTCCTATGGTACCATTACCTACTAACGAGCGGCGTGATCAAAGTTAATGAATGTATATGGTCCCACTTAAACAAACCAAATGTCATACACAAAATGTAAGCATGTGATGAAATGAAAATGTACTAAGCATGATGAACATACATAGCATGTGATGTAAAACAAATGCACTAAGTATGATGGACATACATAGCATGAAAAGGTAATGTAAAACAATGTACTAAGTATGCGCTAGATGAACATACATAGTGTAAAATGTCAAGTAAAACCATGTACTAAGTATGCACACAATCGACATACATAGCAAAAACATAATGAAATCGTGTACTAATAGTGTACTAATAAACATAGCAAGTATATGATATGAAAACATGGAAAGCATGAAAGTAACAAGTAGGCACATGTGTTTCACCCCAAAATGTTTGAAAAACAGTAAAAGAGGGGACTATGTACTCACTTGAGGGTGCTTAGAAGTCTTGAACAACAACCAAGCAAAGCTAGAGGGATCACGGAATCAAACGGCACCCTATATAGATAACTACATAAATAACCGGACCTAAATCGGGAGATTGGATAGTATGAGGTTTTGTAAACCAAATGAGTATTGGAACTCATATGATATGGTTTAATAAAGCCTACATACTAAAATGAAACCTAACCTAAGTGCTCATGACCCATTACGACCCGTTTTAGGTAGCTTATGCTACTTTAATGCGTCGTTCGCGTAAAATGCGTTCGGAACGCCTAACTAGCCATATGACAAGAAAGATATGCCTTAACATGTTTAATATTATTTCTAAAACGGTTTAGATGTCAAAAATTACGTTACATAGGCTTACAATGAATTTTGGCGCAAAAAGGGTATTTTGGTAATTTTCCTAACGCATGGGAACTACTTATCATACAACTACTTAAACGATGCGACCATAAGGTATAACCTTAAAAGGTTATTCCCTATACAACTATGGTCACCTAAAGTGTTTGGTCGGATCCTAAATATTGACCAAAAGGGTCGGGTTCGAAAGCATAAGCGATTGGTTAGATCGCTTACCTTTACGACCCTACATAAGCACTAAACCTAAAGTGACGAGCTAAACATGTTAAAACATGTTTAATGAAGTTTAAAAATAGGTTTGATATCAAGACAAATGGTCTTGATACCCACAAGTAGTTTTGTTACAAAATACGCAAGAATACGTATTTCGGCCAAAACTACGACTCGTTACTGAGCCTAGATAACGTGGTAATCAGTAGGTATAGTCACTAGGGACTATAACCATCGTGATTACGCTCACGTTAGGAAGTTCAAACGAACTCCGCATTGACCACAAACTGGTCAATGCAGAAAGTTAAACGCATTTTGACTTTAATGCTAAAACGAAAGAAAAGCACGAAAGAATACTTACAGATGGTCCCTGCAAGATTTGACCCGATTCCCTCTCAGGTAGGAAGCATATACTTCCACTTAGAGAGCATAAATCAGATCAAATTGTGGGTTTAGAGCAAGGCATGGGGGGGATATTTATAGGAAATGGACCATCGTTAGGATCGTTCATCGAACAACATGCCTCGATCTCAACCGTCCATGTGTGCCCCTTGTTTTGGGAAACCTTGGGCACCCATAGAATGGCCCCTAGTTTTCGGAAATACCATTTGCAAGTGGGTTTAAGGGGTATAACAGCTGTAAACAGCTGGTTTCAACAATTCTGCACATCTGGGAGGGCCTCGCGTAAGGTATGCATAGAACCTTACGCGCCCCGCCTGGGGGTCTCAGACCCGCAACAAGTTTCAAAAGTGATAGTTTTGGTCCCTGTTGTGTTTTAAGCTCATTTCCGACGTGTTTAAGGCCTGTTAAGCCAACTTTAAGGCCCTAAAATGATGCCTAAACATTGTGGACATGAAACATGCTAAAAAATATGCCGGATGTCGGTTCGTTTGGTCGTATGATCGCGATGTTCGCTTAATTACAACGAAATGCGCACAAGCCCGAAAAACGATCCAAATTGGGCGACGAATGGATTTTTCTTATGCCAAACACTAAAATAAAATATTTTAATGCTTACATAAATTTTTGGATGTCTGGATGTATTCAGAACGTAACTTATGCGCGAAAATGCAAACTTATGCACTTTTTGACGCTTTTAGTCCCTAAATGAGCATAAAGTTTATTTTAGCACACTGAACCCCTCAAAGCCTATTTCTAAGCTATGTAAAGGATATTTAGGGTGTGTTTAACTTATGATCATGTTCCAGAATGTTCGTTACAGTTCAAATTGGCATACTTTCGTAGTTTGTCGATTTTAGTCCCTGTAAGCGAATAAACTTGATTTCGGCACACCAAACCTTCCAAAACTTATTTCTAAGTTATGTAAAGGTTATTTAAGGTATGTTAATCCTATGTCACTATTCGGGAGTGTTTGTTGCATTAAACTGGTTATATTTACGCATTAGTGCGCATATAACATTCTAGAAAGCGATTTAAAGCCCGAAATCAAACAAGAATTGATATGTGCAAACGATACACATATTTATACAAATCCCAAGTATGAAACACAATATTTCATTAATTTGGTATTTATTTGATGGTCGATGTGACACAGGTGTCACAGTCTCCCCTACTTCCGGAAATTTCGTCCCAAAATTTATTTAGTGGAAACTTGTGAGAGCTTGAAACATGAAGTTGAAAAGATCAAACAACACTGGTTAGAGTCCTGAATTTCTAGTAACATTAAATAAAATCATGCTTGCAATGCGAGAGGTACACTTATAAATAAGTATATAAAGTGTTATTGGTGCGTCCACCATACCTTCATTACATTGTTTGCGTTTCGTTATTGTTGTCACTATCAGTTCTTACACATGATAAATCTTACCGGTTCCTATGCACTGAATTTCATAATTATGTACGCGTCCATAATTACGTAATTCCTTGCATAGCTCACACAGTGTATTTTATAATGTGTAGGGGAAAAACCAAATGAACAAACATGTGATGAGTGTGACTAGACCATCATAGGATCCTTGAAACAAATAAATTATCTCTTTAAATAGAGCACCATGGAGTCTTTTCAGCTATAGCATCACATACCGTTCTTAACCAGATTCTGAATCAATCTTTTTTACTGGACCACTCAAAGGGTCTCTTTTAATCATGGAATGGTACTATATAATCCAAGGGTCTTGACTATCACGTAGAAGCCCAATAAGCATTTAAGGTAGTACCTTTTTGAATATCCTACTATGAATTCCTCATATGAAGATATGAAAGATTCTACGAGGATTTGGATAACGAATATCCATAGTATACAAAAACACAAAATGTATAAAAGAAAACACAAAATGCGTAAACACATAGTCACATAACCACAAAATTGTTTATCTAGATCTTTAATTTGTTAATTTGTTTTGTTAATTGCGCACAAGAATTTAAAGCACACCAGGAATCCGATCCGTGTATTTCATTTGGTACTTTAAACATTATCAAGAATCTAACTTATGAAGATAGAAAGATTTTAAAAATAAAATTTGATTTCGATTATTAGGAATTGAAATGTTCAAATTAGGGTACACAAGGAATCCAATTAAGGATTCTGATTTGAATGATAATCATCCACAAGGGTCTAATTGTGAAGATAAAAAGACCCCTATGGATTTTGGGAGTTGAAGATGTTTTGAAACCTTGCACTAGATGTGCTTAAGTCAAAACATGAAGTAAAAATGCTTATGAAGTTGAGATGCTAGTTATGTCAAGGCGACATATGAAACAGAATTTGAAGGTTAAGTTAATGTATGAGAAAATATTTTTGAAAACTATGCATGGGGTTTCTTTTAGAAATGTGTTTAATGTTTTTGAAACTGTGTGTTCAGGATCGGATCGTAAACGATCACTAGATCTGCGGTGGATTCGATTTAACGTGCGGAATCGGTTAAATCGAATCGTAATCGTGCGCGAAGACGTAATTAAACAACATTTTATTACTTAACGACGACAACCGGACAGAGTTTCGACTTGATCTACACACTATAAAGTCGTAATCTAATCAACTTGATGAAATCGGAGCGTTCTTGATGAAGATCTGATGAAACTTGAAGAAGTTCTGTTCAACATGCGTGCATGCTGTTTCAAGCGAAATCAAACTCCATGTTTTCATACGGAATCACATGTGCTGATATTAATCCTTGCATTTGATATTGTATATGATGTCATCATTGCATAATGATGACATCATTTTGGATCTTGTTTAGTTTCTTCACATCGTGCCATACCGTATACTGACCTAGCATTGCCTAACGACACCTAGCGAAACCTCTATCCGGTATTTTACAGACTCAAGACACTAGACTTTACATGTACAGTTAGATTTCTATCTATGGCCACACCCATAGTGTACTAACAATCTCCCCCTTGGACATAGCTAGAAATCTGTGATGTTTAGTCTTGAACTGCCTTGGATAACATCTTCAAGTGAAATCGCAGTCTCCCCCTTGAATGATGCCCCGAATTTCTTAGATTTGACATTTAATCTTGCTCCCCTTTACATTTAGCTTCCTGTCAAAACTTATCATTATTCAAATGTTTAGATTTGACTTTTAAGCATGATCAAAATCAGTAACCCTCAGAGATGATCAAGTTCAAATTAATGACCTTGATTATCCAACTTATCGATTTTTTAAATTTTCATTTTGAAATTCAAGTTTCAAAATCATTTCTCATCACAAACAAACTCTCCCAACCCACTATCGTTCATCATGTTTAGCACTTGAAATTTTGAAAATCAGCTTTTCAACATCAGTTGTCGAAAATCTTTTTGTATTTTCAAATCTTTATGCTAAAAACACACATAAAATCTTTTTGGATTTTTTGTTTAATGAAAAGCAGTAAAGAAATTCTTTAATTGATCTAGTATCGCTGATGAGGTCACAAAACCTTTCAATTTCTTCTCAAACTCAGCAATTTTATTTCTAGCACACTCAACTTCATTTTCAAGTTGAGTGATTTTCTCAAGATGAAAATTGATTGCTTTTTCATTTTCAATTTTATTCTTTTCAAGAAAAGATTTTTCATTTTCTAAAGCTTTTATTTGACTATGAAATTCTGTTTCTTTTCCTTTTAAATTTTTGTTTTCTAATTTTATCCAAAAATCATTTTCATTTTCAATTTTAATTTTTTCAACATCTTTTTCAATTTTTAACTTTTCATTTTCCAAAAATGTTATTTTATCTTGAAAATCCTTTTTGTTTTCTTTCAAATTTTTGTTTTCCAATGTCAAACTCTCTACATCCTTCAAGAGTTTGACATTGTCTGCTCTAGATAGATCACATTTTGAGCACACTGTTTCAGAACTTGAAGCTTCATTTTTTTCGGATTCTTCATTCCTTGAAATTACCTCTGTCTTGTATGTACCTGCACAAAAAAATTTAACAAAGTCAAGAGGATTCATATTTTTATCAATATAACAACCCCTCTTAATATCGTATTTCATAACATTTTTTGCTGCAAGACACATATTGACTCTTCGTTTCATTTCAAAAATGACATCCAAACTTATTTTTTCTAAATTCGTTTCTATTTCATTCATCAACCCCTTCCTTTTCTTTTCATTTTCATACTTGTGTGTTTTGAGCTTATTGATAAATTCATTTGGATAAAAATTTGAGGACCTAGAATCCTTTTTCAATTCAATCAAAAATTCATCCCACTCTGAAGGTAATGCGTCTGCAAATTTTGATATTTTTTCAGCATTTGACATTCCTATCTCGTACCTTTTTAAATTGTCCAGTAAATGATCATACCGATTTTCCAACTCATTCAACGTTTCATTTTTCTTACACAAAAAATATTCAAGTCTTTTAACCCAAATATTTTTATTCTCATCTTCTTTCCTGTTATACCAAATCCCATCAAACCAATTATTTAAACTTTCAAGGCTATCGTTTTCCTCTTCGTCAAACATTTTAACCACACTTTCTTCGTTAAATGACATGGTTCAAAAAAAAATTTTAGTTCAAAGTCCACAAATTTTAACTTCCATGAAGCCCACAAAATGTTTGTAACCAAGAAATCCACAAGCTAGCAACCCACTAATCAAAAACCTCAAAATTATGGCCCAATTCAAAAAGAAAACTTTATGATCCTAGAAGCCCAATTGACAATTTGATTTAAAATCGGCCCATCTGTGAAATTCGTATCCTAGAAACTGTCACTACCTTTATCTTTTTTTTATATTAAAAAACCTACAATGATGTCTTGTCAATTTATTATTATTATTAAAAAAAACAAACCCTAAGGACACCAACTAAACAATCTTTTATAAAACTCTTTAAAGTGTCATGTATAACCAACAATCACCAAACAAAATTCACTCCTTTACATCAATTTCACTCCTTTACTTCTATGTGTTCCAAAAACCACCAGCTCAGTTTAAAATTTTTATTTAATTCTTTATATCTCAAAGATTGAATTCACACTTTTTAATTTGTATGCTTTCTAGATTATTAGCTGGCACACAACTTTCAAACCTAATACTATATGCAGCACACAAAATCAACAAACCACCCTCTCTTTTAACCCTAAAACCTCTAAGAAACTACAAAAACATACGTTCTCTTCTTCTCTCTTTTAAAAAAAAAAACTCAAACACCAAAATACTCTTCTTTCTTTCTTCGATGAACACACAACAATCACCTTCAATCCTTACTACAATCCATCGTTAATACTACCTGCGAGCTTTCTATTCGACGAGCAATAAAAGCAATCAGAAACAACTCAGCTTATGATTTAATCTCAGATTCAAATTCAACTTAGATTCAGATCTATGCGAATGAAGACAAAGACTAAGTAATGTATGTGTAAGAAGATGATTATATGTTTAACCTATTTTTCTCAACAAATTACTTCATCTTTTTCATTATGTTCTCAGATCCGAAAATGTACCTCTACAAATAGTGTTGATTATTATGTGCAAATGCTACTGTTGTTCATCATATTCAACTCGATTTCTTGTTTTTTTTAATAGATTTTGATATCTTGTAAATGATGATGAACAACAACACAGATCTAAAATCTTCTTCTACCTTTTTTGTTTGAGAATAACATGAATTTTAACACACACACTGCTGTGTTTTATCAAATACAGATTTGTAACAATGAAACGTGGTTGTTTATGAATTCGAATTCAGATTTGTAATCAACAGTCAATTGTCACAATATCAATCAGAAAAATTTTAGCAAATTTGATTCAGATCTGATATGAAACTTTCTTCATTTCTATTACAATTTTACGTTTTCAATAAAACTTCTATGATTTTGTGATAAAAATGTCGTGTTTTGATTCAATTTCAGTTGTTAAAACAATCCGAAATAAACTAGACTCGGATCGAAATCATCAGAATGTTCAAAATATGATTCAAACAAATCAAAATCACGTTGAAAATCTACCAGAAATCATTCGATTTTACTGAAAACAGTTTCAATTTTCAAAACGATACACCGAAACGAACCGAAACTCGCCCGATTCGAAGCACGATTACACGCAGAGCATCCGTAGCCCTGATACCACTTGTGAGTTCAGGATCGGATCGTAAATGATCACTAGATCTGCGGTGGATTCGATTTAACGTGCGGAATCCGTTAAATCGAACCGTAATCATGCGCGAGGACGTAATTAAACAACGTTTTATTACGTAACGATGACAACCGGACAGAGTTTCGACTTGATCTACACACTAGACACTCGTAATCTAATCAACTTGACGAAATCAGAGCGTTCTTGATGAAGATCTGATGAAACTTGAAGAAGTTATGTTCAAGCGAAATAAGTTCTCTCGTCTAATTTGACTGATTCCGTGTGAAATGAGTTTGCAGATATTTATAGTTGAATTGATTCCGTATGAATGCATCTAATTCTGTTCCACATGACTGCATGTTGTTTCAAGCGAAATCAAACTCCATGTTTTCATACGGAATCACATGTGCTAACATTACTCCTTCCATTTGATATTTATATGATGTCATCATTGCATAAAGATGACATCATTTTGGATCTTGTTTAGTTTCTTCACATCGTGCCATACCGTATACTGACCTAACATTGCCTAACGACACCTAGCGAAACCTCTGTCCGGTATTTTACAGACTCAAGACACTAGACTTTACATGTACAGTTAGATTTCTATCTATGGTGTAACAACCGTGCTTGTAATCATTGTGAACAGTTCTATTATCAATAAAACAATGTTATTTGATCCCAATGTTTGTTTGATTGTGTTTTACATTTTTTATATTTTGACTTTTATGTAATTTCAAACTCTATATCACTTTCTGGAGAGTTATACGCAAACTGGTGTGTAAACATACTCAGTTTAACGCGCAAACACTCCGGAACATCAACATATACTCAACATACCTTAAATAACCTTTACATAACTTAGAAATAAGTTTTAAAGGCTTTGGTATGGCAAAAACAAGTTAATTCGCTTACAGGGACTAAACTTGACAAACTGCGAAAGTATGACGATTCGTACTTGAACAGACATTCCGGAACATGAACATAAGTTAAACATACCATAAATATACTTTAAATAGCTTAGAAATAGGCTTTGAGGGGTTTGGTGTGCTAAAATAAACTCTTGGCTCATTCAGGGACTAAAAGTGTCAAAAAGTGCACAAGTTTGCATTTTCGCGCATAACTTACGTTCTGAATACATTGGGACATCCAAAAAAATTATGTAAGCACTAAAACATTTTATTTTAGTGTTTGGCATAAGAAAAATCCATTCGTCACGTCATTTGGATCGTTTTTCGCACTTATGCGCATTCCGTCGTAATTAAGCGAACATCGCGTTCGTACGGCCAAACGAACCAACATCCGACATATTTCTGAGCATGTTTCATGTCCACAATGTTTAGGAATCATTTTAGGGCCTTAAAATTGGCTTTACGGGCCTTAGAAGTGTCGGAAATGGTCTTAAAACATCAACAGGGACTGAAACTGTAATTCTGCAAACATGTTTCTGATCTGCAACTTCCAGGCAGCCCGCATTGTAGTTGCCTAATCCTGAAGCGGGCCGCGTCCGACTTCCTGACCAGATTAGCTGCATTTAACAGCAGGTTGCAGCTGTTTTATTATCAACCACACATTCACACATGCTTAGTCAGATGATAAGGATGATATTTAGCCACCACAACTTTACGACAAATGTACGGGCAAGATCATGGCATGTTTACCATGAAACGATCTTAACAGTGGACCTTTTACTATAAATACCCCACCCCCCATGTTTCAAAATCACAAGAATTTTGATTTGAGAAACTCTAAGTTGAAACCTTTGTTTCATACCTGAGATTTTTGAATCGAGATTAGCATTCGGGGACCCTTAGTAAGTATTCTTTCGTCTTTTATTTCTTTTCGAGTCCGAAAGTCAAACTTTGTTTGACTTTCAGCATTGACCAGCTTATGGTCAATGCGAAGTTCGTTTGAACTTCGCAACGTGATTGTAATCACGATGGTTATAGTCCTTGGGACTATGCCTACTGATTACCACGTTGTCTAGGGTCGTAAGGGTAAGCGATCTGATAAATCGCTTATACCTTCGAACCCGACCCAGTTTGGTCAATCATTAGGATTCGACCAAATACATTAGGTGACCATAGTATATAGGGAATAACCTTCCGAGGTTATACCTTATGGTCGCTTCGTTTAAGTAGTTGTATGATAGGTAGTTTATATGCCTTAGGTAAATTACCAGAATACCCTTTTCGTGTATAATTGGTAATTAAGCATATGTAACCTAAACTTTTGTCACATAACTAATTATGTAACATGTTTAGGCATATAATACTTGTCATAAGACTAGTTAGGCGGTCCGAACGCGTTTTACGCGAACGACGCGTTAAAGTAGCATAAGCTTCCTAAACGGGTCGTAATGGGTCGTAAACACTTAGGTTAAGTTTCGTTTTAGTATGTAGGCTTTGTTAAACCATATGACATGAGTTTCCATACTCGTTTGGTTTACGAAACCTCATTCTATCCGATCTTCCGATTTAGGTCCGGTTTATTAACATAGTTACCTATATTAGGTGTCGTTTGATTCCGAGATCTCTAACATTACTTGGTGGTTATCTTAGACATCTGAGCAATCTCAAGTGAGTACATAGACCCCTCTTTTACTGTTTTCCAAACTGTTTTGGGGTGAAACACATGTGCCTACTTGTTACTTTCATGCTTTCCTGTTTTCACATCATATACCGACTATGTTTGTTAGTACAGTATAGTACATGATTTCATTACACTTCATGCTATGTATGTCCATTGTGTGCATACTTAGTACATTGTTTTACATTATATTTCTGCTATGTATGTTGACTGATAGCATGCTAGCACATTGATTTACATGACTTTTCTGCTTTGTATGTTAACTTAGCATACTTAGTACATTGTTTTCATATGACATGCATACAACTGCTATATCATTTGGTTTGCCCAAACGGGTCTTTATTATGTTCATTAACATTTGCTACGCCGCTCGGTAGTAAGTAGTGGTACCATAGGACTTGACAAATCCCATTCCTAACATCTCGGGTTTGTTTGGATGTAAGGAATGACAGAATCCGAAAACAATTCTTTTGATAACCTTGACTGAAAGGGTTATCCGACTGTCTCAAGGATTGAATGTATGCGTTAACTTACCACATAAATGTTTGTATCAATGTAACATGTAATGCTTTCAAAACATAACTTTTTGATATATTCAAAATACTTTGTTTTGTACATTTTTACTTATGGTTTAAGTAGTCTTATTTTACTTACCATACATATCATTTTGGTTACACATTACTTGACTACTTTTGGACTATAAACATTTGACATGATTTATACAAGGACTTTTGACTATTGGTTTAAACATAGACTTATTACATTGGTGGTTTGTTTAAGTGATCTAAGTAACGAGATGTGAGTAATATGATACAAGTATGGTGGATATGCCGCTGGTACTTCCTATATATAAGTGTTTGTATTATATTGCATATCATAGCGTTATTTAAACCATTCATTTTGGACTTATACATTTTTCACAAGTAACATGTTTTCACAAGACTTTGGTTTACAATACAATTTATTTTAGACAACTTATTTTACATGGTTATTTATTTAACCTTACAATTATTTACACATATCAACTGATCTTATCGTTTTTCAAATGATTTACAAGACAAAACAAATTACAAGGTTCATGACTGACTGTTATTAAACAAATTCTTAAACTTAAGTCATGAATCCTATTTTCACAAAACCTATGTATCTCACAGGCATTTTTATGCTGACGTACCTATTTTCACATGTGTTTTCAGGAGCTTTTCCGTAGGATGATGATCACGATACTAGGGCGGACCTGTGCCTTAGAGACTAAAAATGAAGATAGACTATGTATAATTATGTTATAAACTTTTAAATTACTGTTTTGAGACGATGTAACACCTTTGTTGATAAATAAAATATCACTTTGTATGCCATGGTTGTGAAACAATTAATTCTGTTACGACACGCCCCGGCGTTTCCGCCGCGATTTGTTGTTTTACGCGGTCGGGGTGTGACAGAAGAGTTGGTATCAGAGCCAATGGTTATTGGGAATTAGGTTATTAGTAATGCTTTGACCTAGACTATAACTTTTCTAGGACCCTAACACAAGTTATCTTGTGTTTAGAATTTAAAACATGTAGATCACCTATCCTTAGGTGATTATCAAAACAAAAACCAAATTTTTCCGAAACGATTTTCGAAAAAAAATCCTCTGTTTTTGGATGATTTATTACAAGGTTTTGAACCCTCTGTTATAAGGTTTTAAACCCCTTTCAGTTTGATTAAAATTTTTGGCCTTGTGCCTTCAAATTTTCAGAATCTCGTCAAGGTTTTGGGTTTTAAATAATGTGAACACGTGCAAACTGGAAGAGTGAATGCCTGTACCCTGTGTTTTCTGTCTAAGGCTAGAGTGTTCGTATATATCTCATCAGACGCGAGACCAGTCACTCTTACCTGGGAACTCTTGGGGTGAGTGTTCACTTATAGGCGAGCATGTCTTCGTGATACATTATTTTTGACCCATTCACTTTGATTAGTCACTGTGTGTCATTTGTTTGCTTGGTGATGCGGACGAATGACCACCATCTTTGCCATTATCAATTTTTGTTTCATCTCATTCTCTTCATCCAATCATCTCACTCGTTTCCTTTCATGTTTCCTCTTTTAGAATGCCTCCTCGACGCGAACACCAGATAGCGACTGCCGAACTGGCAGAAATTATTTCGCAGCAAATGGCTGCTCAATTTCCAAATCTCTTTGCTCTATGGAACCAAGCCAACAACAACAACAATGCTCCGTGCAAATTCAAGGATTTCAACTCGGCTAAACCACTCAAGTTTAGTGGTTCTGAGGGAGCGACTGGGCTTCTTCAGTGGTTCGAGAGCATTGAGAATACTTTTCGCCACGTGCAGTGTCCGGATAATCGCAAAGTCGAGTTTGCTTCGAGCGTATTTCAGAAGAGGGCTTTGACATGGTGGAACGGGGTTATGAGAGATCGGGGTGCTGAGGTTGCCTTGGCACAGACATGGGCTGAACTGAGAGCTCTTATGATGAGGGAATTCTGTCCTCGCCATGAACAGCGAGCGTTGGAGAAAGAGTTTGATATTTTGAAACAAGATAGTGGTGAGCATCGGGCGTATACTGACAAGTTTGAAGAGTTGAGTCTGCTATGCCCAACAATGGTTACCCCACTCGACAAGGCTATCGAAAGGTACATCGACGGCCTACCTGACTCGGTACAAGACATCCTTACTGGTAGTAACCCTACCACACTCCGTCAGGCAATCGAGTTATCAGCGACACTGACTGAGTCGCAGATTCGAAAGAATAAATTACACAGGAAGGGTGACAAAGGCAAGAAACAGTCGGTTGACAAGGAGGATAGCAAGAAAGGTCAAAACAAGAAGGGAAAGAATTCTGGAGGGTCTAGGAAGCGGAAGGCTTCCCAAAACTACGCCGTTACTGCACAGGCAAATCAAGCTGCTCCAAATCAGCCTGCGCAACTGTCACACCCCCAAAAACCACCTGCGGAGTACTACCGCTTGGAGGCGTGACTGACCAGGATCCAGCCACCAATCATATTGAACAAGCATATAAGTAGTTATAAAAATCCACCCAATACAATTGGTGTTCAAGCAAAACATAGTTAAGTTGCAAGCGGAAGCATAAGTCTTAAAACAAAGCATAAGTTTAATTATTTCAAAGTTTGACATGGCACACAGCCGTCCATGTCCCACAACGACTCTCCTCCATGCAAGCTCCAGCTAAGCACCTATTGACCTGCAAAGCATGTAGTAACGAGTCAACAACAAGTTGAGTGAGTTCACGGTTGGGTGTTCGTTTTAAGTTGTTTCGAAAACAGTTTCCTTTATCTGGCATCCTGCCGTGGGGGTTACCCCATAGTTAAAACGTGACTTGTTTATTCCCGGTTACTCTGGCAATCCAGCCGTGGGGGCTACCCCGTGTTTGTTATCTGGCATTTCGGCCGTGGGGGCTACCCCATGTATACACTAGACTCGTTACCATATCGACTGCTGACTGTAGTCATGTTTATGTGCCCTGAAACTGTCAATGTCTATCATCATTGACGTGCCCCAGATCCATTAGTTCACGCCCGTCCTCTGCGGCACGGTGTGAGGTTTGTCAGACCTAAATAGCGCTATCTAACTAATGACCCGCTCGCCATTGGCAGTTCATTAACATTCACGTTCAACAGTAACACATAATGTCTGTGCATTAGGCCCAAGAGTCCGGCCCAATCACTTAAGCCCGTAATGGGGGGCAAGTCTAATCAGTGTGCACATGAACATGGTCTCGAGTCTCAACTGAGGAGGTTTCGGGTCATGCAGGTTCTGGTCTCGAGTCGCAACCAGGCGTTTGCGACTCGCAACCTGTGTCGCAATTGGGGATCTCGAGTTGTCACGTAGTGGTTTCGAGTCGCAACCGAAGGTCTCGACTGGACATGAGCTGATTCTGCACAGTGTACTATCCAATGGAAATTTGGTTTCATGAAACAGTTTGTACTACCCACTTAAACATGTTTATTTGTCTAGCAATTTACCAAAATGGATCAAACATATCAGATTTCAAATATTCAAGCATGTTCATATGATATTCAAGTTGTTCTTCATATATTCAAGTGATTCATCATCATCATTCATATAAACTTTAACCAACAAAAATCATGATCAACAACTTATCAACACTAACATGCACCCTATGATATTAACACAATGAATCACCCTACTAGTGAGCATTCGGTTCTTAACACAAGAGTATACAATCCGATTATATGAATATTATCTATCATACATATGCGAGCCGATTTCATAACATCAACAACTAATGGTTAGACCACATTTAATCACAAGATCTCATTAACTCATCATACAATATATTAAAAATCAAGACATGTTTAACCGATTATCATCAACATACACATCCGAGAGTATGATAAAGCCATAATCATACATTTTCCACTTATTGATACATGAAGACAAGCATTCAATCATCAAGCACACATAATCCTTAATACATAGTTGTGCACTAACCGATTGGGTCCTCTAAGTGTGAGGGTAAGAAGAGTGATGGATGAACTTCCGAATGATGATTCCGAGCTCGATCCGAGAGTCCCAGTGCCACCGGTTTGATCAAGAAGAAGGAGAAGGAGTGTGATGCTTGGTGTCTAGGGTTTTAGTGAGAGAATGGAGAGTGTGTGTGTTAGAGGAGTATGAGTGTTGTTTGCCCAAAAATGCCAAGTGTGACTATCACTAAGGTTATATACTTGTTTCACCCAGTGCACCCTAATGGGTTTCGGATAGGCTAAGTGTGTGTGTGGCCCAACCGGCCCAATGTTACACTGTTCACTCGAGACCGCATGGTCTCGAGTCGGGTCCTTGTTGTCTCGGTTCATATAAATATACACATACGTACAAGCACGACACATAATTATAACACGTAGTCACATAGGATGTTCACTTATATTATTAAACCAATCACGTTAACTAGTCACATAACATTACAAGTAGATTGTACTAAGATGCACGGAAGGTTCTAATTTTCGAGTTGTCACATCATCCCCAAGTTGAAAGAAATTTCGTCGCGAAATTTGGTAAGCACTCACTGAGGAAGCTAGTTAAGTTGTATGGTTTTCCTGGGGTGTCACATCCACCCCCCGTTGATCTGGAATTTCGTCCCGAAATTCCGTAGCTTCGGCCTCAGTAGTGGGTGTACTGTTTGCGAACAGTTGGGGATACTTTTGTTTCACCTGATCTTCGCGCTCCCAGGTGAACTCTGGGCCGCGACGTGAGTTCCAACGAACTCGAACGAGAGGTATTCTAGTGCTCTTGAGGACCTTAACATCCCGGTCCGTGATTTCGACTGGTTCCTCGACGAATCGTAACTGTTCGTCGATAGTGAGTTCTTTCAGAGGAACTACGTGGGTCTCATCTGACGGACACTTCTTCAGATTCGACACGTGAAAAACGTTGTGAACTGCACCGAGTTCCGCTGGCAAGTTTAGTCTGTAGGCCACCCTGCCTATTTTCTCAATGACTTCGAAGGGTCCCACGTATCGTGGGTTAAGTTTACCGCGTTTGCCAAAACGAACCACACCCTTCCAGGGTGAAACTTTGAGTAGTACCCGCTCCCCAACCTGGAGCTCAAGTGGTTTCCTGCCCATGTCGGCGTAAAGTTTCTGACGGTCGCGAGCTGCCGCCATACGTTTTCGTATTTGAGCAATTTGTTCGGTTGTATCTACCACATGTTCTGGACCAGTGATCTGACTATCCCCCACCTCTGCCCAACAAAGGGGTGACCGGCATTTACGTCCGTACAATGCCTCAAACGGAGCAGCTTTAATGCTGGTGTGGTAGCTGTTATTATACGAGAATTCCACAAGTGGCAGATGCTTTTCCCAGCGGTTGCCAAAATCGATTACACATGCACGGAGCATGTCTTCTAAGGTTTGAATAGTGCGCTCGGACTGCCCGTCCGTCTGTGGGTGGTACGCCGTGCTCATGTCTAATCGTGAGCCGAAGGATTTGTGCATTGCTTGCCACAGCTCTGAAGTAAAACGTGCATCTCGATCCGAGATAATGGAGGTGGGCACCCCGTGCCTCGAGACAATTTCCTTGATGTATATTTCTGCAAGAGTGGACAATTTATCCGTCTCCTTGATAGCCAGGAAGTGTGCAGATTTTGTAAGTCGATCCACGATCACCCAAATAGTATCGTTCCCGCGCTGGGATCTAGGCAGGCCAGTAACAAAATCCATGGAAATTTGCTCCCATTTCCATTGAGGTATCTCTGGTTGTTGGAGTAGGCCTGATGGTTTCTGGTATTCCGACTTGACTCTCGCACAAGTCAAACACTTGCTGACGTAGGTCGCTATGTGGGCCTTCATGCTAGGCCACCAATACGTAGTTTTGATATCATGATACATCTTATCCGATCCAGGGTGTACTGAGTAGCGAGACTTGTGTGCTTCATCCATCACAAGCTCCCGTAGGTTGCCGTAGAGTGGGACCCAAACGCGTCCCGTTACGTAGTAAGCACCGTCTCCCTTTTGTTCTAATCGTTGCCTTGATCCGCGTAGGGCTTCAGCCCTGACGTTTTCTGGTTTCAGTGCTTCTATCTGAGCAGCTCGTATTTGGGAAGGGAGGCTAGAGTGGATCGTGAGTTGTAAAGCTCGCACGCGCTTAGGCACAGTGTCCTTCCGACTGAGGGCGTCAGCCACAACATTGGCCTTGCCCGGGTGATACCTGATTGAGCACTCGTAGTCATTCAGCAGCTCGACCCATCGTCGTTGTCGCATATTTAGTTCCTTCTGCTTGAAGATGTGCTCGAGGCTCCTGTGGTCGGTGTAGATGGCGCACTTGGTACCGTACAAGTAATGCCGCCACAACTTAAGTGCAAAAACAACAGCTCCCAGTTCTAAGTCGTGCGTAGTGTAGTTCTTTTCATGAACTTTGAGTTGGCGTGAGGCGTAGGCTATAACTTTATCTCGTTGCATCAACACACAACCAAGACCTTGAATTGACGCGTCGCAGTAGACCACAAAGTCGTCTGTGCCCTCCGGCAAGGAAAGGATAGGTGCGCTGCAAAGTCTATCCTTTAAGTGCTGAAATGCTAACTCCTGTGCATTCCCCCAGTGATAAACAACGCCCTTCTGTGTTAGTGAGGTGAGAGGCTGTGCGATCTTAGAAAAATCCTTTATGAACCTCCGGTAGTATCCCGCCAATCCCAAGAATTGGCGAATTTCCTTTGGTGTACGAGGTGCAGGCCAGTTCTTAATCGAGTCTATCTTGGATGGATCAACGTGAATCCCATCCTTGTTTACCACGTGGCCTAGGAAATGGACTTCTCGAAGCCAGAAGTCGCATTTCGAGAACTTTGCATAAAGCTGTTCTGTTCGAAGGAGTTCCAGAATTAGTCGCAGATGCTGCTCGTGTTCCTTTTGATTCTTGGAATAGATCAGGATGTCGTCGATGAAGACTATAACGAACTTGTCCAGGTAAGGCTTGCACACTCGGTTCATCAAGTCCATGAAAACCGCAGGTGCGTTTGTCATCCCAAAAGGCATGACCAAAAACTCATAGTGCCCGTATCGAGTTCTGAAAGCTGTTTTGGAGACGTCCTCTTCCCGGACTCTCAGCTGGTGGTAACCCGATCTCAAATCAATCTTTGAATAGTAGCTCGACCCTTGCAGCTGGTCGAACAAGTCGTCAATCCGCGGTAGAGGATAACGATTCTTCACCGTTACCTTGTTGAGTTCCCGGTAGTCGATGCACATTCTGAAGGTACCGTCTTTCTTCTTCACAAATAGCACTGGAGCTCCCCAGGGCGATGAGCTTGGACGAATAAAACCCTTATCCAGGAGCTCTTGTAGTTGCGTAGAGAGTTCCTTCAACTCTGATGGGGCTAAGCGATAAGGTGCACGGGCTATAGGCGCAGCTCCAGGAGCTAGTTCAATCTGAAACTCGACTTGGCGATGGGGCGGAAGACCAGGTAATTCCTCAGGAAATACCTCTGGATAATCGCGTACAACTGGAAAATCTTCTATCTTCTTCTCTTTTTCTGAGGTGTCAGTAACGAGAGCCAAAATGGCAGTGTGACCCTTTCGCAAACACTTTTGGGCCTTAAGGAGAGAAATGACGTTCTCAACAGCACTCCTCTTGTCGCCATGAATCATGAGAGGTTCACCACCGGGACCTGGAATACGAACAACCTTCTCGTTGCAAAGAATCTCTGCTCGGTGTTGGGATAACCAATCCATCCCAATGACTACGTCGAAACTACCCAAGACAATAGGAATGAGGTCGATAGAGAAGGTCTGGTCAGCGAGAATAAGTTTACAACCCTTGACTACGTGTGTGGCTTCTAAACTCTTACCATTTGCTAGCTCTACGATGTGCTTGTTATTCAAGGGTGTTGGGATACGCTTAAGCATTCGACTAACTTCTAGTGACATGTAGCTAGTATCGGCACCCGAATCAAATAAAACTGAAACATAAAAGTCGTCGAGAAGGAACTTACCCGCCACAACATTGGGGTCATTCCTTGCTTCACCTTGGCCAATCACAAACACCCGCCCCCTGGCGCCATTGTTGTTGTTCCCATTGTTACCATTCCCCTGATTGTTGTTATTGTTGTTGTTGTTCTGGTTCCTGTTCAGCTGGGGACAATCTCTCTTGAAGTGGCCCTCAGCTCCACACTGAAAGCACCCCTTGTTATCACCTTGCTGTTGCTGCTGGCGTTGATTCTGTTGAGCTTGCTGACGATTCTGATTGGCGGGGTATAAGCTCCTGCAATCCTTTGCAGCGTGACCTGGTTTGTTGCACCGATGACAGTTGCCCCTGGTGCATGGCCCGCTGTGGTGCAGGCTGCAGCGATTGCATTTGGGGTGAATTCCTTTGTACCCACCATGGCCTTGACCACCAGACGATTGCTGATTAGGGCTCTTGTAGTCATCAGTCTTTCTCTGCTGAGACTGGGATTGAACAGAAGTCGAACCCTTACTTGAAGTTCCATCCCATTTCCGTTTGTTGTCACTAGAGGTACCAGAAGTAGTTGCAGCACCTATGCGTTTTGGTAACTTGTTCTGCTCCACCGCCTGGTCAGTGAGACGGTGAGCCAGCTGGACAACTTGCTGGTAGGTGGCGAGGTTTGCTGAAGTCACATGGCTTTGAATTTCTGGCACTAAGCCCTTAAGAAAGAGTTCAATCCGTTTAATTGGAGGGTCCACCATAGTAGGACACAGTAATGCAAGCTCATTCGATCTCTTTGTAAAAGCCTCGATTTCTGACCCCGTCATCTTGAGGTTGAAGAACTCAACTTCCATCTTATGAATTTCATCGCGACTGCAGTATTCCTCTTTAATCATTTCCTTAAAAGTTTCCCATGGGGTGGCGTTGGCAGCAACCAACCCCAACATCTGAACCTGAGCGTTCCACCATGTGAGGGCTAAGCCCTCAAGAGTACCGGTAGCATACTTCACCCTGCGCGCCTCAGGGCATTCACACATTTCGAACACAGATTCTAGTTTCTCAAACCAGTGGAGGAGACCTACTGCTCCTTCAGTGCCGCTAAAAGTAGTTGGTCGGCAGTCCATGAAAGTCTTAAAAGTGCACACGGGTGGCTGAACATGCTGACCTATCGTAGGTGAAAGAAAAGACAGAGTTTAACACAAAGGTTGGTTCACGAGAGTAGGATCTAAAGATCCTAGAATGAGTGTAGACTGCAGGATATACCTCCTGCGGGTGCAGCTGCAAGTGCCGCAGCAATCCGTTCGTTAATCAAAGCCGTCAACTGGGCTTGAGTCATGTTAACGCGTCCAGACATGATCTTCATATCAAGAGTAACACGGGTGAGCGAGGTTCGCGAAAGTACGATGATAGGATAGAGTAAGCACACACGTGTTCAAGTAACAGTAGTTATACTAACCAAGCATATCATAAGCAATGTACTATGTAACTAACAAGTAGGCAATATATACACAGATCATATCACCTAGAATGTCGAGCCTTGCACGTGGAGTGAAGCATCGTTGTGGACCGTTGAGCACTGTACAGGTTATAGTCTGGTTTTAACAAAAACGTTCTTCCCCTTTATTAAAACCAAGTTCACTATAACCAATGTCTCTGATACCAATCTGTCACACCCCCAAAAACCACCTGCGGAGTACTACCGCTTGGAGGCGTGACTGACCAGGATCCAGCCACCAATCATATTGAACAAGCATATAAGTAGTTATAAAAATCCACCCAATACAATTGGTGTTCAAGCAAAACATAGTTAAGTTGCAAGCGGAAGCATAAGTCTTAAAACAAAGCATAAGTTTAATTATTTCAAAGTTTGACATGGCACACAGCCGTCCATGTCCCACAACGACTCTCCTCCATGCAAGCTCCAGCTAAGCACCTATTGACCTGCAAAGCATGTAGTAACGAGTCAACAACAAGTTGAGTGAGTTCACGGTTGGGTGTTCGTTTTAAGTTGTTTCGAAAACAGTTTCCTTTATCTGGCATCCTGCCGTGGGGGTTACCCCATAGTTAAAACGTGACTTGTTTATTCCCGGTTACTCTGGCAATCCAGCCGTGGGGGCTACCCCGTGTTTGTTATCTGGCATTTCGGCCGTGGGGGCTACCCCATGTAAACACTAGACTCGTTACCATATCGACTGCTGACTGTAGTCATGTTTATGTGCCCTGAAACTGTCAATGTCTATCATCATTGACGTGCCCCAGACCCATTAGTTCACGCCCGTCCTCTGCGGCACGGTGTGAGGTTTGTCAGACCTAAATAGCGCTATCTAACTAATGACCCGCTCGCCATTGGCCCGGCGATTAAGTCGATATAAAAAGGAGGGACTTCATGATAGAGTTTTGGTCTAGTACGAGTTATCTGTCCGTGAGGACGAGGAACTTACATTCCTGAACCATAGCTGTCCTACCCAAGGAGGACGAGGAACCCATGTTCCTTAACCCCAATTCCCGACCCTTGGGAATCCCATGCTTTGTAGAGGGTGTGAACTCACCTTGGTTTGCTCGGTAGATACGCAGAAAAGTCAAACAAGCAATATTGTGGTCACTCGCATCCTAACATAGTTGTATCATACAAGTCAGGTTCGTATCCAGGTTGTACACGTATGTTTCTAGCACATTGCATTCAAGTATCATCTATGGCAGTTCATTAACATTCACGTTCAACAGTAACACATAATGTCTGTGCATTAGGCCCAAGAGTCCGGCCTAATCACTTAAGCCCGTAATGGGGGGCAAGTCTAATCAGTGTGCACATGAACATGGTCTCGAGTCTCAACTGAGGAGGTTTCGGGTCATGCAGGTTCTGGTCTCGAGTCGCAACCAGGCGTTTGCGACTCGCAACCTGTGTCGTAATCGGGGATCTCGAGTTGTCACGTAGTGGTTTCGAGTCGCAACCGAAGGTCTCAACTGGACATGAGCTGATTCTGCACAGTGTACTATCCAATGGAAATTTGGTTTCATGAAACAGTTTGTACTACCCACTTAAACATGTTTATTTGTCTAGCAATTTACCAAAATGGATCAAACATATCAGATTTCAAATATTCAAGCATGTTCATATGATATTCAAGTTGTTCTTCATATATTCAAGTGATTCATCATCATCATTCATATAAACTTTAACCAACAAAAATCATGATCAACAACTTATCAACACTAACATGCACCCTATGATATTAACACAATGAATCACCCTACTAGTGAGCATTCGGTTCTTAACACAAGAGTATACAATCCGATTATATGAATATTATCTATCATACATATGCGAGCCGATTTCATAACATCAACAACTAATGGTTAGACCACATTTAATCACAAGATCTCATTAACTCATCATACAATATATTAAAAATCAAGACATGTTTAACCGATTATCATCAACATACACATCCGAGAGTATGATAAAGCCATAATCATACATTTTCCACTTATTGATACATGAAGACAAGCATTCAATCATCAAGCACACATAATCCTTAATACATAGTTGTGCACTAACCGATTGGGTCCTCTAAGTGTGAGGGTAAGAAGAGTGATGGATGAACTTCCGAATGATGATTCCGAGCTCGATCCGAGAGTCCCAGTGCCACCGGTTTGATCAAGAAGAAGGAGAAGGAGTGTGATGCTTGGTGTCTAGGGTTTTAGTGAGAGAATGGAGAGTGTGTGTGTTAGAGGAGTATGAGTGTTGTTTGCCCAAAAATGCCAAGTGTGACTATCACTAAGGTTATATACTTGTTTCACCCTGTGCACCCTAATGGGTTTCGGATAGGCTAAGTGTGTGTGTGGCCCAACCGGCCCAATGTTACACTATTCACTCGAGACCGCATGGTCTCGAGTCGGGTCCTTGTTGTCTCGGTTCATATAAATATACACATACGTACAAGCACGACACATAATTATAACACGTAGTCACATAGGATGTTCACTTATATTATTAAACCAATCACGTTAACTAGTCACATAACATTACAAGTAGGTTGTACTAAGATGCACGGAAGGTTCTAATTTTCGAGTTGTCACAGCAACCGCCTGCCAAGAAGCCTTATTTTGGCAATGCACCTTTGTGCAACAAATGTAACGGTCATCATCAACCACACCTCCAGTGTCGTCAGTGCACCAACTGTGGAAGATCTGGTCATCTTGCTGACGCCTGCCGCCTCCCTGCCAATCAGAATCGAGCAGTTCATAACCAAGCTCAACAAGTTGCTCAGCCTCTTGCTCAGCAACGGGGTCAAGCTGCACGACCATATTACCCACCGGGTGCTTGTTATAATTGTGGGGATCTGACCCATTACAGAAATCGGTGCCCAAAGCTGGCTAACCAGAACCAGAACCAGAATCAGGCTCAGGCTCGAGGACGAGCTTTTAACATGAATGCCCAAGAGGCGCATGCAGACGATAATGTGGTGAACGGTACGTTCTTTATTAATAATCAGCCTGCATCTGTTCTTTTCGATTCTGGTGCCGACAAGAGTTTTGTGTCATTGTCTTTTGAGCCAATGCTTCGCGTGTCCAGAACGAAACTAAGTAAATCTTTGACAGTAGAAGTTGCTAGCGGTGAACCAATTATTCTTGATTCTGTTCTACGCAACTGCCAGATGAACCTTAACGATCATCTTTTTCCTATCAACCTCACGCCTATGCAACTTGGAAGCTTCGACGTCATTGTGGGTATAGATTGGTTATCAAAGCATCACGCAGAGGTAGTTTGTTTCGAGAAGATCATTCGAGTGCCGCTTTTGACAGGCGAGATCCTACAGGTTCGTGGTGAGAAACCTGCCAGTGGTCTTAAACTCATGTCTTGTTTTAAAGCTCGGAAGTATCTACGAAAGAATTATGTGGCCTTCTTGGCACATGTTATAGCAGATAAAGGTAAGGGTAAGTCTATTTCAGATATTCCTGTCATTCAGGATTATTCTGAAGTATTCCCTGAAGAGTTACCTGGTCTACCCCCAGCACGCCAAGTCGAGTTCCGCATTGATCTCGTACCTTGTGTAAATCCCATTGCCAGAGCTCCATATCGGCTTGCACCTTCTGAGATGCAAGAGTTATCCAAGAAGCTTCAGGAGCTCTCTGACAAAGGTTTTATCCATCCCAGCTTTTCACCTTGGGGTGCTCCCATTCTTTTTGTCAAGAAGAAGGATGGATCTTTTAGGATGTGTATCAATTATCGTGAGCTTAACAAGCTTACCATCAAGAATCGATATCCCCTACCTCGCATAGATGATCTCTTTGATCAGTTACAGGGCGCTTCTTATTTCTCGAAGATTGATCTTCGTTCTGGATATCATCAACTTCGCGTGCACGAAGAAGATATTCCCAAGACAGCATTCCGCACTCGTTATGGGCATTATGAGTTCACAGTCATGCCATTCGGTTTGACTAATGCTCCTGCTGTTTTCATGGACTTAATGAATAGGGTCTGCAAACCCTATTTGGATCAGTTCGTCATTGTTTTTATTGACGACGTCTTGATATACTCTAAGACGCGAGCTGATCACGAGCAACATCTTCGTCTTACTCTGGAACTCCTAAAGAAAGAACAACTTTTCGCCAAATTCTCCAAGTGTGAATTCTGGCTTAAAGAAGTTCAATTCTTAGGCCATATCATCAACAAACAAGGTATTCATGTAGATTCCTCCAAGATCAGTGCGATTAAGGATTGGGATACACCTACTACTCCTACTGAAGTTCGTTCTTTTCTTGGTCTAGCGGGTTATTATCGCCGTTTCATTGAGAACTTCTCAAAAATTGCAGTTCCTCTAACTGCTCTAACTCAGAAAAACAAACCCTTTGATTGGGGATTCAGACAAGAGGAAGCGTTTCTGACTTTGAAACAGAAACTATGTGACGCACCTGTTCTATCATTACCTGAGGGTGATGATGATTTTGTCGTGTATTGCGATGCATCGAAATTGGGTCTTGGTTGTGTTCTGATGCAAAGGAACAAAGTCATAGCATATGCATCGAGGCAGTTGAAGATACATGAGAAGAACTACACCACTCATGATCTTGAGTTGGGTGCAGTTATTTTCGCTCTAAAGATCTGGAGACACTATTTGTATGGTACAAAATGTGTGGTATTCACTGACCACAAAAGTCTTCAGCATATCTTCAATCAGAAAGAACTCAACATGAGACAACGACGTTGGGTTGAGCTTTTAAACGACTATGACTGCGAAATTCGCTACCATCCTGGTAAGGCGAATGTCGTAGCCGATGCATTGAGTCATAAGGAACGTACTAAGCTTCATTGTGTACGTGTTCAATCTGTTATTCAAGCTCAATCTGATATCCAAGCCCGCATTTCTCAGGCCCAACAATCTTGTGTTTCACAAGGTTTGATGGATAAGGAATTTCCCTATCACATAACACCTGCTCTGGAACTGAAGGACAATGGATCGTATTACTTCATGGACCGTTTGTGGGTCCCAAGCCAGGATGATCTTCGTACCTTGCTTATGGATGAAGCTCATAAGTCTCGTTATTCTATTAATCCGGGCTCAGATAAGATGTATAAGGATCTTCGTATTCAGTATTGGTGGCCTGGTATGAAGAAAGACATTGCGTTATACGTATCAAAATGCCTTACTTGTCTTAAGGTTAAGGCTGAACATCAGCGTCCTTCGGGTTTATTGGTACAACCAGAGATCCCAGTTTGGAAATGGGAAAACATTACTATGGATCTCGTTACCAAACTTCCACGCACAAAGAAAGGTCATGATGCCATCTGGGTAGTTGTTGATCGTCTTACTAAATCAGCACATTTCTTGCCAATCCGTGAGGATTTTCCTGCTGACAGACTTGCACAAATTTATGTCGATGAAATTGTGGCTCGACATGGTGTTCCTTTGAACATCATTTCTGACAGAGATGCTCGTTTCACTTCTCATTTTTGGAGAACCATGCAATCTGCTATGGGGACCCAACTTAATCTGAGCACAGCGGATGGTCAATCTGAGAGAACAATCCAGACTCTGGAGGATATGCTTAGAGCTTGTGTGATCGATTTTGGTGGTAGTTGGGATTCACATCTTAAGTTGATTGAATTCTCCTACAACAACAGTTATCACACCAGCATCAAAATGGCTCCTTTCGAGGCTCTCTATGGTCGAAAATGTCGTTCACCAGTCTGCTGGAATGAGATTGGCGAGGCTCAACTTACTGGACCTGCTCTCATTTTAGAGACAACTGATAAGGTCAAGAAAGTTCGCGATAACCTTCAGACAGCTCAAAGCCGTCAAAAGAGTTACGCGGATCCAAAACGCAAACCCTTGGAATTTCAAGTCGGTGATCGTGTATTACTTAAGGTCTCACCTTGGAAAGGTGTGATCAGATTTGGAAAGAAAGGCAAACTTGCACCTAGATACGTTGGACCATTCAAGATCGTCGAAAGAATCGGTAAGGTAGCCTACAGACTTGAGTTACCTCCTGAACTCGGAAATGTTCATCCAACTTTTCACGTGTCCAATCTCAAGAGGTGTTTAGCTGATGAGAACCTCCACATACCGCTTGACGAAATTCGTGTTGGCAAAACACTTAAATTTGTTGAGAAACCAGTGGAAATCATGGAACGTGAAGTCAAGTGGCTTAAACGCAAGCGCATTCCTTTGGTCAAAGTTCGCTGGGAAGCTAAACGTGGACCCGAGTTTACTTGGGAACGCGAATATCAAATGAAGGCGAAATATCCACATCTTTTTCCACGAGTTTCTTCTAAATAAATTTCGGGACGAAATTTCCACAAGTAGGGGAGACTGTAACAACTGTGCTTGTAATCATTTTGAACAGTTCTATTATCAATAAAACAATGTTATTTGATCCCAATGTTTGTTTGGTTGTGTTTTACATTTTTCATATTTTGACTTTTATGTAATTTCAAACTATATATCACTTTCTGGAGAGTTATACGCAAACTGGTGCGTAAACGTACTCAGTTTAACGCGAAAAACACTCCGGAACATCAACATATACTCAACATACCTTAAATAACCTTTACATAACTTAGAAATAAGTTTTAAAGGCTTTGGTATGGCAAAAACAAGTTAATTCGCTTACAGGGACTAAACTTGACAAACTACGAAAGTATGACGATTCGTACTTGAACAGACATTCCGGAACATGACCATAAGTTAAACATACCATAAATATACTTTACATAGCTTAGAAATAGGCTTTGAGGGGTTTGGTGTGCTAAAATAAACTTTTGGCTCATTCAGGGACTAAAAGAGTCAAAAAGTGCACAAGTTTGCATTTTCGCGCATAACTTACGTTCTGAATACATTCGGACATCCAAAAAAATTATGTAAGCACTAAAACATTTTATTTTAGTGTTTGGCATAAGAAAAATCCATTCGTCACGTCATTTGGATCGTTTTTCGCACTTATGCGCATTCCGTCGTAATTAAGCGAACATCGCGTTCGTACGGCCAAACGAACCAACATCCGACATATTTCTGAGCATGTTTCATGTCCACAATGTTTAGGCATCATTTTAGGGCCTTAAAATTGGCTTTACGGGCCTTAGAAGTGTCGGAAATGGTCTTAAAACATCAACAGGGACTGAAACTGTAATTCTGCAAACATGTTTCTGATCTGCAACTTCCAGGCAGCCCG
Source organism: Helianthus tuberosus (assembly GCA_030545235.1). Lineage (NCBI taxonomy): Eukaryota > Viridiplantae > Streptophyta > Magnoliopsida > Asterales > Asteraceae > Helianthus > Helianthus tuberosus. The sequence goes on along the minus strand of JARYGA010045800.1, from coordinate 224,647 downwards.
CATTGTAGTTGCCTAATCCTGAAGCGGGCCGCGTCCGACTTCCTGACCAGATTAGCTGCATTTAACAGCAGGTTGCAGCTGTTTTATTATCAACCACACATTCACACATGCTTAGTCAGATGATAAGGATGATATTTAGCCACCACAACTTTACGACAAATGTACGGGCAAGATCATGGCACGTTTTCCATGAAACGATCTTAACAGTGGACCTTTTACTATAAATACCCCACCCCCCATGTTTCAAAATCACAAGAATTTTGATTTGAGAAACTCTAAGTTGAAACCTTTGTTTCATACCTGAGATTTTTGAATCGAGATTAGCATTCGGGGACCCTTAGTAAGTATTCTTTCGTCTTTTATTTCTTTTCGAGTCCGAAAGTCAAACTTTGTTTGACTTTCAGCATTGACCAGCTTATGGTCAATGCGAAGTTCGTTTGAACTTCGCAACGTGATTGTAATCACGATGGTTATAGTCCTTGGGACTATGCCTACTGATTACCACGTTGTCTAGGGTCGTAAGGGTAAGCGATCTGATAAATCGCTTATACCTTCGAACCCGACCCAGTTTGGTCGATCATTAGGATCCGACCAAATACATTAGGTGACCATAGTATATAGGGAATAACCTTCCGAGGTTATACCTTATGGTCGCTTCGTTTAAGTAGTTGTATGATAGGTAGTTTATATGCCTTAGGTAAATTACCAGAATACCCTTTTCGTGTATAATTGGTAATTAAGCATATGTAACCTAAACTTTTGTCACATAACTAATTATGTAACATGTTTAGGCATATAATACTTGTCATAAGACTAGTTAGGCGGTCCGAACGCGTTTTACGCGAACGACGTGTTAAAGTAGCATAAGCTTCCTAAACGGGTCGTAATGGGTCGTAAACACTTAGGTTAAGTTTCGTTTTAGTATGTAGGCTTTGTTAAACCATATGACACGAGTTTCCATACTCGTTTGGTTTACGAAACCTCATTCTATCCGATCTTCCGATTTAGGTCCGGTTTATTAACATAGTTACCTATATTAGGTGTCGTTTGATTCCGAGATCTCGAACATTACTTGGTGGTTATCTTAGACATCTGAGCAATCTCAAGTGAGTACATAGACCCCTCTTTTACTGTTTTCCAAACTGTTTTGGGGTGAAACACATGTGCCTACTTGTTACTTTCATGCTTTCCTGTTTTCACATCATATACCGACTATGTTTGTTAGTACAGTATAGTACATGATTTCATTACACTTCATGCTATGTATGTCCATTGTGTGCATACTTAGTACATTGTTTTACATTATATTTCTGCTATGTATGTTGACTGATAGCATGCTAGCACATTGATTTACATGACTTTTCTGCTTTGTATGTTAACTTAGCATACTTAGTACATTGTTTTCATATGACATGTATACAACTGCTATATCATTTGGTTTGCCCAAATGGGTCTTTATTATGTTCATTAACATTTGCTACGCCGCTCGGTAGTAAGTAGTGGTACCATAGGACTTGACAAATTCCATTCCTAACATCTCGGGTTTGTTTGGATGTAAGGAATGACAGAATCCGAACACAATTCTTTTGATAACCTTGACTGAAAGGGTTATCCGACTGTCTCAAGGCTTGAATGTATGCGTTAACTTACCACATAAATGTTTGTATCAATGTAACATGTAATGCTTTCAAAACATAACTTTTTGATATATTCAAAATACTTTGTTTTGAACATTTTTACTTATGGTTTAAGTAGTCTTATTTTACTTACCATACATATCATTTTGGTTACACATTACTTGACTACTTTTGGACTATAAACATTTGACATGATTTATACAAGGACTTTTGACTATTGGTTTAAACATAGACTTATTACATTGGTGGTTTGTTTAAGTGATCTAAGTAACGAGATGTGAGTAATATGATACAAGTATGGTGGATATGCCGCTGGTACTTCCTATATATAAGTGTTTGTATTATATTGCATATCATAGCGTTATTTAAACCATTCATTTTGGACTTATACATTTTTCACAAGTAACATGTTTTCACAAGACTTTGGTTTACAATACAATTTATTTTAGACAACTTATTTTACATGGTTATTCATTTAACCTTACAATTATTTACACATATCAACTGATCTTATCGTTTTTCAAATGATTTACAAGACAAAACAAATTACAAGGTTCATGACTGACTGTTATTAAACAAATTCTTAAACTTAAGTCATGAATCCTATTTTCACAAAACCTATGTATCTCACAGGCATTTTTATGCTGACGTACCTATTTTCACATGTGTTTTCAGGAGCTTTTCCGTTGGATGATGATCACTATACTAGGGCGGACCTGTGCCTTAGAGACTAAAAATGAAGATAGACTATGTATAATTATGTTATAAACTTTTAAATTACTGTTTTGAGACGATGTAACACCTTTGTTGATAAATAAAATATCACTTTGTATGCCATGGTTGTGAAACAATTAATTCTGTTACGACACGCCCCGGCGTTTCCGCCGCGATTTGTTGTTTTACGCGGTCAGGGTGTGACATATGGCCACACACATAGTGTACTAACAGGAACCTTACACACACACACACACATATATATATATATAATACTTTTGAAATTATGAAATAGGTGTACTAGGTAGGTATATTTATAAAAATGTTTTAAAATCGTGCGAGATAAATTTTGAAATTATGTATAAGGTTTGTTTTTTTTTTTTTAAACATGAATGATGCTTTTGAAATTATGCACTTGATATAAGAAATTATAATGTATTAATATTGTTTTCAAACTATATGAAACATTTTGAAATCATGAAGGTTGTTTTTGAAAACATAGGCAATGTTTTTGAAATCATGGAGGTTGTTTTTGAAAAAATAAATAATGTCTTTGAAATCATGCATTTGATATGTTAAGTAAATACATTATATTAAAAACGTTTTGGAACTATATATAAAATGTTTTTGAAATCATGAAGGGTGTTTTGAAAACTTATGTTATGCATGTTGAAAAATCAGAATGTAATGTGTATGAGATTTGAAAATACCCTGTTATTTAACCAAGGATTCAAAGGCATAGATGTGCGAAAAGCACGATTACTTATAATGTCACTTTATTTCATGTACTTGGTTTCTTAGAATGAAACGAGTACTTAGATCTTTCGAGGAAATTATGAGCGATCACTTGAAAGAGAGAAGCACAAGGGTAGTTTGTAAGAATGCAGTTCCTTGTCGTAGGTATCATAGGGAAATGCCATACACATATGTAACTACACTTGTACATCAGAATTTTGAACAACAATTTATTCATAAACTGAACACATTGTTTCCGAGTTTAACAAAAGAAACAAAAGCAACATATACAAATTATGTAAAGCATCAGCTTCTTCTAACCAGCCAAATGCTCATCCAAGGGTTGGATTTGCAATGACAATCTTTGGGCATTTGTTCCTGAAATGGCTCGTCTCGCCACAGTTGTAGCAAGTACCAGACGGAAAACGAGCTTGAGTAGGGTTAACTTGGAGTTGGGTAGCGGCAAGGTTTATAGCAGCTTTGTTTTGGATAGCAAAGCGGCATATGTTAACCAAATGTCCCCACCCGTCCACAGTAGGTACATTTGAAGCAGGGTATGAGGTTTGAATGATGACGGTTGCATCGTTTGCACCATGGGGCAGTTCCTAAGTACGGCTTCCTAGCTGGTGGCGCTGCCACTTGGCTAGGTCCCGCTTGATTAGGTGTAACTGCTTCGGGTTTCCTTGAAGCCTTACACTTCCTTGATTTTGGTACATGCTTGGATTCTGCTTCCTTAGATGCTTCTTGAGTGGCTCTATTATTGAGACGAGACATGGCGACACCTAAATCCACAGACTTCAGGATTATTTCGCCTATTCGCTGAGCAAATTTGGCAGTTTGCTTGGACATTTGAGTGTTGCTGAGATGAAGAGACATTCCAGAAGAAAATGAAAGACATAGGAAGAAACAAGTGAAATGTTATCGGATAAACAAAACAGGATGGCAACACATAGAATTTGCGATCATTTGTTTGTTACCTAAGGCAAACAAATGATATGGTGACAATCAAAGCAAGCAGGTCATAATAATGTATCGCTGAAGCCATGCTTGCCTATAAGTGAACACTCACCCCAAAAGTTCCCAGGTAAGAGTGACTGGTCCGATACTGTGAATTTGTACGAACACTCTAGCCTTAGACATAATACTCAGAGTACAGGCATTCACCCTTCCAGTTTGCACATATTCACATTATAAGACCCAAACTTTGACGAGATTTTGAAAACTTAGAGGGTCCAAAACCTAGTAATTAATCATCCTACAACATATGATTGGTCTTCAAGGCGGTTTTGAAATTTATGTTCTTGTTGTGGTTGTCGCCTAAGGATAGGTGACGGTATTGTTTTATGACTAAACGCAAGTAAACTCATGTTAGGGTCCTAGGAAGGTTATAGACTAGGTTAAAGCATTACTAATAACCTAATTCCCTATAACCATGAGCTCTGATACCAACTTTTCTGTCACACCCCGACCACGTAAAACAACAAATCGTGGCGGAATTGTCGGGGAGTGTTGTAATAGAATCATTGTTTCATAACACATGGAAAATTGAAATGTTGTTTTATTGATTAAAAGAATTGCAATGTCTTTACAAACAAAGAAGTATAACAAAATTTAACTAGTCTTGCATCTTTTATTGTCACTAAGGCCCAAGTCCGCCTAAGCGTATATTGATCAATCCTATGCATCATTTCCTGAAACACATGTGAAAATAGGTACGTCAGCATAAGAATGTCGGCGAGTACATAGGTTTTATTGATTTAGGATTCATGACTTATAAGTTTTAGAAAAAGTTGTTTAACAAAAGTCAGTCATGATCCTTGTAAAATGTTTTGTTTTGTAAATCATTTGAAAAGCGATGATAGATGTGTATATTTAAAAGAATAATGTAGGATTAAATGAATAACCAAGTAAAATGAGTTTGTATAAAACAAACTGTTTTGTAAAACAATGTCTTGTGAAAACTATGTTATTTGTGTAAAATGTATAAGTCCAAATTGAATGATTTAAATAACGCTACGACATGTAATATAATATAAGCACTTATATATAGGAAGTACCAACGACGTATCCACCATGCTTGTATCATATTACACACGCCTCGTCACTTGAATCACTTACCCAAACATACCACTAATGTAAAAATGTTTATGTATAATCAAATGTCAAAATGTTTGTGTGAAAAACCATGTCTAATGTCAAATGTAAATCATGAAATGTGTATATCAATGTTAAAATGTCTATGTCAAATGTAAATCATGTAATGTGAAAACAAAATGTCACGTATGGCAAGTGAAATATATATCAACTAAACCATAGGTAAAAATGCACAAAACAATGTAATGAAGTAAAACATGGTTTAAATCAACGTTATGTTTTGTGGAAATGCACGCTATACTGAATACAAACATTTATGCGGTATTGTGAAAATGCATACATCCAAGCCTTGCGACTGTGGTGATAAACCCCTAAACGAATTTAGAGGTCTATCTGCGTTATGTTTTATCGAATTCGGTCATTCCTTCCATCCAAACATACCTAGGATGTCAGGAACGGGAGTTGTCAAATCCTATGGTACCATTACCTACTAACGAGCGGTGTGATCAAAGTTAATGAATGTATATGGTCCCACTTAAATAAACCAAATGTCATACCCAAAATGTAAGCATGTGATGAAATGAAAATGTACTAAGCATGATGAACATATATAGCATGTGATGTAAAACAAATGCACTAAGTATGATGGACATACATAGCATGAAAAGGTAATGTAAAACAATGTACTAAGTATGCACTAAATGAACATACATAGCATAAAATGTCATGTAAAATGATGTACTAAGTATGCACACAATGGACATACATAGCAAAAACATAATGAAATCATGTACTAATAGTGTACTAATGAACATAGCAAGTATATGATATGAAAATATGGAAAGCATGAAAGTAAGAAGTAGGCACATGTGTTTCACCCCAAAAAGTTTGAAAAACAGTAAAAAAGGGGACTATGTACTCACTTGAGGGTGCTTAGAAGTCTCGAAAAACAACCAAGCAAAGCTAGAGGGATCACGGAATCAAATGGCACCCTATATAGATAACTACATAAATAACCGGACGTAAATCGAGAGATTGGATAGTATGAGGTTTCGTAAACCAAATGAGTATTGGAACTCATATGATATGGTTTAATAAAGCCTACATACTAAAATGAAACTTAACCTAAGTGCGCATGACCCATTACGACCCGTTTTAGGTAGCTTATGCTACTTTAACGCGTTGTTCACGTAAAACGCGTTCGGAACGCCTAACTAGCCAAATGACAAGCAAGATATGCCTTAACATGTTTAATATTGTTGCCAAAACAGTTTAGATGTCAAAAATTATGTTACATAGGCTTAAAATGAATTTTGGCGCAAAAAGGGTTTTTTGGTAATTTTCCTAAGGCATAGGAACTACTTATCATACAACTACTTAAACGACGCGACCATAAGGTATAACCTTGAAAGGTTATTCCCTATACAACTATGGTCACCTAAAGTGTTTGGTTGGATCCTAAAGATTGAGCACAAGGGTCGGGTTCGAAAGCATAAGCGATTGTTTAGATCGCTTACCTTTACGACCCTACATAAGCACTAAACCTAAAGTGACGAGCTAAACATGTTAAAACATGTTTAACGAAGTTTAAAAACAGGTTTGATATCAAGACAAAGAGTCTTTATACCCACAAGTAGTTTGGTTACAAAATACGCAAGAATAGGTATTTCGGCCGAAACTACGACTCGTCGCTGAGCCTAGATAACGTGGTAATCAGTAGGTATAGTCAATAGGGACTACAACCATCGTGATTACGCACACGTTAGGAAGTTCAAACAAACTTCGCATTGACCACAAACTGGTCAATGCAGAAAGTCAAACGCATTTTAACTTTAACGCTAAAACGAAAGAAAAGCATGAAAGAATACTTACAGAAGGTCCCCGCAAGATTGACCTGATTCACTCTCAGGTAGGAAGCATATACTTCCACTTAGAGAGCATAAATCTGATCAAATTGTGGGTTTTGAGCAAGGCATGGGGGGGTATTTATAGGAAATGGACCACCATTAGGATCGTTCATCGAACAACGTGCCACGATCTCAACCATCCATGTGTGCCCCTAGTTTTCAGAAATACCATTTGCAAGTCGGTTTAAGGGGTATAACAGCTGTAAACAGCTGGTTTCAACAATTTTGCACATCTGGGAGGGCCTCGCACCCCACGTAAGGTATGCATAGAACCTTATGCGCCCTGCCTGGGGGTCTCAGACCAGCAACAAGTTTCAAAAGTGACAGTTTTGGTCCATGTTGTGTTTTAAGCTCATTTCCGACGCGTTTAAGGCCCGTTAAGCCAATTTTAAGGCCCTAAAATGATGCCTAAACATTGTGGACATGAAACATGCTCAAAAATATGCCGGATGTAGGTTCGTTTGGTCGTACGATCGCGATGTTCGCTTAATTACGACGAAATGCGCGCAAGCGCGAAAAACGATCCAAATTGCTCGACGAATGGATTTTTCTTATGCCAAACACTAAAATAAAATATTTTAATACTTACATAAATTTTTGGATGTCCGGATGTATTCAGAACGTAAGTTATGCGCGAAAATGCTAACTTATGCACTTTTTGACGCTTTTAGTCCCTGAATGAGCATAAAGTTTATTTTAGCACACCGAACCCTTCAAAGCCTATTTCTAAGCTATGTAAAGGATATTTAGGGTGTGTTTAACTTATGATCATGTTCCGAAATATTCGTTACAGTTCAAATTGGCATACTTTTGCAGTTTGTCGATTTTAGTCCCTGTAAGCGAATAAACTTGATTTCGACACACCAAACCTTCCAAAACTTATTTCTAAGTAATGTAAAGGTTATTTAAGGTATGTTAAGCCTATGCCACTATTCCGGAGTGTTTGTTGCATTAAACTGGTTATATTTACGCATTAGTGTGCATATAACCTTCTAGAAAGCGATTTAAAGCCCGAATCGAACAAGAATTGATATGTGCAAACGATACACATATTTATATAAATCCCAAGTATGAAACACAATATTTCATTGATTTGTTATTTGTTTGATGGTCGAAGTGATACAGGTGTCACATTAGGCGCATCCGTGGTATGACTGTGCTTAATGGAGTTTCCGGTGTCTTTAAAAGGTTACCCTAAAGTGTAGTTTCGCGCATTGACACTTTTAACCCCTTAATTGCGAACATATGCGCATTATCGTGAAACGGAATAAAGGACTTACATGGCCAATGTTAGAAACCTCCCGAAGGTATGACCGAATATTACGATGCTCCAGTTTGCTTAAATGATCATTCTAAGGTGTAGTTATAGACGTTGACACTTTCGGTCCCTCTAACGCGAAAACTTGCATGTATCATCGTTTAATAGCATCAAAGCCCTATGAAATCCATATTAAGCATTCTCAAAAGTATGATTGAACTTTATAATACGTTGGGTTCGTTAAAAGGTCATTCCGAGGTATAATTAAACATATTGACGCTTTTAACCCCTTTAACTTGCAAAGTTGCGCGTAACATCACTTATTGGCATAAAAGCCTTAAATGGCCAATATTAGGTATTCCTGAGAGTATAATCAATATCATGAAGCCCTCGGTTTGTAAAAAGGTCACTCAGAGGTAAGAATTTACATGTTGATGCTTTTGACCCTTCGACACGCAAACTTTCAAAAATTATGCAAACGGCATCTCTCGACCAACGAGTGGCTTAATTATAATTATGAATACCGTGTAATGTTGTTCAGAGGCTTAGTTTAAGCATGTTAACACTTTTAATCCTTTCTTATTCAAAGTTTTCGATTTTTCACAAAAAAATAGTCCTTTATAGTTTACGTTTGACTTTATTAGGGTTTAGTACACGTGTCAACGTATCATTGGACGTGATTTTATGAGGTGTTATACTTAGATGATAACTTGCTATGATTATGCTCAAAATTATAAAACTCATGAATATCTATTCATAGGTTAAATGGGTTTAACTAAGTAGATGAACACAAGAAATATGATTGTTAAAAATAGTATTACGTTATTTCTGTATGATGATTTTGGTGATTGTATGCATGCTTGACATGATGAAATCAAAATATGTGATTGGAATTGGTGAAAATAACAAGTCATGAACTTGATTCTAGCTATGTAAAAATTAGACCCGCTAGGTGTTCGTTAAAATGCGTAAGTGAGGAATGAAATGTTAAATATCCAATGAAAACGCATGTTTGATTTTTATGGAAAATTATACGTTAAAGTTTATAAAAAGGGTTCTAAATAGATTCTGAATTGAACTCTTTAGGCAAAGAATCTGGATCGTCGACTGGACAAGCCGGAGAGGATACACGCTTGAAATGGGTGCTCTAAAGGTACGTGACTTTAGTTCCGTTACATTACAGATAAACGTTTGGATATAGTTTGTTAATGGTATCATAGTATAGTATACGCGTTTGGTGTGTCATTGAAGTGACGAAGCTCACTCGACAATCAAACGGGTCAAAATAATGGTTAGAATAAGTTGGGCTTATCATTGAAGTGATGGCTTCACTCGATAACCAAACGGCTCAAAACTATGTTACTAAAGCATAACAAATGAAATGACTCGAATGTCACAAATTGAGTTAGTGTTAAGAGTGCGTAAGCCAAGTAATGGATACGCTAAATGTGAATTAACGAACCCATGATATTGGGTCAAAAGTTCAATGTTATAATCTTGTAGACATTGCTTGGATGGTTATCCTTGAAACATAAAATAACAGGCATGACGCTAATGCGTGTGCGAATCATGTGATGAGAGCGAAACATAGATGTTAGTTAAGCCCAGGTATGGGTCGAAATGTTGGAAATTGTTAGTGATAACAAAAGGTAGCGTAACATAAAACCAAACGGGTCGAATGATTATAAAAATGATTTATAAGCCATTAACTTATAAATCAGATTTTATGCGAAATAAGGTGCCAAATGGGTACGTATTGAATTTACGGACACGTAGGAAAAAGAATCGCGTAAATCGGGTTTGTATATGAAAAGTTATGTTACTTTGAAGTTTAATGTCAAAAACAACAATGCTGGGCGAATATGCAGCTAAAATCTGCAAACCTTCTGTCAAAAAGGGGTGCTCGTGCTACACGACGCCAAAACATGCTCATCGTCACGTCACGCGACGTCCGTCGCGGGCCGCGAAAGCCAAGACGTGATCTGTCGCGGGGCGCGACAGACCCAATTCACTGCATTTTTGTTTTGTTTTCATTGGTTGGCACTAGAACTTGTATTTACGTACTGTTATGTTGTCAAAGCTGACAATTGTTGTGGTTTTGACTGTAGGTAATGCTCGTTTCATTTTGGATGTCGATCAAGCAAGGAAATCAAGAACCGAACACAAGTTTTGAGGCTTCTGCGCTAATCTAATCATGTTTTAGTCAATGTTGTTGTGTAAACACTACTAATGTCGAATGTTTAAACTAGCTAGTTGGTTATGTTAAAACACTTTAACGATGTACAACTTAGTTATTAACTAAGTTTTTGTTAATTATGCATTTTGTTTTCGAAAGGTGAGTATTTTGTAATAAAATAATAAATAAATAAGACGGGTATTACAGAACTCCGGCGACCACCCAATCAGTGTTAAAATCCTAGAAATAGTCAGTTGTGATTAGAATAGTAATTTTAATCATATTCGTGAGGAAAAATAAATTAAAACGCCAAGAAACTCTATTTTTGGAGTTTGGGCGCGTACCGCGCGATACTGCGCGCATTAGACAAAATACCGTCAACGCAGCCAGTCAAGGCAAGGCAACTGGTAATTATTTTAGTAATAATTTTGTGTGATTATTTTTATAGAATGATAAAAATAATTTAAAACGCAATAAAATGGGATTAAAACGCTAGATAAAATACCCGGTGTCCAGTGAAATACATGTTTTTATACTAAACTATATATATATATATATATACGTGTGTGTGTGTATATGCGTGTGTATGTGTGTTGTATGAGAGGTGGCGGCTGAATAAGGGTCTCTCTCTCCTCTCCCTTGACACTTGTGGACATGGGGAAACAATATGCAATCATTTTCAAAATTCCAATTGCTAAAACATGATGAACAATAGTGGGTTGGGGGAGTGTGTTTAAAATTAATAGTGAAGTTAAAGCTGATTTTAGTGCTAGTTAATCAAGGTTATTAATTTGAACTTGATATAACTATTATTGATGATTGAATGATATCTATCAGTGGTTTCTAAATCTGTTAAATTTTAAAAAATTGTAAAATTTACTTTTGGGTAGAGATTTGTGTAGATCCCCGTGTCTAAGACTGAGTAGAGTTTGAGCCAGGACACGATCTTAGAACGAGTGCTATGTCAGATTGCGATCCTGGAACAACTTAAGGGGGAGTCTGTTAGCAAAGGGGAGTCTGTTGATTGGAAGCTACTGATGCTGATTAGCTTGAAGAATCAAGAGATCTGATCAAGAGAATTTGAAGAATCAGGTTGAGATTCTGGAAGAGAAAGAAAGAGATTGAAGGATGCTTACAGAGACAGATACTTTGGGATGAGCAAGAAGACCGATCAAGACTGAAGACTCAATACACTGAAGACCCGTCAACATCCAAGGGTGAGTCTGTTGGTGCATATGTCTGTTGACTTCATCTTGTATTGAGTCTTGTAATAGAATAGATAGACAAGGACACGTTGTACGAGAAAAACGGGAAACAATGCTGAACCAACCATCTCGCACGAAGTGGCTAGGCCACATCGTACGAAGTGACCAGTTCGTGCGGACTGGGCCAGGTCGTGCGACCTGGACCAGGTCGTGTGGACTGGTGGTACGATCTGGCACATCCTATAAATAGTGGTCTTGTGATTTCATTTTTAACATTCTGATTCCGGAGACGAGGTGCTGCCGAAGTGTCGTACGATCTGTAATCTATTTCAAATCAATCTAAACGACAGTTAAAGTGATTCTTAGTGTTAAACAAGCTGCAATCATGTCCAAATCATTGAATTCCGCCTTTAGTTTGGTCTAGAACTCTTCTGATCGACTCATTAGGTCGAACCTTCGATCCTACAGAATCACAAAGTATAAAATAAACAAAAATAAACTAACTAGGAATAAATAACCCAGTTAGTCATGAGCCTTGTTATAACAAAGAAACTCGATATAAAACACTTAAAGTTTAACTTGGCATTTGATGGAGGGCCCAAAAGTGTTAAATTGGAAAACTTGATTTTATAAAACATATAAATTAAATCTAAACACATACTTAAGTGTGTCTTGATCGATCAAAGAAGGGGAGGGGCGACCAACTCACCTTCAAACCCTAGTTTCACAAATTGATCAAATTGAGGGCTTAAATCGGTTCCAAATTGATTTCCAAGCACAAATTCATGATCACCTCGTTTAAGGGATCATAAGGTATGCTTAATTTTATCATTTAACTTCATCTCAAATTATTGGTTAATTGTGAAATCAAAATTGGAACTTGATCTTGGGATGAATAGATGGAACTTGTCATGGAAACAAGTCTAGGAGGGAATCTTAGTGTCACACCCCGATATTTACAGCTCAGCCCGGTGGGGAGTATCCTGACGTAAGATTGGTATCGTCATAGTCAAACATACCCCCACAGAATAGCAAAGCGAAAGTCGTGGAATATAAATTATTATTACAAGCCCAATTGTCTAAAAGTATAAAAGTATTAAGTACAGACAAGCTTGTAACAATCCACATGCGGATCATTAAAACAAAAGAAGTTTATCAGACTAATGTCTTATGCGAAGGAGTTGCAAGTTCCTCGTCTAACAATCCCAAGCAGCTTCCATCCTATTTACGTATTTGTACCTGTCACTTAGACTTTTGAAAATACGTCAGTTTTCACTGGAAAATACAATCAACAGAAACTTTTGAAAATGTTAATGAAAATTGGTTTAGGTGCACAAGGCATGGAAATATTTTATACTTGGGACAAACTATGTCTCATGTTATCAGTTTTACATAACTTGCTCTACGTACGGGGCCCGAACTTTGCCGGTTCATGATTAACCGACACACCACTTATTCCCTTATTGGGAAACCCATATTGGGTATAAAATTATTTAATAAACCATTTTGCATCTGTCGGGTGTATGCCTACACCCCGTGCTTAGGTCGTGGCCATTTCCAATTAATGAGTCAAGGATATCCAGGACACGGTTGCATTAACCCCCAATGTTTCAGTCAAGCAATACGAATTAAAACAGGTTATTTGAATTTCCTGACTTATTGGTCTTTGAATCCGATACCTGACCATGCGGTAATTATATTAACGTATCCTAAGCCCGTATAAGGGAAAATAGGTTAAGAATATTTACCTGAGCTAGCTCCTGTCTTAAATAGCAAGATTTATAATAACTCTTCCATATTCAATTAAGTAGGCGTAGGTACAATTTACCGGAAGGCTCTAGTCTGGAATGATGTTATAAATAACATATTAGAATGCTAACGGGTCCATAATTAAGTCATAGACTTGGACCGGCCAGTTTAAAGTATTAGAAACGGTACGATACGCTAGATTAAGTGATGACCAGAACAAAATGTAATTTAGACCCAACAAGTATGAAGGCTTGTATAATATGGGCAAACTAAATACATTCTGGATTTTGAAGTAAAAATGATAAGGTTTGACCCATTTCAGCTAATTTATGCAAACTAGTTACATAAACCGTACTAAAGGCGTATATGCATAACGGGTAACCGGATGAGTCATGTATAAGTTCCATAAGTTATTATGCTTTAAATATGTTATGATATCAGTAGGATATCTACAATTATGCCCAAAACGAAATTAAAACCAATTTAAGCCATGTAAGGGTATTTTGATCATTTTAAAGTTTACAAAAGAGATTTAATAGTAAACTGAGGTTCTGGTCTAAAACAAATAGTAAAAATATTTATTTTATCAAGTTACATCAGTAAGATATCATAGATATGTGAGGTTTACCATTTATGGCCAAACTATGCACTATAGGGGCATTATGGTGATTTCACATATGCTTTTAAGGTCAAATTTGTAAGTCTGAGTTCAAGAATTATACTTACTATTAAAGTATTAAAATTTATTTTTAAAATCAGTAGGTATCATGTCTTAGGTGCTAAATATGGTTTTAAACCATACTATGCGCCTAATTTGCGTAAAAGTCAATAATTGACGATATTTGAGATGTTTATGGAAATCTGAGATTTTGATCAGCCTCTACTATTTAAAATATTTTATTTAACATATAACATCAGTAGAAAAAGGTTTGGCATGTTAATGATTTGTAAATCTCATTTTATTAATGAAAATAGCAATATCGTCAATTACCAAATTCATGCAAGAACTCTGTGTTATGGTGTGGCACCTGAGGAAGATCTGCAGCAATCTTGATTTATCATGTAACACCCCCAAATTTACCACCTACGGAAACCCCGCGAGGCGTGTTACTCATCAGAGTTCGAGCCACCAATCACATTGAACCAATGATAAATACTTTAATAAAACATGTTATGAATTACCAATAGACAATGTCAAACATAAATTTAATCCCAAAGAGTTAAGTAGCGGAAGCATGTAATAAGTCGTTTAACAATTGTTTCATAGTAATTGTTCAAAACCAATGTTTCACTTATAAATTAATCCAAGAGCCTCGATCCATGACCACTCCAGCACTCCCAAATAGCAAGTCCCCTTCACGAATTCTAACGACCTGCAAGCATGCAGACAAGTGTGTCAGACGACGCTGGTGAGTTCAAAGTGTTGTTAATGTGTGTAGTTACCACATATCTGTTAAGTCATCTTATTATTTCACTTTGAAATTGTTAATAACATAGAAGAGTCTTATATATTGGAAGTGTGTCCAATATATACCATGGGAGTGTGCCCAATATAACCTGGGAGTGTGCCCAACCCCAATGCCCCTAACCAAGCATTGGTAATGATGCCCCGGTAACTAGTTACCCCATTGCCTTACAGGCAACACAGTAGATGATCGATTCTGTATTCAATAGTCAACATTCCAAATAACAGTTTGCTAAATGTCCCAAACCACCGGGACGCATGCTTAGAGTAGTGCAATGAACTCACCTTGGTGTGCTCGGTATGCTAAGTTTGTGCTCGCAAATACTCAATCACGTCCTATAGTATGCACGTATGTGAGGTCAGTTTGTGTTCACGTATAGACACACAGTTGATAAGCAAGTAGCACGTACTTGAGGTCACATACAAGATGATTATGCTAAACAGCAGTTAAATATTCCAGTTAACACTTAACCGCAGTTAACTAACCAGGTTAACTTTTTAACAGAATTAAAGTAGTTACTGTGCTGATTACACGATTGGCGAAACACACATTCGGCGAAACGAAGTTTGACGAAACACATTATGTTTCGTCGACTGCCCTTTGGCGAAACAAAGATCCATTTCGTCGACTGTCCTTTGGCGAAACAAAGATCCATTTCGTCGACTGTCCTTTGGCGAAACACTTCTGTTTCGCCGATGGATCTGTTTCGTCGATTCATCAGTTACGACATATCAGTTACAAAATCATACAGAAACCCTAATCAATCCCTCAGCCGTCACCAACAGCAGAAGTCATACGGTAATCATTCGTTCACGGAATCCCATAACACAATCATCAAAGAATCATCGTTTAGCATGAACCCTAGTTTACGTATTCCACATATCGATTAACATACAACATCACATCACCGAGCCCTATCCAGATGCTAATCGTGCATTCAGAACCATAACATATAAACAACATTCAGAACCGAGTATTCAATAGTGTTAAGTTTCGCATAGAATTACGCATCCGGTTAACCATGTATCGAAATCAATAACATCATACGCATATATACATAACCGTTTCATAAATCAAGCATTTACATCAACATCCGATATAACTCAAACAATTCAAACAAGAATTAACACTAACCGCAATGACAAAGTATGATCGATCTAGCGGGTTTCGGAGTAACACAAGGTTGCCGTCACAGTGAGAGCTCTAGGGTTTCGGTTGTTATGATGAAAAAGTGAAACTGATGTTGTTTTACGTATTAAAACTCGAAATAACATGTTGGGCCCGAACTGGGCTTCGGCGGATCTGGGCTTGGCGAAACACACTGTTTCGTCGAGATGTAGATGGCGAAACAGGTTCTGTTTCGTCGGAACTGGTTATGACGAAACACAAAACACTCTTGTGTTTCGTCGGGTTCTTTTATAGTTTAACAGTTTACGTTTCTCAAACAGTATGCATGTTATACAATCAAACACATAATCATATAAACACAATACGTTTATTATCACACGAAGTGTACCGTTACAAATCAGACGAGTCAAACAACTAAACAGTCAAAGTCAACGTGAATTACATGCGAAAGTGAAAGTCGGGAACTCGAGTTGTCACATTATCCCCAACTTGAAAGAAATTTCGTCCCGAAATTTGATAAGCCATCCGCAACACAATGCGATACTACTCAGGACTGTGCATTTTCCGCAGGTGTCACATCATCCCCAACTTGAATGAGAATTTCGTCCCGAAATTCACCAGTTACATGAGATCTAGAATTGCTAGGCTTGGTCTTGTCCTTGGGAAACAAATGTGGATACTTAAGTTCCATTTGGTCCTCGCGTTCCCATGTGAACTCCGGACCACGTCTTGAGTTCCAACGAACTCTCACAATAGGTATGCGGCTGTGCTTACGAACCTTAACTTCCCGATCCATAATCTCAATTGGTTCATCGACAAACTGCAACTTGTCGTCTATTTTTAGCTCTTGATAGGGTACTACAAATGGGTCGTCAGCATAACACTTCTTTAAATGTGATACATGAAATACGTCGTGAACATTGCCCAGCTCAGTGGGTAACTCCAACCTATAAGCCACCGTACCGATACGCTCAAGAACTTTAAACGGCCCAACATAACGTGGATTCAGCTTGCCACGCTTCCCAAAGCGTACAACCCCTTTCCACGGTGAGACTTTCAGCATGACGCGGTCATTCACTTCAAACACTACTTCCTTGGCACGTTCGTCAGCATAAGCCTTCTGGCGATCACGAGCAGCTGCCATACGTTCCCTGATTTTCACAATCATATCTGAGGTTTCGAGTACCATCTCAGGACCTGTGATTTGACTGTCACCCACCTCAGCCCAACATAGGGGTGAACGGCACTTCCTCCCGTACAGTGCCTCAAATGGTGCCGCTTTGATACTGGTGTGATAACTGTTATTGTAAGAAAATTCTACCAACGGCAAGTGCTTCTCCCATCCCTTCCCAAAATCAATAACACATGCCCGCAGCATGTCCTCTAAAGTCTGAATAGTACGCTCACTCTGACCATCAGTCTGTGGATGGTAAGCCGTGCTCATATCGAGACGTGAGCCGAACATCTTATGCATAGCCTGCCATAGCTCCGAAGTAAAACGAGGATCTCGATCAGAAATAATAGAAGTCGGCACCCCGTGCCTAGACACTACCTCTTTAAGATACACTGCTGCGAGTTGCGAATACTTATCTGTCTCCTTGATCGCTAGAAAATGAGCTGACTTTGTGAGACGGTCGACAATCACCCATATAGTATCGTTCCCAGCCTGCGTTCTAGGTAATCCTGTAACAAAATCCATAGCGATCTGTTCCCATTTCCACATGGGTATCTCTGGCTGCTGGAGTAGACCCGACGGCTTCTGGTACTCGGCCTTGACCCTAGCACAGGTCAAACACTTACCCACGTAGGTGGCAATAATAGCTTTCATGTTCGGCCACCAATACAAAACCTTGAGGTCTTGGTACATCTTATTAGATCCTGGATGAATGGAATATCGCGACTTGTGTGCTTCGTCCATTACAAGTTCTCGAAGATTACCAAATGAAGGAACCCATATCCGTTCCATGAAGTAGTAGATATCATCAGACCGTTGCTCAAACTTCTTCTTATGTAGGCCTCGTAATCCTTCAGCCTCGATATTCTCTTCCTTTAACGCTTCAATCTGAGCTGAACGAATCTGAGCAGGTAAATTAGAGTGAATAGTAAGCTGTGGGGCACTAACACGCTTCTGCTTCGGTTCCTTGCGACTTAGAGCATCAGCTACAACATTAGCTTTACCCGGATGATACTTGATAGCACACTCATAATCATTAAAAAGTTCGACCCAACGCCGTTGCTGCATATTCAACTCCTTCTGGTCGAAGATATGTTGTAAACTCCTGTGATCGGTATAGATGGTACACTTGGTACCGTACAAGTAATGCCTCCAAATCTTCAACGTGAAGACTACGGCTCCTAACTCCAGGTCGTGTGTCGTGTAATTCTTCTCGTGTACCTTCAGCTGTCGAGAAGCATAAGCTATCACCTTGTCTCGCTGCATCAGCACACAACCGAGACCCTGAATAGACGCGTCGCAATAAACCACAAAATCTTCAGTACCTTCTGGTAGAGATAAAATTGGTGCGCTGCACAACTTCTGCTTTAAGAGCTGAAAAGCTTCTTCCTGGTTCGATCCCCATGAATAAACAACTTTCTTTTGAGTCAAGGCGGTGAGAGGCTGTTCAATCTTCGAAAAATCCCGAATAAAACGGCGATAATACCCCGCAAGACCAAGAAATTGACGCACCTCCGAAGGATTCTTTGGTGCCGTCCAATTTCGTATAGCATCGATCTTGGCGGGATCCACATGAATACCCATTTCGTTAACGATATGCCCGAGAAAATGCACTTCCCGAATCCAGAAGTCACATTTAGAAAACTTCGCATACAATTGCTCCTTCCTCAGGAGCTCCAGAATGAGACGAAGATGGCGCTCGTGGTCTTCCTTGTTCTTGGAGTAAATCAAGATGTCGTCAATGAAAACGATAACGAAGTCGTCAAGGTAAGGTTTGCACACGCGGTTCATGAGATCCATGAAGACTGCTGGTGCGTTGGTCATCCCAAATGGCATAACCAAGAACTCGTAGTGACCATACCGCGTTCGAAAAGCCGTTCGAGGCACATCCTCCTCTCTAACCCATACCTGATGATATCCCGGCCTCAAATCAATCTTAGAATAGAAACTGGATCCCTGTAGCTGGTCAAACAAGTCGTCGATGCGAGGCAGAGGATAACGATTCTTGATCGTCACCTTGTTGAGCTCACGGTAGTCTATACACATACGAAAAGACCCGTCCTTCTTCTTTACAAATAATACAGGGGCTCCCCAAGGAGATGAACTAGGACGAATGAAACCTCGGTCCAATAACTCCTGAAGTTGGTTTGACAGTTCTTGCAACTCTCCTGGTGTGAGACGATACGGAGCACGAGCAATCGGCGCCGCTCCTGGCTGAAGATCAATCTGAAATTCCACCTGACGATGTGGAGGTAAACCGGGGAGTTCCTCAGGGAAGACATCAGGAAACTCTCGAACAATAGGAAGGTCTTCGAGTTTTCTTTCGTCAGTCTGAGAATTAGTAACTAGAGCGAGAATGGAAGGATAGCCCTTTCTTAGAAAACTTAGGGCCTTCATGGCTGAGATAATACCTACTGCAGCGCCGCTTTGATGACCCTGGACCGATAGTGATTCACCACCAGCAAGAGGAATACGAACGACTTTCTCCTTACAGAGAATTTCCGCC
The DNA here is from genome assembly GCA_030545235.1 of Helianthus tuberosus. Lineage (NCBI taxonomy): Eukaryota > Viridiplantae > Streptophyta > Magnoliopsida > Asterales > Asteraceae > Helianthus > Helianthus tuberosus. The sequence goes on along the minus strand of JARYGA010045800.1, from coordinate 204,898 downwards.
TGATATCTGGATAACCAATCCATTCCAACAACTACATCGAAGCTCCCGAGAGTGACAGGAAGTAGGTCAATGTCAAATACTTGACCCAAAAGATCTAACTTACAACCCATGAGAACATGTGACGCTTCGATAGTTTTACCATTCGCTATTTCTACTATATGCTTAACAACAAGAGGTGTAGGACTCAATCCTAGACGTCTACTGAATTCCAAAGACACATAACTCCAGTCGGCACCTGAATCGAATAAAATAGAAGCATAAACACCGTTTACTGAAAACGTACCAGTAACCACGTTGCCGTCGTTTCGAGCTTCACCAGCTCCAATAGTAAATCCGCGACCATGTGCCACGTTGCCCCCGTTGTTGCCATTGTTGTTGTTCCCAGCATTATTGTTATTCGGGCGGTTGTTGTCGTTAGCGTTTTGATTCAGCTGAGGGCAATCCCGCTTAAAGTGACCCTCGTCACCACACTGATAGCACCCCTTCCTAAATCCCTGATTCTGCTGGGGTGGTTGTCCCTGCTGTCTCTGGTTCTGCTGATTCTGTTGCTGCTGGTGTTTGGGCTGTGGGGCCCTACAATCTTTGGCCTCGTGACCCGCTTTACCACACCTGTTGCATAATCGCCCACATTGCCCGAAATGATGATAGCCACACTTGTTACACCGTGGCTTCCTCCCTACATACGAACCCTGACTTTGACTACCTCCCTGGCCTTGATTGACAGAAGACGACTGGCTGATGCTGCGATTGCTATTGTTGTCTGGCCTCTTCTGAGTCTGACCCGCACTAGATGCTTTGTCGTAATCATTCCACTTCTGCTTGTTATCATTAGCGGATGCAGTGGCAGTGGGTGCAGCAGCAGTAGTGGTTGAAACACGTGGTGGTAACGAGTTACTCTCTACCTCTTGATCCACAATCTTGTGGGTCAAACGAACAATCTGTGTCAAATCATTGAGATGGGCTGCAGTGACCAAATTCTTCACACGCGGAGGCAGCCCCTTGATGAATAACTCAATCCTTCGAGACATAGGCCGAGACAAATTCGGGCACATGTCGGCCAGTTCATACGATCGCTTCACATACGCTTCGACTTCAGATCCTACCATCTTCAAGTCATAATACTCGTTTTCCAACTTCTGAATCTCATCCCGAGGACAATACTCCTCCCGGATCAGTTCTTTAAAATCATTCCAAGTCATAGCATTCGCTGCCTCGATGCCCAGTATCTGCACTTGGGCATTCCACCACGTTAGGGCACCATCTGCCAAGGTACCCGCAACATACTTCACTCGGTCCCCAGCGGGACAGTTACATATAGCAAACACAGATTCTGCTTTCTCGAACCATCTCAAGAGTCCCACAGCCCCTTCAGTCCCTGTGAAGGTCTGTGGCTTACAGTCCATGAACGTTTTAAACGTACAGGCAGGCTGATTGTTCTGAGGAAGCGCTTGCTGACCAGCCTGATAGGCTGCTAGAGCCTCAGCCACACGGGTGTTGACTAGGTCATTCAACTCAGCCTGAGTCATGTTGATGTTGCCACGTCCTGGTACTCGTCCACTCATGATTCTATACATAGAGATGAATCGATTCAGGAAATTGAAACGAGATAAAACTCAAGTATCATATTGATATCTAAGTACTACCAAGTTCACACATAATAAGGCAGAACCCTTCTCACGCTTGATAAGCCTCGCTGGGACTTGCATGCACCCCACGTTATTATTAAGTGTGCACCCATAATAATAAGCCAATTTGCATGTTTGTCTCAGCGCCTCTTAGTTTGCGCTCGAAGTTTCCCCCGTTCATACAACACAACGATTGGTATCGCAAGTTTACAATTCGCATAGGTCGAAGAGTAGTGTTACACTTTCAAGTCACCATAGTATAAAGTGTATCGTTTCGTGCAAGTTATGAGTGTGTGACTACTAAGGAAATAATGCATAAACTAAACAGAAGACGAACCTTGCAATCTGGAGCTGAGTGTCATGATCGATTCTTCGAAGGTATTCGGTTATAGTCTGGTTTTATAAAACGTTTTAAAACCTAGTTCGCTATAACCAGTGGCTCTGATACCAACTGTAACACCCCCAAATTTACCACCTACGGAAACCCCGCGAGGCGTGTTACTCATCAGAGTTCGAGCCACCAATCACATTGAACAAATGATAAATACTTTAATAAAACATGTTATGAATTACCAATAGACAATGTCAAACATAAATTTAATCCCAAAGAGTTAAGTAGCGGAAGCATGTAATAAGTCGTTTAACAATTGTTTCATAGTAATTGTTCAAAACCAATGTTTCACTTATAAATTAATCCAAGAGCCTCGATCCATGACCACTCCAGCACTCCCAGATAGCAAGTCCCCTTCACGAATTCTAACGACCTGCAAGCATGCAGACAAGTGTGTCAGACGACGCTGGTGAGTTCAAAGTGTTGTTAATGTGTGTAGTTACCACATATCTGTTAAGTCATCTTATTATTTCACTTTGAAATTGTTAATAACATAGAAGAGTCTTATATATTGGAAGTGTGTCCAATATATACCATGGGAGTGTGCCCAATATAACCTGGGAGTGTGCCCAACCCCAATGCCCCTAACCAAGCATTGGTAATGATGCCCCGGTAACTAGTTACCCCATTGCCTTACAGGCAACACAGTAGATGATCGATTCTGTATTCAATAGTCAACATTCCAAATAACAGTTTGCCAAATGTCCCAAACCACCGGGACGCATGCTTAGAGTAGTGCAATGAACTCACCTTGGTGTGCTCGGTATGCTAAGTTTGTGCTCGCAAATACTCAATCACGTCCTATAGTATGCACGTATGTGAGGTCAGTTTGTGTTCACGTATAGACACACAGTTGATAAGCAAGTAGCACGTACTTGAGGTCACATACAAGATGATTATGCTAAACAGCAGTTAAATATTCCAGTTAACACTTAACCGCAGTTAACTAACCAGGTTAACTTTTTAACAGAATTAAAGTAGTTACTGTGCTGATTACACGATTGGCGAAACACACATTCGGCGAAACGAAGTTTGACGAAACACATTATGTTTCGTCGACTGCCCTTTGGCGAAACAAAGATCCATTTCGTCGACTGTCCTTTGGCGAAACAAAGATCCATTTCGTCGACTGTCCTTTGGCGAAACACTTCTGTTTCGCCGATGGATCTGTTTCGTCGATTCATCAGTTACGACATATCAGTTACAAAATCATACAGAAACCCTAATCAATCCCTCAGCCGTCACCAACAGCAGAAGTCATACGGTAATCATTCGTTCACGGAATCCCATAACACAATCATCAAAGAATCATCGTTTAGCATGAACCCTAGTTTATGTATTCCACATATCGATTAACATACAACATCACATCACCGAGCCCTATCCAGATGCTAATCGTGCATTCAGAACCATAACATATAAACAACATTCAGAACCGAGTGTTCAATAGTGTTAAGTTTCGCATAGAATTACGCATCCGGTTAACCATGTATCGAAATCAATAACATCATACGCATATATACATAACCGTTTCATAAATCAAGCATTTACATCAACATCCGATATAACTCAAACAATTCAAACAAGAATTAACACTAACCGCAATGACAAAGTATGATCGATCTAGCGGGTTTCGGAGTAACACAAGGTTGCCGTCACAGTGAGAGCTCTAGGGTTTCGGTTGTTATGATGAAAAAGTGAAACTGATGTTGTTTTACGTATTAAAACTCGAAATAACATGTTGGGCCCGAACTGGGCTTCGGCGGATCTGGGCTTGGCGAAACACACTGTTTCGTCGAGATGTAGATGGCGAAACAGGTTCTGTTTCGTCGGAACTGGTTATGACGAAACACAAAACACTCTTGTGTTTCGTCGGGTTCTTTTATAGTTTAACAGTTTACGTTTCTCAAACAGTATGCATGTTATACAATCAAACACATAATCATATAAACACAATACGTTTATTATCACACGAAGTGTACCGTTACAAATCAGACGAGTCAAACAACTAAACAGTCAAAGTCAACGTGAATTACATGCGAAAATGAAAGTCGGGAACTCGAGTTGTCACATTATCCCCAACTTGAAAGAAATTTCGTCCCGAAATTTGATAAGCCATCCGCAACACAATGCGATACTACTCAGGACTGTGCATTTTCCGCGGGTGTCACATATCACGTCACTTCTCTGTGCTTACTTATCAAATTTCTGGACGAAATTTTTTCTAGTTGGGGATGGTGTGACAACCCGAACTTTCAAGGTTAGTGTCTTTGAGTCTTGCGATTCCCATTTCTCATTATTCCTCTTTCCCGTTCTTTGCTTTAGTAAATCTGTTAAACACCCGTGACTTTGATAAATTTGTTAATGTAAAACGCAGTTGAGTATGAATGCGTGTGTAGTGGGCCAATCTAAGTGTCAAATGTATAATTGGGCCGCACCCTAGTGTTTTTCAAATGAACGGTTGTTTTAAGTGGGCCGCACCCCTTTGTTATCCTAACTATTGGAGCAGCCCAAACCCTTGAAGCCCAAAGCAAACCCAACCGGATTAAAAGCCCAACCGAATTAATAGATGTTATATATATTGCATGTGGTTTTCCTTATGCTGTGTAACACACACAAGATACAAACCCTAACCCCTCTCTCTCGTCCCTTCGTTTGACTTTGGAACTCTTGAAGAAGGAACAACTTTTTGCTAAACTCTCCAAGTGTGAATTCTAGCTTAAGGAAGTTCAATTTTTGGGACAAATTGTCAACGAGCAGGGTATTCATGTGGATCCATCCAAAATTGTTGCAATTAAGGATTGGAACACACCAACGACACCCACAGAAGTTCGTTCTTTTCTCAGACTTGCTGGGTATTATCGTCGATTTATTTCAAATTTCTCGAAGATTGCGGTTCCACTCACTGCTTTGACCCAGAAGAATAAGCCTTTTGAGTGGGGACCCAATCAAGAAGAAGCATTCCAAACGCTGAAACAGAAGCTATGTGATGCTCCTGTTCTATCTTTACCCAAGGGAAACGATGATTTTGTTGTCTACTGCGATGCGTCCAACTTAGGCCTTAGTTGTGTTCTTATGCAACGAGGTAAAGTTATAGCATATGCATCTAGACAATTGAAAGTTCACGAGAAGAACTACACGACTCATGATCTTGAGTTAGGAGCTGTAGTTTTTGCTCTCAAAATCTGGAGACACTATCTTTATGGCACGAAGTGTGTGGTTTTTACAGACCACAAAAGTCTCCAGCATATTCTTAATCAGAAGGAGTTAAACATGAGACAACGACGATGGATTGAACTCTTGAGCGACTACGATTGCGAGATTCACTACCATCCTGGTAAGGCGAATGTCGTAGCCGATGCGCTTAGTCGAAAAGAGCGAGTCAAGCTTCATTCTGTTCGAACTCTATCTTATCTTCAAACTCATGTTCTTCAAGCACAGCAATTTTGTGTTGCACAAAATTTGATAGGTAAGGAATTACCACATCAACTTGAGCTTAAACTCGAAGCAAAAGACGATGGTTTGCTTTATTTCAAGGATCGTTTGTGGGTTCCGAAACAAGACAATCTTCGCACCTTAGTGATGGACGAATCTCACAAGTCTCGATATTCTATCCATCCTAGTGCTGATAAAATGTACAAGGATCTTCGTACTAAGTTTTGGTTGCCTGGTATGAAGAAAGATGTTGCCTTGTATGTATCGAAATGCCTAACTTGTCTTAAAGTCAAGGCCGAACATCAACGACCTTCTGGTTTGCTTGTACAACCAGAGATACCGGTTTGGAAGTGGGAGAACATTGCTATGGATCTCATCACTAAATTACCGCGTACTTCTAAAGGTCACGATGCTATTTGGGTTGTCATCGATCGATTAACGAAGTCAGCTCATTTTATTGCGATTCGTGAGGATCTATCTTGTTGGTGCATTCATCTGTCGACTTCATATTATATCGAGTCTCGATTTTCTACACTTGAAGACAAAAGTTTGAAGGCATAAAGTTTGAGGAGTGCCATAAAAGTTTGCGGAGTGCCAGTCCGTTTGAGGAGTGCCAGTCCGTTTGAAGAGTGCCAGTCCGTTTGAAGCATGTCATGCCACTTTCAAACGGAAGGGTCATTCCCTATAAATAGGCCTCATGTCCATTTCATTTGTAACTTTCCGGTCATAGCAACGAAGTGCTGCCGAAGTGTTGTCAGGTTGTAAAACGTCATCAAATCAATCATACAACAGTTTAAATTGTAAATCTAGCTGAATTGAACTCTACACGTTTGTTTCCGCCTTTCGTTTAGAGATAAACTCTTCTGATCGACTCGTTCGGGTCTGAAAACGATCCTACAAGTGGTATCAGAGCTCCGAAGGAAGAGTTCATACCAATTCAGTTGCTTTTTCTAACTTCTACACCTTCTTTTCAAATTTGAACAATTTTTCACGGTTAAAATCGGCTAAAACTTTCACAATGCGTGCGTAATTGTGTTTTAACAAACCCTTGAGAATATCAGTTCAAAATTCGTAGTAAAAGTGGTAAAAATGGACTGAAAACTAGCTTCCGTTTGAACGAGGCTTAGTGTTTCCGTTTGAAATTGACATATCGTTTGAAAATCATGGGTCATCTCGTTTGAAGAATGTATTTCATTTGAATATATCGTTTGAAGCAAGCTTTCCGTTTAAAAATATTGGGTTAATCGTTTGAAATATGTATCTCGTTTGAGGATGTCGTTTGAAGCTTGCTGTCCCGTTTGAAACACGACTTCCGTTTGAAAATGGTTTAGCAGTTCATGTGATACGTGTCTTGATCTGATAAATTGTCATCATTGTGTTTGAATTAAAATCGGCCATGTGATCTGATAAAAGATAAAGACTCATGTGACATTAATAGCGGCCCATGTGAAACAATTAATATCACCGATCCATTTGTGCTGAATATTGTAAAGTTGTTGTCGGCCACCTACATTGATTAAATACATGTGATTTCGTATAATATAGGCTCAATCAGTATGCATGTAATAATATCATATTGCATGTGAATTTGTGTGTCGAAATAACTGTTTGTCGGTCATTAAAAGCCCACGAGATTTTGTCTATTTTATAATTGTTTGGCTTTTGTGATAATTGTTGTCAGATACATGTGATTAAAGATAGCAGCCCACTACATGTCATTGGCCCAATCAACACAAATCACTTTTAATTAGTGTCTGATTTACATTAGTTCGGTCCAATCAACATTTGAATAACATCAATTTGCATGTGACATTGTCAGTTTCCATGGGCTTTGATTGAAAATTACACTAGAGTGTTCGACTTTCATGAGATTGTTTTGAGATAGTTTGAGTTCACATGAATCGAATTTTCATTCAGGTTTGATATTTGATCAGTTCACACAAAGTGAACTTTGTTTCACACAGTTTGAATTTGATTCCAGTTCACAAGAGGTGGTTCAGTCCGTTTGAATTCGTTTTCGTTCCAAGTCGGGTGGTTTAGCCAGGTCATTGGAAAAAGTCGTTTGATTTTGATCCGGGTCATAGCAGTCCGCACAGTGTGTCAACCTTCAATCCGCACATTGTGTCAACCTTCAATCCGCACAGTGTGTCAACCTTCAGTCCGCACAAAATATTCATCAGTTCGAGTACCAGTCTTAATATGTTAATTGATAAGTTTTTAAACTGATTGTATTTTGTTTGTGTGTTATCAGGTGATTCGAGGTGTTTTGTTTACCAGCTTGTTTGAAGAATCTGAGTTTGTGATATTTCAAATACCGAATCATGGATGAGGATTTTTACAACGCATTCGCTACCCCAGTAACCCCGATTACTCTTGCACAGAATACGATGTTGGAAAATGAAACGGGCACGATGCAAAAGCCACCTAAGCTCATGAACATCGAGGGGTATAAGGGTTGGGAATGACGGTTCGAAAACTGGGTACAAGCAAACTATCTGGATGCTTGGGAATGTGTAGACACGAAATACATTAGACCGACGAATGATGATGAAGAGATTGTTCCAATTAAAGATCTAAGTGCCGATGCTAGAAAGAAATACAAAGATGAGAAAATGATGTTAAGTCTTTTACAACAAGCTGTGAAAGAAGACATCTTGGTGTTATTGCAACATAATGGAACTTCTTACTCAATCTGGAAAGCGTTAAGATCGAAGTTTCAAGGAAGTGAAGAGATGGTTAAGAACAAGAAATCGATTTTGAAGAAAGAGTTTGATCTGTTTCGTGGGTTAAAGAATGAAAGCATAAGGCAGATTATTGAAAGATACTGCAATCTGCTTGCCAACATGAAGAGGTTAAGCATTGAGAAAGATAATGAAGAATTAATTGAGAAGCTTGCTGATGCTTTGCCACACGAGACTTGGGGCACATATCTGATGATGCTCAGAAACAAGAAAGGATTTAATACGCTCACTTTGAGTAAATTCATTAAGAAGTTAGAAGCTCAAGAGAATGGAACAACGAAAAATTATTCGAATGAAAGATTTTGATGGTGAACAAGACATCGGGCTTTATTACAAAGCAGGGGTGAATGAGAAAGCCACAAATTTTTCGCCAAAAGTGGAAACTGCTTCTACAACGCCAAGAATTCATCAGGAAGCTCATCTAAAGGATCAAGCAGCAGTAATAGTTTCTTATCATTTCCATCATTCGATCCGAACATCTCAGCAACAAAGAATGGGAGAAAACTTTAGTGTAATATTGTACTAAATCTTGAGAATGATCAAGATTACTCAAAGGAAGTTGCTAAAAATCACATGTCTTTGTTAGGAATGGTGTTGGAATCTTACAGTAGATTTGTGGCTGGAAAGATCAGGAATCCTATGCTTGCTAAAGAGGATTACGATCAAATAGATGCCGAGGAGATGGAATTAATGGACATCAAATGGTGTTTGGCCAGTGTGTTGAGGAGAGCTGAGAAATTCAAACAGATCACAGGAAGAAATGATCTTCGTGAGGCTAATATTTCTACTTTAGGCTTTGATAAATCTAATGTTACTTGTTTTTATTGCAGGGAGAAAGGTCACTTCAAGAGGGAGTGCACAAATCACGAAGCAAATGGAGCTCAGAATCCTTTCAAAAACAACAATGATTACTATCGAAAGGCCACCTACCGTCAAGTTGCTCAACAATTACCTCAACAACAACAACATCAGGCACAACCTGCTCATGGAAAAATGTGATTGAAGATTCTGGAAAGAGAGCTTGTGTGGTTAATCAAGACTATTCAATGAGAGCTGATGGTAATCCCTTGATAATAGATCAAGATGATGAGAAAGTACCCGAAGGTTTTAGTTTGTAACACCTGGGTCACTGCGACCATCAAAAAAATGCCAAGCCAATTAAATATTGTATTTCATACTTGGGATCTGTATAAATATGTGTATCTTTTGCACATATCAATTCTTGTTCGATTTCAAGCTCTAAATCGCTTTCTGGAAAGTTATACGCGCACTGATGTGTAAATATAACCAGTTTAATGCAACAAACACTCCGGAATAGTGAAATAGGCTTAACATACCTTAAATAACCTTTACATAACTTAGAAATAAGTTTTGAAGGCTTTGGTATGGCAAAATCAAGTTAAATCGCTTACAGGGACTAAAGTTGACAAACTGCGAAAGTATGCCAATTTGAACTGTAACAGACATTCCGGAACATGGCCATAAGTTAAACATACCATAAATATCCTTTACATAGCTTAGAAATAGGCTTTGAGGGGTTCGGTGTGCTAAAATAAACTTTTTGGCTATTCATGGACTAAAAGCGTCAAAAAGTGCACGAGTTTGCATTTTCGCGCATAACTTACGTTCTGAATACATCCGGACATCCAAAAATTTATGTAAGCACTAAAATATTTTATTTTAGTGTTTGGCATAAGAAAAATCCATTCGTCACGCCATTTGGATCGTTTTTCGCGCTTATGCGCATTCCGTCGTAATTAAGCGAACGTCGCGATTGTACGGCCAAATGAACCGACATCCGAGATATTTTTGAGCACATTTTAAGTTCCCTATACTTTAACTTCATTTTAGAGCTTTGAAATGGGGTTAACGGGGCTTAAACGTGTCAAAAATGCATCAAATATCAAGTTTGGAGCTTCAGGGGCCTGTTTTGCCATTTTTAAACTTCTGGTCTGCAAGGTGCTTGCGCACCTCAACACAAAATACGTTACGGTGTGCAAGCAGGGGTCAGATATGCAGAAACTTGTTTTTCTCAGCTGTTCCCAGCCTTTAACCCCTCCAAAGGCCAATGCCATGTGTCCAATTCTTGTGGTGGGAGCAATATGAGTTACCACAACATTCCGACAAGTGTACGGGCGAGATCAAGACACGTTATCCAAGAAACGATCCTAACGGTGAACCGAAATCTATAAATACCTACCTCAGCTTCACTCATTTCCTCACAAATCTGATCAAAGTGCTCTAAGTTGAAGCCCTTGCTTCATACCTGAGTTATTTGGATCGAGATTTACTAGCGGGGACCCTTTGTAAGTGTTACTTCGTTCTTTTATCGCTTTTCTAGTCCGAAAGTCGAACTATGTTGGACTTTCTGCGTTGACTAGTTTATGGTCAACACGAATTTCATTTAAACTTCATAACGTGAGCGTGATAACGATGGTTATAGTCCCTAGTGACTATACCTACTGATTACCACGTTATCTAGGCTCAGTGACGAGTCGTAGTTTCGGCCAAAATGCGTGTTATTGCGTATTTTGTAACCAAACTACTTTTACATATCAAAACTGTTTGTTTTGATACCAAACCTGTTTTCTAAACTTAGCTAAGCATGTTTTAACATGCTTAGCTCGTCACTTTTAGTTTAGTGCTTATATAGGGTCGTAAGGTAAGCGATCTAAACAATTGCTTATACTTTCGAACCCGACCCATTTGGTCGATCATTAGGATCCGACCAAGCACATTAGGTGACCATAGTATATAGGGAATAACCTTTCGAGGTTATACCTTATGGTCACGACGTTTAGTTAGTTGTATGATAGGTAGTTTATATGCCTTAGGTAAATTACCAAAATGCCCTTTTAACGCCAAAATTCATTTTAAGCATATGTAACATAACTTTTGGTATCTAAACTGATTTAGTAACAATATTAGACATGTTAAGGCATATTTTACTTATCATAGGACTAGTTAGGCATTCCGAACGCGTTTCACGCGAACGGCGCGTTAAAGTAGCATAAGTTACCTAAACAGGTCGTAATGGGTCGTAAGCACTTAGGTTAGGTTTCATTTTAGTATGTAGGCTTTGTTAAACCATATTACACGAGTCTCCATACTCATTTGGTTTACGAACCCTCATTCTACCCAACCCTCCGATTTAGGTCCGGGTATATTAACATAGTTACCTATATTAGGTGTCGTTTGATATCCGTGATCTCTAGCATTGTTTGGTTGTTACTCAAGGACTACTAAGCAATCTCAAGTGAGTACATAGACCCCTCTTTTACTGTTTTCCAAACTGTTTTGGGGTGAAACACATGTGCCTACTTGTTACTTTCATGCTTTCCTGTTTTCACATCATATACTTGTTATGTTTATTAGTACATTTATAGTACATGATTTTAGTACATTTTATGCTATGTATGCCCATTGTGTGCATACTTAGTACATCACTTTACAATACATTTCATGCTATGTACGCCCATTGTATGCATACTTAGTACATCACTTTATAATACATTTCATGCTATGTACGCCCATTGTGTGCATACTTAGTACATTGTTATACATTACATTTTATGCTATGTATGCCCATTGTGTGCATACTTAGTACATTATTTTACATTACACTTATGCTATGTATGTCCATTACGTACATACTTAGTACATTGTTTTACATTTCATCTCTGTTGCATATGCTCATCCAGCATATGAACACATTATACTACATTTTGAACCATTGTAACCATTTGACTATGTGAACCATCGTAACCCTTTGATTATATGAACCGTTTGTAACTATTGAACCGTGTGAACCAGTTGTATCTGTTGACATGATTTACATTTGACTATACATAAACATTTCTACAATTGTTAAACATTTCATCTTGATGGTTTGGTTTGAGTAAGTGATTTAAGTAACGAGGAGTATGTAATATGATACAAGTATGGTGGATACGTCGCTGGTATTACATATCGTGGCATTATTTGAATCATTTCAGTTTGAGACATATAACATTTTATACAAATAACATATTTTTCACAAGACATTGATTTACAAACAACTTATCTTATACAAACTCATCTTACATGGTTATTCATTTAACCATACATTATTCTCTTATTTATACATATCATCTGATCTTATCATTTTTCAAATGATTTACAAGACAAAGCAAATTACAAGGTTCATGACTAAACATTTTCTCAAACATAAGTCATGAATCCTATTTTCACAAAACCTATGTATCTCACAGGCATTTTTATGCTGACGTACCTATTTTCACATGTGTTTTTAGGAGATGATGCATAGGACTTATCAAGACATACTTAGGCGGACCGGTGCCTTAGTGACTTAAAACGAGACAAGAACTAGTTAATTTATGTTATGTCCTCTTTGATTCTTGTTTAAAACAATGTAAACTTTCATGTTTGATTAATAAAACGAAACTTCAATTGCCATGGATTTGAAACAATTAATTCTGTTACAACACTCCCCGACGTTTCCGCCACGTTTTGTATGTTCTACGTGGTCGGGGTGTGACAGAAAAGTTGGTATCCGAGCCAATGGTTATAGGGAGTTAGGTTATTAGTAATGCTTTGACCTAGACTATAACCTTCCTAGGACCCTAACGCGAGTTTACTTGCATTTAGTCATAAAACAATACCGTCACCTATCCTTAGGCGACGACCACAACAAGAACATAAATTTAAAAACCGCTTTGAAAACTAATCATCTGTTCTAGGATGATTGATTGCTAGGTTTTGAACCCTCTGTTATAAGGTTTTGAACCCCTTGAATTTTCAAAACTCTCGTCAAAGTTTTGAGTCCTAAATAGTGTGAACACGTGCAAACTGGAAGAGTGAATGCCTGTACCCTGGGTTTTCTGTCTAAGGCTAGAGTGTTCGTACAAATCCACATAATCGGACCAGTCACTCTTACCTGGGAACTCTTGGGGTGAGTGTCCACTTATAGGCGAGCATGTCTTCGCGATACACTATGAGGATCTATTTGCTTTGATTCAGCCTTTGTGTTGTTTGTTTGCTTCGTGGTTCAAACAAATGACCATCAACCCTGATTATGGTCCGTAACTGTAACATCCTATTCTTACCCAATGCCATTTCGTTTGTTTTCTTTCTTGTTTCTCTTTTAGAATGCCTCCTCGACGCGAAAACCAGATAGAGACTGCCGAACTGGCAGAAATAATTGCGCAGCAAATGGCTGCTCAATTCCCAAACCTCTTTGCTCAATGGAACCAAGCCAACAACAACAACAATGGTCCACACAATTTCAAGAGTTTTAACTCGGCTAAACCACTCAAGTTTAGTGGTTCTGAGGGAGCGACTGGGCTTCTTCAATGGTTCGAGAGCATTGAGAATACTTTCCGCCACATGCAGTGTCCTGACAATCGCAAGGTCGAGTTTTCTTCGAGTGTGTTCCAAAAGAGGGCCCTTACGTGGTGGAACGGGGTTATGAGAGATCGTGGTGCAGAAGTTGCCCTAGTACAGACATGGGCTGAACTTAGGGCCCTTATGATGAGGGAATTCTGTCCTCGTCACGAGATCAGGGCCTTGGAAAGGGAATTTGACGATCTTACGCAAGATAGCGGTGAGCATCGAGCCTACATGGACCGTTATGAGGAGTTAAGTCTGTTATGCCCAAACATGGTCACGCCTTTGGATAAGGCAATCGAAAAGTACATTGATGGCCTCCCTGACTCAATACAAGACATTGTGACTGGTAGCAACCCTACTACAGTTAGACAGGCCATTGAGCTATCTGCAACCTTGACTAAATCAAAGATCAGGAAGGTAAACTTTTCCGAAAAGGTGACAAGAAACCGGTCGAGGAATCGAACCCAATCGAGGAATCAAAGACCATGGATGAACAGACTGGATCCCCTAAGAAGTCAAAGAAGCGAAAGGCTTCTCAGAACTTCGCCATGGTTACTCACAATGATCAAGCCATCCCCAACTAACCAGCTCAACCCCCTGCTAGGAAGCCATACAATGGAACTACACCCTTGTGCAACCAATGTAGCCTCCATCATCATGCCAATGTAAAGTGCCACAAATGCCAAACTTGTAGACTTATAGGACATACAGCAAGAGTCTGCCCAGCTGCAGCTGCACCAAACCAAGCTGGCAACAATCCTGCTCAAGGTCATTTTCTACCAGGTTCTTGCTTCAACTGTGGCGAGATGGGTTATTTCCAAAGAAATTGCACAAAACTTGCTAATGCAAATCCAGCACAAGGATGAGCATCTGACTGACTAGAAGACAACATCGTTTAGAAATAATCACGTCTTATGTATTATTTTCTTTTGTTGTCAAGGTCCATGAAACAGTTGTTATCATTGTTTATAAATAAATCTTTTATTTACATTTCAATGTATATATGAGGTTGTATGTATAAACAACATATCCCTTACAATACCGACAATCAAGGAATCGCATTCCTTGTCAAGCAAACTACCCCCAAAATTTTTCCACCTTATGATCTCTTGCGTTTCCACGAAATTCCTAAGTACCCGTTTATTCTAAGGAAACGAAGTAAAAGGCGCAAGTTACAACATGAGACGAATACCCAAAGTACCACTATAAATCCTTAATAAGGGTACTTAAGGATTTTTCCGTAAATCCTAAAATTTTTATGTTCCTTAATTCGAATATTACGTTTCTTTGAAAACAAAATCGAATTTTGGGAGATCATCCTATCTTTTCAGATAGATCCCAGAGGACATTGAAGTCCAGCGACTGGTTTCCTGGTGTACTTTGAATATCCATATTCAATCACTAACAAGTTAATAACAAATTAATAACTGAGTTAAGCAACTATGTGAGTATGTGCTTATGTGTTCCCTTTTATGTTTTTTTTTTTTTTGGTTTAATCCAAGTTCTTGTTATCTAAAATCCTTAATGGACTTCTACGTTGTAGTTAAGTCCCTTGGGTTATAAAGTACTACTCCATAATTAGACCCCTTGAGTGGTCTAGTTAAACAGATTGATCCAAAAATCTGGTTAGAAACATCATGTGATGATATAGCTGAAAGGACTCCTTGGTGGCCTAATTAAAAAGATCATTTGTCGATCTAATTTAAAGGACCCTATGGTAGTCTAGTCACCCTCATCACAGGTTTGATTTTTTTCCCTAAACATTACAAGACAGACTGTGCGGACTGTGCAAGGAATTACGTAATTATGGATGCATACATAATTATGGAATTTAGTGCACAGAAACCACAGCGAGCTTTGTCATGTGCCTAGAAGTTAACTTTATTCATTTCCATTTCTGAGGAAGCACCCGTTGAAAATGACTCCGTTTGTTCATTTTCGTTTCTGAAGATTTTTCCGTTGAGGAAATGAATATCCGTTTGACTATCCTTTTTCATTTCCATTTCTGAGGAAGCACCCATTGAAAAGGACTCCGTTTGTTCATTTTCGTTGATGAAGATTTGTCCGTTGAGGAAAGGAATATCCGTTTGACTACCCTTTTTCATTTCCATTTCTGATGAAGCATCCATTGAAAATGACTCCGTTTATTCATTTTCGTTTCTAAAGATTTGTCCGTTGAGAAAATGAATATCCGTTTGACTATCCTTTTTCATTTCCATTTCTGATGAAGCATCCGTTGAAAATGACTCCGTTTGTTCATTTTCGTTTCTGAAGATTTGTCCATTGAGGAAATGAATATCCGTTTGACTATCCTTTTTCATTTCCATTTCTGATGAAGCATCCGTTGAAAATGACTCCGTTTGTTCATTTTCATTTCTGAAGATTTGTCCGTTGAGGAAATGAATATCCGTTTGACTATCCTTTTTAATTTCCATTTCTGATTAAGCATACGTTGAAAATGACTCCGTTTGTTCATTTTCATTTCTGAAGATTTGTCCATTGAGGAAATGAATATCCGTTTGACTATTCTTTTTCATTTCCATTTCTGATAAAGCACCCGTTGAAAATGACTCTGTAAGTTTATTTTACGTTTCTGAAGATTGTCCGTTGAGGAAATGAAACCCCGTTTGTTTATTTCCTTCATTTCCGCTTCTGAAGAATACTCGTTGAGGAAAATTACTCCGTCTATTCATTTTCGTTCTGAAAAATGTCCGTTAAGGAAATGACATGATTATGCCTTGTATATATGGTGGTTACTTGACACAAAGTCACAGATGGACTCCTACGAATAAATTTCGGGACGAAATTTCATAAAGTAGGGGAGACTGTAACACCTGGGTCACTGCGACCATCAAACAAATGCCAAGCCAATGAAATATTGTATTTCATACTTGGGATCTGTATAAATATGTGTATCTTTTGCACATATCAATTCTTGTTCGATTTCAAGCTCTAAATCGCTTTCTGGAAAGTTATACGCGCACTGATGCGTAAATATAACCAGTTTAATGCAACAAACACTCCGGAATAGTGAAATAGGCTTAACATACCTTAAATAACCTTTACATAACTTAGAAATAAGTTTTGAAGGCTTTGGTATGGCAAAATCAAGTTAAATCGCTTACAGGGACTAAAGTTGACAAACTGCAAAAATATGCCAATTTGAACTGTAACAGACATTCCGGAACATGGCCATAAGTTAAACATACCATAAATACCCTTTACATAGCTTAGAAATAGGCTTTGAGGGGTTCGGTGTGCTAAAATAAACTTTTGGGCCATTCAGGGACTAAAAGCGTCAAAAAGTGCACGAGTTTGCATTTTCATGCATAACTTACGTTCTGAATACATCAGGACATCCAAAAATTTATGTAAGCACTAAAATATTTTATTTTAGTGTTTGGCATAAGAAAAATCCATTCGTCACACCATTTGGATCGTTTTTCGCGCTTATGCGCATTCCGTCGTAATTAAGCGAACGTCGCGATTGTACGGCCAAACGAACCGACATCCGAGATATTTTTGAGCACATTTTAAGCTCCCTATACTTTAACTTCATTTTAGAGCTTTGAAATGGGGTTAACGGGGCTTAAACGTGTCAAAAATGCATCAAATAGCAAGTTTGGAGCTTCAGGGGCATGTTTTGCCATTTTTAAATCTCTGGTCTGCAATGTGCTTGCGCACCTCAACACAAAATACGTTACGGTGCGCAAGCAGGGGTCAGATATGCAGAAACTTGTTTTTCTCAGCTGTTCCCAGCCTTTAACCCCTCCAAAGGCCAATGCCATGTGTCCAATTCTTGTGGTGGGAGCAATATGAGTTACCACAACATTCTGACAAGTGTACGGGCGAGATCAAGACACGCTATCCAAGAAAAGATCCTAACAGTGAACTGAAATCTATAAATACCCACCTCAACTTCACTCATTTCCTCACAAATCTGATCAAAGTGCTTTAAGTTGAAGCCCTTGCTTCATACCTGAGTTATTTGGATCGAGATTTACTAGCGGGGACCCTTTGTAAGTGTTCCTTCGTTCTTTTATCGCTTTTCTAGTACGAAAGTCGAACTATGTTAGACTTTCTGCGTTGACCAGTTTATGGTCAACACGAAGTTCATTTGAACTTCATAACGTGAGCGTGATCACGATGGTTATAGTCCCTAGTGACTATACTATGACAACTGTACTCTGTAATCAATGTACGATATAAAACAATGATGATTATTAATAAAACAATGTGATTTTGGTGTTACTATATGTGTTTTGATGTTATTATATGTGTATTGTGTTTAGTGACTTTTCAATTAGATTCGATTCCGATTTCAAGCTTTAAATCGCTTTCTTAAAGGTTATACGCGCACTGATACGTAAATATAACCAGTTTATTACAACGAACACTCCAGAATAGTGACATAGGCTTAACATACCCTAAATAACCTCCACATAACTTAGAAATAAGTTTTGGATGGTTTGGTGTGTTGAAATCAAGTTTGTTCGATCGCAGGGACTATTTGTGTTAAACTACGAAACTAAACCGATTTGTATTGTAACAAACACACCGGAACTTGATCATAAGTTAAACATACCCTAAATATCCTTTACATAGCTTAGAAACAGGCTTTGAGGGGTTCGGTATGCCAAAACAAACTTTATTGGTCATTCAGGGACTAAAAGCGTCAAAAAGTGCACAAGTTTGCATTTTCGCACATATCTTGCGTTCTGAATATATCCGGACATCCAAAAATTCAGGAAATCATTAAAATATTTTATTTTAGTGATTGGCATGATAAAAATCCATTCGTCGCTTAATTTGGATCGTTTTTGCGTTCGTTACGACTTCCGTCGTAATTAACCGAACAACGCAACTGTACGACCAAACGAGCCGACATCCGAGATATTTTTGAGCATGTTTTGAGTTCCCTATACTTTAACTTCATTTTAGAGCCTTGAAATGAATTTAACAGGACTTAAACATGTCAAAAATGGGCCAAAATGCAAGTTTCTGAAGTGCAGGGACCTGTTTTGACATTCTGCCAAACATACCTACGCGGGCCGCCTAAGGTTAGCCTATATCTTAAGCGGGCCGCATGGCCTTGCCAGAAAGAAACTTCAGAGTCAGCATTCTGGTCGAAATTCAGGGGTTTTAATGGAAGATTTGCAATACCTGGAGCTGGTTTTTGGCCCCTATTGTATTGTAATACCATGTGCATAAGTGTATGGCCAAGATTTCACCATCAAAACACATGGAATGATCCTAGAACTCCTTGATTACTATAAATAGCAAGCTCCCTCATTTGGGTTTCTCACACTTGATTTGAATTCAACTCTAAGTTGGGGTGTTTACACTTCATACCTGAGCTATTTTAGATCAAACACACTCTTGGACCCTTTGTAAGTCCTCTTCTTGCTTGTTCTTATATTTCAAGCATGAAAGTCAAACAAGTTTGACTTTCAGCTTTGACCAAGTCAATGGTCAACACAAAGTTCCGTTGAACTTTGCAACGTGAGCGTAATCACGATGGTTATAGCCCCTTGTGACTATACCTACTGATTACCACGTTGACTAGGCGTAGTGACGAGTCATAGTTTCGGCCAAAATACGTATTTATGCGTATTTTGTAACCAAACTACTCTAGGGTATCAAAATCGTTTGTTTTGATTTCAAAACCTGTTTTCTAACTTAACTAAACATGTTCTAGCATGTTTAGCTCGTCACTTTTAGTTTGGTGCTTGTGTAGAGTCTTAAGTCAAGCGGACTAAACACCCGCTTAGACTTTCGAACACGACCCGTTTGGTCGATCTTTAGGATCCGACCAAACATGTTGAGTGACCATAGTAACATAGGGAATAACCTTCTGAGGTTATACCTTATGGTCACCTAGTTTAATGTAGTGGTATGATAAGTAGTTTATATGCCTTAGGTAAATGACCAAAATACCCTTTTCATACATAATTGGTAATTAAGCATATGTAACCTAAACTTTTGCCACGTAACTGATTATGTAACATATTAAAACATATTTAGGCATATAACACTTGTCATAGGACTAGTTAGACGTCTCGAACGCGCTTTGCGCGCGCGACGCGTTAAAGTAGCATAAGCTACCTTAATGGGTCACAACGGGTCGAAAGCACTTAGGATAGGTTCCGATTTAGGACGAAGGATTTGTTAAACCATATCACATGAGTTCCAACACTCATTTGGTTTACAAGACCTCATTCTATCCGATCTTCCGATTTGGGTGTCTATTGTTTAACTAGTGATTCGATTACTAGGTGCTGTTTGATTTCTCTGGTTTGCTCGAGTTTGTTGAAGTTCTATTGGTTGAGATACTGTGCACTCCAAGTGAGTACATAGTTCCCCTATTTTACTGTTTTCAATTGTTTTGGGGTGATTCATATGTGCTAAATGTTTTCAAGGTTTTAACGATGGTTTTCAAAACGATTTTCGATATTTTAACGATGATTTCAAAAACGATTAAGATGGTTTATATTAAACTAATAATGATTTCAATAAAGTGAATAAACTAGTTGGTTGTAGTTACATAACAAATGACATTCATTAATTTTGGCCGAACTAACCAGTATTAGGTTATGGTACCATAGGATCTGACAAATCCCGTTATTGCACTATGCCCATGGTTATGTGTGGGTGTTTTGGGTAACGACTGAATCTGTAAATGTTAATTTACCCTTTGGTGGTGTATTAATGCGAAACGCGAGGTGGTTGAGTAAAGATACCCTTTGGTGGTATATCGAGTCACGAAGGTTTGAATGTTATTAGCGAGGCGACCACAAATAGTTTTCACACTTAAAACGAGGATGATTTAAACGATTTAAACGCATTTAACTATTTGGGAACAATTCATACGAGATTTATTAACGAGTTTAATTAACGATTTAATACAAGGTGTTTTACAAGTTGGTTTTCTAAAACAAAATGTTTTCGAGTTAAGAATCATGGCTACGAGGTTTTACAAACTATAACCTGCTTGATTTGAGTTGGTTAATTAAGTTGCAATATTATACTCTTTTCAAAACAAGGTTTTTAATAAAGTTTTTAATAAAGTATTGCAACATTCAAACTAGCCATGACTCCAACACTCCTATAAAACCTATGTACTCGCCAGCATTTCTTTGCTGACTTTGTTTTCACATATGTTTCAGGTATTGATGCTTGATGATGATTACTAGGATGCATGAGTCACATAGGATCTGGACAAGGCCTTAGTGACATAATAACATGCTCGATATTTAAGTTGTTTGTTTTGTGTCAAGACAATGTAATGTTTAATATTATCAATAAAACGAAACTATTTTTGTACCCATGGTTGTGAAACAATTATTCTGTTGCAACACTCCCCGACATTTCCACCACGGTTTGTTGTCCTACGTGGTCGGGTTGTGACAGAAGAAGTTGGTATCAGAGCCAATGGTTATAGGGAATTAGGTTATTAGTAATGCTTTGACCTAGACTATAACTCATAGGACCCTAACGCAAAGAATTTTGCGTTTAGATTTTAAAAACAAAACCGTCACCTACCCTTAGGTGATAACCACAATGAGAACACCAATTCGAATCCACTTCGAAAATTAATCATCCGATCTAGGATGATTTATTACTAGGTTTTGAACATTTCCAGTTTTACTCATTTTTGGCTTAGTGCCTATTGAGTTTTCAAAATCCCGTCAAAGTTTGGGTCTAAATAATGTGAACACGTGCAAACTGGAAGAGTGAATGCCTGTACCCTGAGTTTTCTGTCTAAGGCTTGAGTGTTCGTACAAATCCACATAATCGGACCAGTCACTCTTACCTGGGAACTCTTGGGGTGAGTGTTCACTTATAGGCGAGCATGTCTTCGCGATACATTATTTTGATTCATTTACTTTGATTAGTCACTGCGTGTCGTTTGTTTGTTCGAGGTAACAAACAAATGATCGCCTTCTTTGTGTTTTGTCGATGTTTTCTATACCTCTTTTGCTTTTCCTAATTATCAACCTCACTCGTTTCTCATATCTCCTTGTTAGACAATGCCTCGTCGACGTGAAGCACAATCTTTTACGATTGAAGAAATCGCAGCCCTGGTTTCCCAGCAAGTGGCTGTTGTGCTTCCCGGTGTTGTGACCCAAGTTGTCACACCCTGGCTTTGCGAAAGCGTGGTTATTTTGGTGTGACTTCTTAATACCATAGCTTAATCATAACAAGCTATATGAATTAAAAACCATGCAAGATCATCCCTTAAAATAAGTTTTAAAACCAAAGTAACATAACATTGTCTTGGAACTACACCATCATAACATAAAGCATTGTTTTGAAAGACATAGACATCAACATGAATAAAACGCAGTTTAAGGACTGTGGCTCGTCCAGGTAAAAGTCACATCCCCTAAACCTGGATGACCTCGGAACCCATATGCAGCGGGAAAACATAACATACCGCGCCAGATCTTTAATTCCCTGAAATACATGTAAGTTGGAAAAATCAACAATAATGTTGAGCGAGTTCATGTGTAAGTGAGTAAATAAACCCTTTGTAAATTGTCTGTATGTATGAAAATTCCTGGTATGTAGCAATAAGGAAAAAGAGATCAATTAATGAGTAGCTAATACATTAATAAGTGAAATGGCCTAGGAAGCACTCAAACCTGTAACGCGTATTTCATACCGGTCCTTCCGGCGGAACGACATAGTCACCACATGCAGCCACACGCTGGCTCATGTGTGGGGCTCGCAACACCCGATTGATCTATCACTCATGCCTCTCGGTCCTTATACAAGGATTAATGATCTTACGATAATAGCCTACCCATTCACATGATATAGGTAATAACCCTCCTTATGCTACCCATACCATGTAAAAAGTACTTGTAATCGTAGTAACATGTATTTCACCCCCGCAGTTAGAAAACTGAAAACAGTTAAGAGAAAATGGGGACATGAACTCACAGTGGTGCGTCTCTACCAATTATATCTCCTGATCAAGCAGCTGTGCGA
Organism: Helianthus tuberosus; assembly: GCA_030545235.1. Lineage (NCBI taxonomy): Eukaryota > Viridiplantae > Streptophyta > Magnoliopsida > Asterales > Asteraceae > Helianthus > Helianthus tuberosus. Next base: position 182,324 of record JARYGA010045800.1, on the reverse strand, counting down.
CGACCTACACGTACTAAGTCTATTAGACGGACGGCCGTACCTTAGCTTAAGGTTTAAGTTTTTGGGAAATAGTTAGGCAACTATCTCGTGTTTATATTTTGTAAATACTTGGTAATTATTCTCCTTCCCAATGATGGGGGATTTAATACATGTGCGTTAGTATACCTTCAAAATATATTATTAAGTCTCACTTAAAAATATACTTTATTTCTAACTCCAAAATATAATCGTTTTTCCCAAAAATATTATATTTTAGAGTTAATTACTGTTTTCGTCCCTGAGGTTTGTCAAAAATAACGGTTTCAGTCCATTAGTTTAAAAATTGTCATTTCAGTCCATTAGTTTCATTTTCGTAACCATTTTTGTCACACCCTGGCTTATACTGGCCATAATAATAGTGTCTGTCTAAGTGCTGGTATTGTCAGCATGTGTCTGAGTTACCCGCTCACTGTACTAACTGTGCTTTGTGCATCAGGATTGTCACTAAGAGTCTGTATAAAATAATTGTAGTGACAGTATGTAGAGAATGCACATGTATGTATATGACATAATCAGTAAGCAGTTTAAAGTGTCAGATGAAATCAAGCACAGTCATTAAGCACATAATTAGGGTCAATTAATTTGTACAGTACCTGTAATTTTGAGGGTTGTCACATTCTCCCCCCGTTAAGAAAATTTCGTCCCGAAATTTTTGGTCCTACGCCTAGTTGCAGGGGTCTTGGGAAATAAATGTGGGTACTTGGCCTTCATGCGATCCTCACGTTCCCACGTGTATTCTGGCCCATGTCTAGCGTTCCATCGCACTTTGACGAGCTTGACACTACTCCGGCGTGTCTTGTTAACCTTCCAATCAGTGACCTCAACAGGTTCTTCAACAAAGTGGAGTCTGTCGTCGATGTGAACTTCGTCAGCAGGAATGACAACGGTGTGTTTTGTTGGACTCCGTTTCAGGTTCGATACATGGAATGTATCATGAACGCCATTGAGTTCAGCAGGCAGGTCCAACTTGTAGGCTACAAGCCTAATCCTTTGCAGGATTCTGAAAGGGCCAATGTAACGTGGATTCAATTTCCCACGCTTCCCAAAGCATGTCACACCCTTCCAAGGTGAAACCTTTAACAAAACCATATCCCCAACTTGATATTCCACGGATTTCCTGTCTGGATCTGCGTAGGCTTTCTGTCTGTCGCGAGCCGCCTCGATGCGTTTTCGAATTTGCGCAATCTTGTCTGTCGTCTCTTGGACGATTTCGGGACCAGCGAGCTGCCTATCACCGGCATCAGCCCAGCATAGTGGTGATCGACACTTGCGTCCGTAAAGAGCTTCAAATGGCGCGGCTCCAATACTTGTGTGGTAGCTGTTGTTGTACGAAAACTCGACCAATGGTAAATGATTATCCCAGCTACCACCTAGATCCATTACACATGCTCTCAGCATGTCTTCCAATGTCTGAATAGTTCTTTCACTTTGCCCATCAGTCTGCGGATGAAATGCAGTGCTCAGATTCAACTGCGATCCAAAAGCTTCTTGGAAGGATTGCCAAATCCTTGATACAAATCTCCCATCTCTATCTGAGATAATTGAGAGAGGCACTCCATGACGTGCCACAATCTCTCACATGTAAATCTCCGCAAGTTTACTCGTGCTGTCTTTCTCTTTGATTGGCAAGAAGTGTGCAGACTTTGTTAGACGATCTACAATTACCCAAATTGTATCATGGCCCTTGGGCGTCCTTGGCAATTTCGTTATGAAGTCCATAGAAATCTGTTCCCATTTCCATTTGGGTATTTCCAGTTGCTGCAGGAGACCTGAAGGCTTTTGGTATTCGGCTTTTACCTTGGCGCATGTTAACCATTTACTAACATATACCGCAACATCGCCCTTCATCCTTGGCCACCAATAGAAATCCTTAAGATCTTGGTACATTTTATCTGCTCCTGGATGAATCGAGTATCGTGACTTGTGAGCATCATTGAAAATGACTTTTCTTAAACCGCCGAATAGAGGAACCCAAATTCGTTTCATGAAGCACAAGGTTCCTTCCTCGTTTGGTACCAACTGCTTTTCCATCCCGCAGAGGTATTCATCCTCGATGTTCCTTTCTTTGAGAGCTTCCCTCTGCGCGGCACGAATGCGTAAAGAGAGGTCTGTCTGGATGATCATTTCCAAAGCCCTAACCCTTATGGGCTTGATCCGTTCCTTTCGACTTAGGGCATCGGCGACCACATTCGCCTTCCCTGGATGATACTTGATCTCACAATCATAGTCGTTCAATAGTTCAACCCAGCGTCTTTGCCTCATGTTAAGCTCCTTTTGATTGAATATGTGTTGCAGGCTCTTATGATCAGTGAAGATCGTACATCGTGTGCCGTATAAATAATGTCGCCAGATCTTTAATGCAAACACCACCGCGCCCAATTCCAAATCATGGGTGGTGTAATTTTTCTCGTGTACCTTCAGTTGGCGTGAGGCATAGGCGATAACTTTCTGGCGTTGCATCAACACGCAACCCAAACCTTGACGCGAGGCGTCACAATATACCACGAAGTCTTCCGTGCCTTCGGGTAGAGATAGAATCGGGGCGTCACAAAGCTTGTTCTTCAATAACTGAAACGCTTCTTCTTGCTTGTCGCCCCAAACAAACTTCTTGTCTTTTTGCGTGAGTGCGGTCAGGGGTTGAGCTATTTTTGAGAAATCCTCAATAAACCTTCGATAATAGCCGGCCAAACCTAAGAACTGTCGAATCTCAGTTGGCGTCCTTGGAGTCTCCCAATCCTTGATTGCCTCGATCTTTGTGGGATCAACGTGAATTCCATTTCCATTTACCACATGACCAAGAAACCGGACTTTGCGTAGCCAAAACTCACACTTTGAGAAATTAGCGTATAACTTCTCCTTCTTGAGTAACTCTAGAATAGCTCTTAAGTGCTGTTCATGCTCGTCCTTCGTCTTTGAGTAGATTAGAATGTCATCGATGAACACGATCACAAACTTATCCAGGTACGGCTTACAAACTCGATTCATCAGGTCCATAAAAACTGCCGGTGCGTTTGTCAATCCAAATGGCATAACCAAGAACACGTAATGTCCATAACGAGTCCTAAAGGCTGTCTTTGGGATACTTTCCTCTTGTATCCTTAGTTGGTGGTATCCTGAGCGAAGATCAATCTTTGAATAGAAGCTTGAACCTTGTAGCTGATCAAACAGGTCATCAATCCTTGGCAAAGGATAACGGTTCTTGATTGTTAACTTGTTAAGCTCGCGGTAGTCTATACACATACGAAAGCTACCATCCTTCTTTTTAACGAACAGGACCGGAGCTCCCCAAGGTGAGAAGCTTGGTCTGATGAATCCTATATTCAATAGCTCCTGGAGCTGTGTCGACAATTCCTGCATCTCTGACGGAGCAAGTCTATAGGGTGCCTTGGCTACAGGCGCGGCGCCTGGAACCAAGTCAATGTGGAACTCGACTTGCCGTTATGGCGGCAATCCTGGCAAGTCTTCTGGAAAGACTTCAGGATATTCTCTTACGACTGGAATGTCTTCAATCCTGGGCTCAGCAGCTTCTTTATCCACGATGTGTGCCAGAAAGGCAACACACCCCTTCCGTAAACGCTTTCTAGCCTTCAGACAGCTAATGATTCTCAGTGGCGTATCACGCTTCTCCCCGTGTACTACGATCATCTCTTCATCCGTCATTGGGATGCGGATGGTCTTCTCGTGACAAACGATCTCGGCCTTGTTGCTCGATAACCAATCCATTCCCACTACCACGTCGAAGCTTCCCAACTCGACTGGTAGTAAATCTAGCGTAAACTCGTGTCCTCCTAGTTCTATCATGCATCCCCTGATGACTTCCCCCGTTTCAATCAATTTCCCATTCGCTAATTCGATCGAGTATGGAACGTCTAATTTACTAGTGGCCAACCCAAGTGTATTCTTAAACTCTAATGATACGAAACTATAATCGGCACCAGTATCAAAAAGAACAGATGCAAAGCGTTGGTTTATAGGGAACGTACCGGTGATAACGTTCGGATCTTGGCGCGCCTCCCTCGCACCAATGTTAAAGATTCGGCCTTGCGCCTGATTCAGCTTTGGGCAGTCTCTTTTGAAGTGCCCAGTGTCACCACAATTGAAGCATCCTGGCCCTCGGCCATTTCCATTACCATTCCCACCTCGATTTCCGTTGGTTCCTCGATTTCCAGCTTGATTTGCGGCATTCCCACGATTACCATTTCCCCCGTTATTTCCTTGTGGCCGGTTTCCATTGCCACGGTTGTTGTTATTGTAATTCCTTTGGCCACCTTAGCCTGATCCTACCCAACATGTTTCTTTTGAATGTCCCGTCCTCCCGCAAGATTCACATTTTCTAAGTCTGCAAGGGCCGGGATGATGGAACTGGCAAATACCACACTTGGGCAGAGTGCCCATGTAACCTTTTCCTCTATTTTCATCACCGGTTCTGGCTCTGGCCGGTGTGCTCGAATCACTCCTCTTGCTCACATTGCTTGTACTCTGCTTGAAGTTAGAAAACTTTCGTTTGTTATCACCAGCTGAATCAGCATAAGTCTCTTTCTTCTTGGGTTCAGAGATTGAGAACTTGCCCAACCTTACGGCCTCCTCCGTAAGCGCCACACTAACGTCAATAGCCTCTGTAATTGTTGCCGGCTTGGACGTGGTAACCATACTCAGAATTTGGGGTGCCAATCCCCAGATGAAGCGCTCAATCCTTTTGAACTCCGGTGTAACCATATAAGGGACCACATGTGACAGGTCATGGAATCTCTGAACATATTCTGCGATTTTGGGGCCGTCCATCTTTAAATGCCAAAACTCTGTTTCCAATTTCTGGATCTCAGCTCTGGAGCAATACTTCCTGCGCATCAGCTCTTTCAGTTCAGCGCAAGTCATGGCGTATGCTGCAGCCTCTCCTAGGGTTTGAACTTGGAGATTCCACCATGAGAGGGCACCGTCAGTGAAGAGCCCAGAGATGTAGGTAACTTGTTGCCCCAGCGCACACTTGCTCATTCTTATTGTTGTTTCAGTCTTCTCAGTCCAGCGGGTAAAAGCCATGGCACCTCCAGTGCCATCGAAGTTTAGTGGCTTGCAATCTAAGAATTGCTTGAAAGTACACCCTGTACAAGCAATGTCATTTATTAGTAGTTGCGCATGAATCATCCAAATATAATGTAATGTGTCTCCTATGACTGATCATTACCATTCGGAGGGTTGTTGCCCTGGTTGTTGTTAACATTACCGCTCGATCCTGGTTGGGATGCTTGATATTGCGCAATAGCAGCCACGATGATCCCTTGTAGTTCCGCCTGGTTAGTCGGCATGCGTACTTCACGTCGTGGAGGCATTTCTAGAGGGTGTTTCACGTTGGTCAGGCCATAGTAGAATACAATCATACGTATATGTAGTAACATTCATTATTTACATAACATCTCATGTCATAACCATAACAATTAATCAACAATGCATGAAATTTGAAGACTTAGAACTTAAGTTTCATAACAAAAATCATCATGATAGTCTCACAATTACATCATGTGTCAAAATACATTTAGGGCTACATCACCCTTGTCCGAGTACAATAGTCAATAAATCAAAAATCAAAACGTGGTCTCAAAAGTCTTCATAATCATGGCTCGAGCACTGTCTTCTCACTAGTAGTAGCCTGTCTGTAGAAGATCTGGAATCCCTATTGCCCTGAATATCCCTAAGCTGATGGTGGAGTAGGAGGTGGAAAACGAGAGAAAATCAATCGGCGCAACTGCACCAAGTCCTCCTCAAGTGCGTAGGCAAAACACAATACGAAGGCAACCTGTCGATCGAGAGGGAGGAACTGAACGTCTGAATCCTGAAACGATGGAGAGGAAGTGTGCGATGCTGGAAACTGAGTCTGACAGGGACAATGAGGATATGGAGCTCTCTCCAATCGCTGGACGCATTGTCTCAAGGCGTCCCGCTGATACTGTAGTGACGCGAGCGTGTCCTCTACAAAGTATCTGTCATGGAAGTAAGGGTCGGACACAAGCATGCCATGGGGTGCTGACCATGAGGATGGTTCGCCCATCGGGGCTGAAACCGGAAGTGAAGGGTGTGTGGTAAAAGCAAACTGTGGAGTGACATGGGGAAACTGGGTCACTAAGGGTTCAGAAAATGACACTGGTGGCACAAAATCTGGGTAAGGGAGCTGCGGTAAAAACTGGCTATCCTCAGGCATGAATGGTGTGTGGCTGAAAAACTGGCTCGACGATCCCTCCCCAGGTTGGGGCGGAGGGATGTCCTGAAGGAACGTGATAGGAAGGTCGGTACGATGGGTATCGGATGTGGATGAAGGAAACAAGGGAGCATCAAGTGGTACAGTGATGGGTGCCGGAGGGGGAGTGACTGGGACTACATACGGAGGGTAGTCATCCTCCTCAATCCACCCATGGATGGAGTGGTCGTGCCTCGGGTCCATGTGGGTAGCGAACGGTGCAAGGTCGTCAAAAATATCCATGGGATCGGGTAGGGGTGCTACGGCTGGTATCTCGACAGCTGAGGGTGCAACAACAGAGGTATCAGTGACAGTAACAGGGTCAATGGCAAGAGCGGACACGGAAACGACTGGAGCGGGCTGATAATCAGCCAGTATGGCAGGAATCGGATCATCGGATGAGCAGGAGCCTCAGCAGGCTGCTCCAACTCCATCTCCTCATCAGTGTCCATGTGAGGAATGTAACCGAATCCCAGCGGTGGGATATGAGAAGCTGTCGACTCGGAGGAACCTGAAGCGGACGAATCAGACTGAACCTCCCTATCGGAAAGCTCGACCATGGGAACAATAGGATCAACAACTGGAACATCGACAACTGGAACGCCGTCCTCCACCGGGGCCCCACCATCCTGGTCTCCCTCCGGGGGACCCTCGATGGGTAGAACGTCATCATCTCCGGGTAACATGCCGAGAGGCTGTCCCTCAAAGGGAACTGCAGCATAAGGAAGAGGAGCAGGGATTGGGACGAGGGGTAGGTCCTCCCCTGGTGGACCATCAGCTAAAGGCATATCGCCTCCGAAATCAGGCAGGGCGAAGGGCTGGAAGTCGTCTTCGTCAGTGCTCGTGTAGTCCGAGGTGAAGACTCCTGAATCAGTGGTCATCTCGCCATCGGAAGAAAAGGCCATTGGGTCGCTCGTATTTGATACTCCGCTGCCAGATGAAGCCATGGTGTCTGTAACACAACCACAACATATGCACACAAATAAGGTAAGCATGTAAATAATGACAATGAAATCATGTATGCATCCTAGTCTTTCCATAATATTCCTCCAAATCTCTAAACCGAACTCCCTAGTCTCTCAGACTACCCTGGTCTCTAAGACCAATCTCCCAGTCTCTAAGACTAAATCTTTCCCAATCTCTAAGATTGAAATCTCCCTCAGTCTCTAAGACTGATACGAAAATTTATTTTGAAGAAGTGTATTTGTGCCTTTTGTTTGTAAAAATGTTTGTGCCCTGGATCTGGACTTTTAGTGTATGCAGATGTAAAATGTTTGAAAACATTTTCGTGAGAGCCCTAGTGATCATAGTCTAGACTCGAGAAAGAATCCTAGTTCGCTATGATCGAGGCTCTGATACCAAGCTGTCACACCCTGGCTTATACTGGCCATAATAATAGTATCTGTCTAAGTGCTGGTATTGTCAGCATGTGTCTGAGTTACCCGCTCACTGTGCTAACTGTGCTTTGTGCATCAGGATTGTCACTAAGAGTCTGTATAAAATAATTGGAGTGACAGTATGTAGAGAATGCACATGTATGTATATGACATAATCAGTAAGCAGTTTAAAGTGTCAGATGAAATCAAGCACAGTCATTAAGCACATAATTAGGGTCAATTAATTTGTACAGTACCTGTAATTTTGAGGGTTGTCACAATTTCAGCCCACTAACTTAACTCCATCCATTTATTTTGTTAACTTTGAGTTAACTAACTAATTCAGGGACGGTTTGCATCAGTTTTAGAAACACAGGGACTTAAGTGTAAACTCTAAAACATTAAAACAAAAAAATAGTAAATTCCAAAAAATCAAAAAAATTCCAAAAAACCAAACAAATTCCAAAATATTCTAAAAAATCATAAAAATTCTAAAAAATCATAAAAATTCTAAAAAATTCTAAAAAATCCAAAAAATCCGTTTCGGCGCGAACTGTTTCGAACCCGAACCGTTTCGAGCTGAACCATTTCGACGCAAACCGTTTCGACCCGTACCATTTCGACCCGAACCGTTTCGAGCTGAACCGTCCGTACCATTTCGAGCTGAACCGTTTCGACGCGAACCGTATCGACCCGTACCGTTTCGAGCCGAACCGTTTCGATTCGTACCGTTTCGAAGCCGAACTGTTTCGAGCTGAACCGTTTCGAACCGAACCGTTTCGACCCGTACCGTTTCGAAGCCGAACCGTTTCAAGTCGTACCGTTTCGAACCGAACCGTGCCGTTTCGAAAAGAACCCTTTCGAGCTGAACCGTTTCGAACCGAACCGTGTCGTATCGAACCGAACCGTTTCGAGCTGAACGGTTTTGAACCAAACCGTTTCTAGCTGTACCGTTTCGAACCGTACCGTTTCGATGCGAACCGTTTCGAACCGAACCCTTTGGACCCAAACCGTTTCGACCCGAACCGTTTCGACGCGAACCGTTTCGAAGCCGAACCGGTACGGTTCGATACGGAACGGTTCGATACGGCACGGTTCGGTTCGAAACGGTTCAGCTCGAAAGGGTTCGGTTCGAAACGGCACGGTTCGGTTCGAAACGGTACGGCTTGAAATGGTACGGCTTGAAATGGTACGGCTTCGAAACGGTACGGGTCAAAACGGTTCGGTTCGAAACGGTTCAGCTCAAAACGGTTCGGCTTCGAAACGGTACGGGTCGAAACGGTTCGACTCGAAACGGTACGGGTCGAGTCCCGTACCGTCCCTGAATTAGTTAGTTAACTCAAAGTTAACAAAATAAATTGATGGAGTTAAGTTAGTGGACTGAAATGGTTACGAAAATGAAACTAATGGACTGAAATGGCAATTTTTAAACTAATGGACTGAAACCGTTATTTTTGACAAACCTCAGGGACGAAAACAGTAATTAACTCTATATTTTAATACATGTGATTCTCTCAAAATAATAATTTGACGAAAATACGCGCTCATAAGTATTTTCTTAAAATGCGTAAGTTACGTTTTAAAGATCGGGTGGTAATAATTATACCGTTGTAACTTATTATTTATTATGAAGGTGTTTGTATTATTTTTGGAATCGTTAACATTCGGTAATATTATTTTTACCCTAAAAATAATATTTGTATAGTTCACAAAGTAATCATAGAAATTCACAAGTGTTGTTATGAAAAACATATATATTTATCAAGTTTTAATTTTGTGAAAATCCCACCTCCGATATTTAGAAATCTTGTAATAAAGATCGTGGCGAAATTTATGTTTTGGAAACGAGTCAAAAATAGCTTTACAACACTTGTAGTGAAAATATTCCAAGTGTTAGGTTTTTAGAAAAATTTCGCCAGAGTTTCCCCTGTAACTGGAGGTGGCCACGCTTTCAAGCGTATCATTTTCTTTTAAAATTCAAACCAACAATGTTCCCAACATTATCAAACAACATTCAACTAGTTAAAATAGATATAATCGCAAAATATATGAACTTGAAGTTTATCCAAAAATATGAAGTAAGTCCCATTACTTTTAGTGGATCTTTATATGAATCAACTTCGTTTCTTGAAAGTCTCGTTTTTAAAGGAATTTCATCTTTACAACTTCTTGTAAAATTTGACAAAACTAATTCTTTGTCGAAATTTAGTGTCACACAAGTGTTTACACACTTGTGTGTTTATAAAAATCATTCTTGTTCGTGTAAGATCCGGTTTTAAAAAATAAGATTTCCTTGACACTTGGTCCTTTGAAAATACCGCTTGTAGATCCGTAGATCTACTAGTTTTAAGCACTAATTCATAAGTAATATTGATTTTACACAAGTTCATGTTTAATGTGTAGTAGTGTTCATCATTTAACCTCTTTTACACTTAAACATACTCTAGGTCATGTTTCATGGACATGACTTAGCCGGGTTAGATGACGATCCGAGCTACTACAATCATAGATCAACACTAAATAATCACACAAAACAAATCTTACAAGATTTACACAACCCTTGTGCTATTAACCAACATATTCATCATTTTAGTAGACTTTTAACATATCTTCTTGTAAGTTCATGAGTTTTAACCGTTATATTTCATTTTAACCACTTTAAAATAGATCGAGAATGTGTTTGAAGCAACTTACTACTAGCTCGAGGCTAGGGAAGATTCTAGTCGAAAAAAGCGTGGATAAAAGCAATAAGAAGAGGTCCTTCGCGTTCCGAATGCACCGAGCTTCCTTACGTGAGATCCTTAACACTTGTATACCCTTGGAATGAGATGATCAAAACCGAAAATGGATGGATGATATAGGGGAGGTTCGGCCGAGAGCTTATTGAGAGGGAAAGAGAGTGTGTTGGTGAGTGTTGAGTGGAAATGTTAAGTGTGTTATGTGTTGATCTTATAGACAATTTTCATGGTCATTAACCAAGAGATTATGTGCTAGCTAGATATCAAGCAAGCTTGATTAATTTAATCACAAAAAGTACAAGGGTGTCCCCCTAGGGGACGAGTTCGGTTGAGGGGGGGGGGGGGGGGTTATCCGGTTGGTTTCCAACTAATAGTTAGGATAAAGTTAAGTGATTAGGAAATTAATTTAGTTACTAGCATGTAGTAAGTTGTAACGGGTGTTAGGGTATTCGGGGACCCTAACTGGCTCAGAAAAAGCTAAACTATGTTAATGACAATATTTTTATGTTCCGGGTATAGTCCGGTTGTTCGGTTGGATAGTAATCCGTTAAAGTGCTTAACAATGCTTTAAAGTGTCGTGTATATTAATTTTAGCGACGCAACTTATTCCCGAAACTTTGGAAAGTGTCTAGTGATATTTTTCTCATGTTTTGGCACTTTATTAGTTAGTTAGATGCTGAATTATTATTTAAAGTGCTGAATTTTGTACTTAAAGTACGTTTTAGGCACATCCGGTCACTGTAATCTCATTCCTAGTGATGCATTTCTGCAACCCTTATATCCCTACACTCACCGCTAGTGTAGAAACTATCTCGGGCTCTTACAGGCTTTAGAGGCAGTACCTGCCTGGTGCTAGTTATGACAGTACGTTTAGTAGGTTATCCGTTCATTGTGCTACTGTGCTTTTGTGCATCATGGTTGTCATTATGGTTCTGTATGTAAATAGTAGAGTGACAACAAATAAGGTATGATGCAAGTAAGTACATGTATCAGTATTCAAGTAGCAGTTTATCCACAATTTCAAGTAAGCACAGTAATTAAGCAGTAATTATATATTAATTAAGTCGTACGGATACATGGTTTAGTGAGGGTTGTCACATTCTCCCCCGTTAAAGAAATTTCGTCCCGAAATTTTAAGTTCTGCTTCTATTTGCAGGGGTCTTAGGAAATAGGTGCGGGTATTTCTCTTTCATCCGGTCCTCAGGTGTATTCAGGACCACGTCTGGCATTCCAACGAACCTTGACGAGCTTGACACTGCTCCGGCGGATCTTGGTTAGTTTCCAATCCGTAACCTCAACAGGTTCTTCAACGAAATGGAGCGTGTTATCAACATGAATCTCGTCGGTGGGAATGACAACGGTATCTTGAGTTGGACTTTTCTTTAGGTTGGATACATGGAAGGTATCGTGAACTCCATTCAATTCAGCAGGTAAGTCCAGCTTGTATGCTACTAGCCCTATTCTTTCCAAAATTCTGAAAGGGCCAATGTAATGCAGATTCAACTTCCCACGCTTTCCGAAGCGTGCCACACCCTTCCAGGGTGAAACTTTTAATAAAACCATATCTCCAGCTTGGAATTCCAAATGCTTCCGGTTTGGGTCTGCATAGGCTTTCTGTCTTTCGCGAGTTGCTTCGATGCGTTTTCGAATCTTCGCAATCTTGTCTGTCGTCTCTTGGACGATTTCGGGACCAACAAGCTGCCTATCACCAGCGTCAGCCCAGCATAGGGGTGATCGACACTTGCGTCCGTAAAGAGCTTCAAATGGCGTGGCTCCAATACTGGTGTGGTAGCTGTTGTTGTATGAAAATTCGACCAGTGGCAAATGCTTATCCCAGCTACCGCCCAAATCTATAACACATGCTCTCAGCATATCTTGCAAGGTCTGAATAGTCCGCTCGCTTTGACCGTCGGTCTGAGGGTGAAATGCAGTGCTCAGATTTAATCATGAACCAAAAGCTTCTTGGAAGGATTGCCAAATCCTTGATACAAATCTCCCATCTCTATCTGAGATAATCGAGAGAGGCACTCCATGACGTGCAACGATTTCTCGCATGTATATTTCAGCCAACTTGCTAGTATTATCCTTCTCCCTGATAGGTAAGAAGTGCGCTGACTTCGTTAATCGGTCCACTATTACCCAAATAGTGTCATGGCCTCTTGGCGTTCTTGGCAACTTTGTAATAAAATCCATGGAGATCTGTTCCCATTTCCACTTGGGAATCTCAGGTTGTTGCAGAAGTCCTGAAGGCTTCTGGTATTCCGCTTTCACCTTAGCGCACGTTAGACACTTGCTCACATAAACAGCAACATCACCCTTCATCCTAGGCCACCAATAGTAATCCTTGAGATCTTGGTACATCTTATCCGCTCCTGGATGGATAGAGTACCGCGATTTGTGAGCTTCATCAAAAACAACTTTCCTTAAACCACCAAACAGAGGAACTCAAACCCTTTTCTCAAAACATAACGTTCCTTCCTCGTTTGGCACCAATAGCTTCTCCATCCCACGGAGATATTCTTCTTCAAGATTTCTTTCCTTAAGAGCTTCTTTCTGCGCGGCACGAATGCGCAAGGAAAGATCGGTTTGGATAATCATTTCTAAGGCCCTAACCCTTATGGGCTTGATCCTCACTTTTCGACTCAGGGCATCAGCGACCACGTTCGCTTTCCCTGGGTGGTACTTGATCTCACAGTCATAATCATTTAACAACTCAACCCATCGTCTTTGTCTCATATTCAACTCCTTCGGGTTGAATATGTGTTGCAGGCTCTTATGGTCTGTAAAAATTGTACATTTCATACCATATAGGTAGTGTCTCCAGATCTTTAAAGCAAATATCACTACGCCTAGCTCCAAATTGTGCGTGGTATAGTTCTTCTCATGCACCTTCAACTGACGTGAAGCGTAAGCAATAACCTGGCGTTGCATCAACACGCAACCCAATCCTTGACGCGAGGCGTCACAGTATACCACGAAATCGTCAGTACCTTCCGGTAGTGCTAGAATTGGCGCATTGCAGAGCTTATCCTTCAACAGCTGAAACGCTACTTCCTGTTTAATTCCCCAATCAAACTTCCTATTTTTCTGTGTGAGGAGCGTCAATGGTTGAGCGATCTTCGAAAAATCCTCAATAAACCTTCGATAGTAGCCAGCCAAACTTAAGAACTGGCGAATCTCGGTCGGCGCCTTTGGTGTTTCCCAACTCTTGATCGCTTCGATCTTGGTGGGATCCACATGGATTCCATTTCCATTAACCACGTGTCCAAGAAATTGGACTTCACGTAGCCAAAATTTGCACTTAGAGAATTTGGCATACAACTGTTCCTTTTTCAGCAACTCCAAAATAGCTCTTAAGTGCTGTTCGTGTTCAGCCTTTGTCTTTGAATAAATCAAAATATCGTCGATGAATACAATCACGAAATTGTCCAAGTACGGCTTGCAAACTCTATTCATCAAATCCATAAAGACTGCAGGTGCGTTTGTCAACCCAAATGGCATAACAAGGAACTCGTAGTGTCCATAACGAGTTCTGAAGGCTGTCTTCGGGATACTTTCCTCTTGTATCCATAACTGATGGTATCCAAATCGCAAATCGATCTTTGAGTAAAAGCTTGAACCTTGCAGTTGATCAAACAGATCATCAATTCTTGGCAGAGGATATCTATTCTTGATCGTCAGCTTATTCAGCTCCCGGTAGTCGATGCACATTTGAAAACTACCGTCCTTCTTCTTGACAAACAGGACCGGAGCTCCCCAAGGTGAGAAGCTTGGTCGGATAAATCCCTTGTCTAACAACTCTTGAAGTTGTGTTGACAATTCTTGCATCTTAGACGGGGCAAGTCTATAAGGTGCCTTAGCCACAGGCGCTGCGCCTGGGACCAAATCGATGTGAAACTCCACTTGCCTTTGAGGTGGCAGTCCAGGCAAGTCCTCCGGGAAGACTTCCGGATACTCCCTCACGACAGGGATGTCTTCGATCTTCGGTTCTGCAGCTTTCTTGTCTACAATGTGCGCCAGGAAGGCAGCACACCCCTTTTGCAAACACTTTCGCGCTTTGAGGCAGCTGATAATTCTTAACGGCGTATCACGCTTTTTGCCATGTACCACAATTGTTTCGCCATCTTCGGTCGGGATACGAACGACCTTTTCGTGACAAACAATTTCTGCCTTGTTGCTTGATAACCAATCCATCCCTACTACCACGTCAAAGCTCCCCAGCTGGACTGGTAGTAGATCCAAAGTAAACTCGCGTTTTCCCAACTCGATTGCACAACCTCTGATCACTTCATTGGCTTCTACTAACTTCCCATTAGCCAACTCGATTGAGTAGGGAATATCTAACTTTCTAGCGGCTAACCCAAGCATATTCTTTAATTCTATCGATACGAAGCTATAGTCGGCACCAGTATCAAATAAAACGGATGCATAGCGTTGGTTTACAGGGAACGTACCAGTAACGACATTGGGATCCTGGCGCGCTTCCCTCGCTTCGATATTGAACACTCTTCCACGGGCTTGGTTCAACTCTGGGCACTTCCTCATAAAGTGCCCGATATCACCCAGTTAAATCATCCAGGTCTTTGCCCGTTTCCACCTCCATTTCCAGCTTGGTTATTCCTTTGGTTATGATTCACAGCGCCCGCTTGATTCACATGGTTGCCTCGATTCCCATTACCTCCATTGTTTCCTTGTGGGCGATTTCCAATTCCACCCTGGTTATTGTTTCTGTTTCCAAATCCTCCTTGGCCTCCCTGGCCAGCAGTGGCCCAACAAGAATCCTTCAAGTGGCCAGGTTTCCCACACGCTTCACACACCTTCAAACCACATCGGCCAGAATGGTGACGCTGGCAGGTGTTGCACTTGGGCTGGGTGCCCATTTATCCCTTTCCTTTCTTTCCACTACCAGCTGTAACCTGAGCTGGTGCGCTTGACTCTCCTTTGTTAACAACACCACTAGTGCCTTGCTTGAAATTCGAGAACTTTCTTTTGTTTCCTCCGGATGACTCGACGTGAGTCTCCTTCTTCTTAGGCTTAGCATCATCGAACTTGTTTAGGCGGACAGCCTCCTCAGTAAGAGCCACGCTCAGATCAATTGCCTTAGCAATTGTTGCAGTCTTGGATGAGGTCACCATACTTATGATTTGAGGAGCTAAACCCCAAATGAAGCGCTCAATCCGCTTGAATTCTAGAGTGACCACAGACGGTACCACGTGCGACAAGTCATGAAACCTCTGAACATACTCTGCGATCTTCGGACCTTCCATCTTTAGGTGCCAAAACTCAGTTTCCAACCTTTGAATTTCAGCACGAGAGCAATACTTTCGACGCATTAGCTCTTTTAGCTCGGCCCCAGTCACGCGTAAGCAGCGGCTTCACCAAGAGTTTGAACTTGTAAATTCCACCAGGACAGGGCTCCGTCCAGGAATAGCCCAGAAGTGTAAGTCACTTGCTGGTCTGGAGCGCACTTGCTCATTCGGAGAACCGATTCTGTCTTCTCGACCCATCGGACAAAAGCAACAGCACCTCTGGTGCCGTCAAAGTTTACGGGCTTGCAGTCAAGAAACTGCTTGTATGTGCACTCATGGGGCGGGTTGTTGTTGCCGTTGTTACTTGAATGGCTCCCGCTCGTTCCTCCTTGTGAGGCTGCGTACTGTGCAATGGCGGCAGTGATGATTTGTTGAAGTTCAGCGTCGTTGGCAGGCATGCGTGGATCGCGTTTTGGTGGCATTTTCTAAAAGATAGTTCACGTTGGTCAGGTGATAGTAAGTAAAGTGTACGTATGTAATATCAACACATATCATCTCATGATATAAATAAATCACCCATATCGATAGCCTCTGTAATGGTTTAGGGCTTTGAGGTAGTAACCATACCCCTGATCTGGGGTGCAAGTCTCCAAATGAATCGTTCAATCCTTTTGAACTCCGGTTTGACTAAGTAGGGGACGACCCTAGACAAGTCGTGAGATTGCTGGACGTATTCAGGAATCTTTGGTCCGTCCATTTTCAATTCCAGAACTCCACCTCAAGTTTTTGGATTTCAGCCCTAGAACAGTATTTCTTCTCCATCATTTCTTTGTGCTCGTCCCAGCTTAGTGCATTAGCAGTATCTTGTACCAAGGGTCTGAACCTGGAGGTTCCATTATGAGAATGTGCCATCTAGAAGTAACCCCGAGATATAGGTAACACTCTATTGGGGCGAACCGTTACTCATTCTTAGGATGGAGTCAATCTTTTCGGGCCAACTAACAAATGCAACGGCGCCTCCAGTTCCGTCAAAGTTCAGAGGCTTGCAGTTCAGGAACTGCTTATAGGTGCAGCCAGTTGGGGGGGGGGGTTGTTCCCAGTAGTGCCATCGTTGTGCTTAGAGCGGAGGGCTTCATGTCGTGCATTTGCCTGTGAGATGTGTTCCTGCAGCTCGGCTTCTGTCCTTGGCAGTGTACTGGTGTCTGTGACATGTCTGGGTGGCATTCTCTTCTGTCGAAGTGGTATGAAGCGGGTTAGACAACGTTTCAATTATCTATGAGGTATATAGCACCGTAAGTCATCATGTAATCACCCAATTTCACACGTAAATATATTCAATGTATGAGTGAGGAAATAATTCCTGAGCCTTCACATAGGCTTGCCAATTTGGCTTGTTGCTTGTAATGGGATGAACTCGAGGCTACATCGCCTTGGTCATTCGTGTTTAATTTATTTCCTGCTACATTGGTTTTCATTAGCTTGACCCGCAGAGTCTACCAGGATTTCTGTGCACTACAAGTCGTTATTACGTGGGCCCCCGTAATAATAAATTGTTTTGCACAATTACCCCAATTTTCTCTCGTCCAAGCAGATGATCAATCAAGGAGCAACAACAGATGCAATGGCATGAACAGAGTCATGCTCCAATGCGGGGTCAGGAGCAACGCCTGGCTCAGGGGCCACAGCCGGCTCCGGATCAACAAACTCCATTTCAAAATCAGCTGGATCAACAAACATAGGGTCGACAGGGGCTACAGGATCCTCCAAGGGCTGGTCTAAGTGTATGAACTCAATGTCATGGTCTAGATCAAAACCAGGTGGAAAAACAGAATCGTCCTCAATATCACGATCAAACTCAAAGCTGTGTGCGGGAACTGGTGCAGCTAATGACGCTATATCAGGGTCGGCGTCGTGTGAGTGGTGCTGCACTCCCTGTATATGCAAAGATGCGGACGCCACAGGCTCAAATGAGTCTGGGATAGGTGAATGGGCATGAGCCTCCTCTGCAGGAGCGTCAGCAAGCAGTAGGCTATCACCAGCAACAATAGGGCCTCGCCCTCAAGTGGGTCCTCCTCTAATAGATCGACATCGTCGTCAGAGACAACGTCGGGGGGTGTATCAACAACGGGATAAGCGGCAAGGGGCACAGGAGCAGGGATCACCGCGAGTGGAAAATCCCCATCAGCAGGCTCTGCTACGACATCAGGCAGTGCAAAGGGCTGAGATTTGTCCTCATCTGTGCTGGTCGTATCGGAAGTGTACACCTCGTGCTCCGATGAATCTATGTCGCCTGATACTATGGTCGTGGGATCTGTAGTGTCCGACTCTCCAGTATCTGATAAAGGCATGACTTTTTGTAACACAAACACACATACGTATAACAATCAATCATATATTCAGATAAACATATTAGTCAAATAAGCAATCAAATAGTTCTCCTAGTCCCACTAGCCTCCCAGCCTCTCAGACTGCTCTTCCTAGTCCCACTAGCCAACTACCTCGGTCTCCTAGACTGAGCCTATAAATAATAAATAAATGTGCTCAACAGTTGTTTGTAAAAACGTTTTGGATCTGGACTTAAGTGGTATGCAGTGTAAAAATGTTTTCGTGAGAGCCCTAGTGATCATAGTCTAGACTCGAGAAAGAATCCTAGCTCGCTATGATCAGAGCTCTGATACCAAGCTGTCACACCCTGGCTTTGTGGAAGCGTGGTTATTTTGGTGTGACTTCTTAATACCATAGCTTAATCATAGCAAGCTATATGAATTAAAAACCATGCAAGATCATCCATTAAAATAAGTTTTAAAACCAAAGTAACAAAACATTGTCTTGGAACTACACCATCATAACATAAAGCATTGTTTTGAAAGACATAGACATCAACATGAATAAAACGCAGTTTAAGGACTGTGACTCATCTAGGTAAAAGTCACATCCCCTAAACCTGGATGACCTCGGAACCCATATGCAGCGGGAAAACATAACATACCGCGCCAGATCTTTAATTCCCTGAAATACATGTAAGTTGGAAAAATCAACAATAATGTTAAGCAAGTTCATGTGTAAGTGAGTAAATAAACCCTTTGTAAATTGTCTGTATGTATGAAAATTCCTGGTATGTAGTAATAAGGAAAAAGAGATCAATTAATGTGTAGCTAATACATTAATAAGTGAAATGGCCTAGGAAGCACTCAAACCTGTAACGCGTATTTCATACCGGTTCTTCCGGCGGAACGACATAGTCACCACATGCAGCCACACGCTGGCTCATGTGTGGGGCTCGCAACACCCGATAGATCTATCACTCATGCCTCACGGTCCTTATACAAGGATTAATGGTCTTACGATAACAGCCTACCCATTCACATGATCTAGGTAATAACCCTCCTTATGCTACCCATACCATGTAAAAAGTACTTGTAATCGTAATAACATGTATTTCACCCCCGCAGTTAGAAAACTAAAAACAGTTAAGAGAAAAGGGGGACATGAACTCACAGTGGTGCGTCTCTACCAAGTATATCTCCTGATCAAGCAGCTGTGCGACGACCTACACGTACTAAGTCTATTAGACGGACGGCCGTACCTTAGCTTAAGGTTTAAGTTTTTGGGAAATAGTTAGGCAACTATCTCGTGTTTATATTTTGTAAATACTTGGTAATTATTCTCCTTCCCAAGGATGGGGGATTTAATACATGTGCGTTAGTATACCTTCAAAATATATTATTAAGTCTCACTTAAAAATATACTTTATTTCTAACTTTAAAATATAATCGTTTTTCCCAAAAATATTATATTTTAATACATGTGATTCTCTCAAAATAATACTTTGACGAAACTACGCGCTCATAAATATTTTCTTAAAATGCGTAAGTTACGTTTTAAAGATCGGGTGGTAATAATTATACCGTTGTAACTAATTATTTATTATGAAGGTGTTTGTATTATTTTTTGAATCGTTAACATTCGGTAATATTATTTTTACCCTCAAAATAATATTTGTATAGTTCACAAAGTAATCATAGAAATTCGCAAGTGTTGTTATGAAAAACATATATATTTATCAAGTTTTTATTTTGTGAAAATCCCACCTCCGATATTTAGAAATCTTGTAATAAAGATCGTGGAGAAATTTATGTTTTGGAAACGAGTCAAAAATAGCTTTACAACACTTGTAGTGAAAATATTCCAAGTGTTGGGTTTTTAGAAAAATTTCGCCAGAGTTTCCCCTGTAACTGGAGGTGGCCACGCTTTCAAGCGTATCATTTTCTTTTAAAATTCAAACCAACAATGTTCCCAACATTATCAAACAACATTCAACTAGTTAAAATAGATATAATCGCAAAATATATGAACTTGAAGTTTATCAAAAAATATGAAGTAAGTCCCATTACTTTTAGTGGATCTTTATATGAATCAACTTCGTTTCTTGAAAGTCTCGTTTTTAAAGGAATTTCATCTTTACAACTTCTTGTAAAATTTGACAAAACTAATTCTTTGTCGAAATTTAGTGTCACACAAGTGTTTACACACTTGTGTGTTTATAAAAATCATTCTTGTTCGTGTAAGATCCGGTTTTAGAAAATAAGATTTCCTTGACACTTGGTCTTTTGAAAATACCGCTTGTAGATCCGTAGATCTACTAGTTTTAAGCACTAATTCATAAGTAATATTGATTTTACACAAGTTCATGTTTAATGTGTAGTAGTGTTCATCATTTAACCCCTTTTACACTTAAACATACTCTAGGTCATGTTTCATGGACATGACTTAGCCGGGTTAGATGACGATCCGAGCTACTACAATCATAGATCAACACTAAATAATCACACAAAACAAATCTTACAAGATTTACACAACCCCTGTGCTATTAACCAACATATTCATCATTTTAGTAGACTTTTAACATATCTTCTTGTAAGTTCATGAGTTTTAACTGTCATATTTCATTTTAACCACTTTAAAATAGATCGAGAATGTGTTTGAAGCAACTTACTACTAGCTCGAGGCTAGGGAAGATTCTAGTCGAAAAATGCGTGGATAAAAGCAATAAGAAGAGGTCCTTCGCGTTCCGAATGCACCGAGCTTCCTTACGTGAGATCCTTAACACTTGTATACCCTTGGAATGAGATGATCAAAACCGAAAATGGATGGATGATATAGGGGAGGTTCGGCCGAGAGCTTATAGAGAGGGAAAGAGAGTGTGTTGGTGAGTGTTGAGTGGAAATGTTAAGTGTGTTATGTGTTGATCTTATAGACAATTTTCATGGTCATTAACCAAGAGATTATGTGCTAGCTAGATATCAAGCAAGCTTGATTAATTTAATCACAAAAGGTACAAGGGTGTCCCCCTAGGGGACGAGTTCGGTTGAGGGGGGGGGGTTATCTGGTTGGTTTCCAACTAATAGTTAGGATAAAGTTAAGTGATTAGGAAATTAATTTAGTTACTAGCATGTAGTAAGTTGTAATGGGTGTTAGGGTATTCGGGGACCCTAACTGGCTCAGAAAAAGCTAAACTATGTTAATGACAATATTTTTATGTTCCGGGTATAGTCCGGTTGTTCGGTTGGATAGTAATCCGTTAAAGTGCTTAACAATGCTTTAAAGTGTCGTGTATATTAATTTTAGTGACGCAACTTATTCCCGAAACTTTGGAAAGTGTCTAGTGATATTTTTCTCATGTTTTGGCACTTTATTAGTTAGTTAGATGCTGAATTATTATTTAAAGTGCTGAATTTTGTACTTAAAGTACGTTTTAGGCACATCCGGTCACTGTAATCTCATTCCTAGTGACGCATTTCTGCAACCCTTATATCCCTACACTCACCGCTAGTGTAGAAACTATCTCGGGCTCTTACAGGCTTTAGAGGCAGTACCTGCCTGGTGCTAGTTATGACAGGACGTTTAATAGGTTATCCGTTCATTGTGCTACTGTGCTTTTGTGCATCAGGGTTGTCATTATAGTTCTGTATGTAAATAGTAGAGTGACAGCAAATAAGGTATGATGCAAGTAAGTACATGTATCAGTATTCAAGTAGCAGTTTATCCACAATTTCAAGTAAGCACAGTAATTAAGCAGTAATCATATATTAATTAAGTCGTACGGATACCTGGTTTAGTGAGGGTTGTCACACAAGTACACGAGATATACAACAACAACAATAATAACAACAACAATAATGCACAGTGTAATTTTAAGAATTTCAATGCTGCTAAGCCGCTTAAGTTTTCTGGGTCACAAGGAGCAACTGCGCTCCTACAGTGGTTTGAGAGTATCGAGAGCACATTCAGACATGTACAGTGTCCGGATGCGCGTAAGGTTGAATTTGCTTCAAGCGTGTTTGAGAAGAGAGCGCTTACCTGGTGGAATGGTATTATGCGCGACAGGGGTGCCGAAGTGGCATTGGCACAAACATGGGCAGAGCTTCGGGCTCTCTTGATGAAGGAGTTTTGTCCCCGTCACGAGATTCGGATTTTGGAACGAGAGTTTGACAATTTAAAGCAAGATGGGGCTGAACACCGTGCTTACACAGATCATTTTGAGGAACTCAGTCTATTGTGTCCCACCATGGTTACCCCTCCAGAGAAAGCAATTGAGAGATATATTGATGGTCTACCCGATTCTATGTTGGATATTATGACCGGTGTTAGTCCTACTACCCTTCGTCAAGCAATCAAGTTGTCTGCTACCCTGACTGAGACTCAAGTCAGGAAGGGTAAGCTCACCCGCAAGGGTGATAAAAAAAGAAGGCGGCGAATTCTGGGAAAGATAAGAAAAAGGGTAAGGCTAAGGAAGGTGATTCATCGAGGAAATCAAAGAAGCGAAAGGGTGCCCAAAACTTTGCTGTTACAGCACAGAATGCTCAGAACCCGCAGAACCCACCGGCTCAGCCACCTGCAAAGAAGGCTTATGCTGGTACCGCACCACATTGTGCTCGTTGCAACGGTCATCACGTTGCACAACAAAATTGTAGGCAATGCACAACGTGTGGTAGGCTTGGGCACCTGGCCAACGTCTGTCGTTTTGGTCAGAATCAGGTTGCTCAGGTTCAAGCTCCAGTACAAGGGAATGCTGCTAGATTCCCACCGGGTTCATGTTTTAACTGCGGAGAGTTTGGAAACTTCTGCAACAACTGTTCGAGGCTGGTGAATGCAAACGCGAATGCTAATACGAACCCGAATGCGAACGTCAACGCCAATGGGAATCCTGCTCGAGGGAGAGCATACAATTTGAATGCAAATGAAGCGAGGGCTGACAACGAGGTTGTCAATGGTACGTTTCTTGTTAATAATCGACCTGCATCTATTCTTTTTTATTCTGGCGCCGATAGAAGTTTTGTTTCGTTATCTTTTGAACCTTTGCGTGCGATACCTAGAACTAAACTGAGGAAACCCTTATCTGTCGAAGTTGCTACTGGTAAACCTCTTGTGCTCGATTCTGTTATTCTGGGTTGTCAGTTGAACCTTGATAACCATCTTTTTCCTATTGACCTCACGCCGATGCAACTTGGGAGTTTTGATGTTATCGTGGGGATGGATTGGTTAACCAAACACCATGCTGAGGTGGTTTGTTTTGACAAGATTGTTCGTATTCCTTTGTCTTCTGACGATGTTCTGGAGATTCGTGGCGAGAAGCCATCTGGTGGATTGAAGCTTATGTCGTGTACAAAGGCCCAAAGTTATTTGAGAAAAGGATATATTGCTTTTCTAGCGCATGTCACCGAGGATAAAGGCGAGAGCAAGAGTATTCAGGATATTCCAATTGTTCGGGATTATCCAGAGGTGTTTCCTGATGAACTGTTTGGTTTGCCTCCAGTTCGTCAAGTCGAATTTCATATTGACCTTGTACCCAATGCCAACCCAATCGCGAAAGCACCTTATCGTCTTGCACCATCGGAGATGCAAGAAGTATCGAAACAGCCTCAAGAGCTATCTGATAAAGGATTCATCCAACCGAGCTTTTCACCTTGGGGAGCTCCTGTCCTCTTCGTGAAAAAGAAAGATGGATCTTTTCGAATGTGTATCGATTATCGTGAGCTTAATAAGCTTGCCATCAAGAATCGATATCCCCTACCTTGAATTGATGATCTCTTCGACCAGCTGCAGGGTGCTTCATGCTTTTCCAAAATCGATCTGCGTTCTGGATATCATTAACTTCGTGTTCTCGAAGAAGATATTCCCAAAACTGCTTTCCGCACGAGATATGGACATTACGAGTTCACTGTCATGCCTTTTGGTTTGACGAATGCCCCAGCTATCTTTATGGACTTAATGAATAGGGTCTGTAAACCTTATTTAGACAAGTTCATTATTGTGTTCATTGATGATATTCTCATTTATTCGAAGACTCTAGTCGACCACGAGCAACACCTTCGCTTAACGTTGGAACTCCTTAAGATGGAACAACTTTTCGCTAAATTCTTCAAATGTGAAATCTGGCTTAAAGAAGTTCAATTTCTGGGTCATATAGTCAACGAGCAGGGTATTCATGTGGATCCATCCAAGATTGTTGCTATTAAGGATTGGAGTACGCCAACGACACCTACATAGATTCGATCTTTTCTTGGTCTTGCTGGATATTATCGTCGATTCATTTCTAATTTCTCGAAGATTGCGGTTCCACTCACTGCTTTGACTCAGAAGAATAAGCCTTTTGAGTGGGGACCCAAACAAGAAGAAGCGTTCCAAACACTAAAGCAGAAGTTATGTAATGCTCCTGTTCTATCTCTGCCCAAGGGAAGCGATGATTTCATTGTCTATTGCGATGCGTCCAACTTAGGCCTTGGTTGCGTCCTTATGCAACGAGGTAAAGTTATAGCATATGCATCTAGACAATTGAAAATTCACGAGAAGAACTACACGACTCATGATCTTGAGTTAGGAGCTGTGGTTTTCGTACTTAAAATCTGGAGACACTACCTCTATGGAACGAAGTGTGTGGTTTTCACAGACGACAAAAGTCTCCAGCATATTCTTAATCAGAAAGAGTTGAACATGAGGCAACGACGTTGGGTTGAACTCTTAAGCAATTACGATTGCAAGATTCGCTACCATCCTGGTAAGGCGAATGTCGTAGCCGATGCGCTTAGTCGCAAAGAGCGAGTCAAGCTTCATTTGGTTGGAACTCTATCTGATCTTCAATCTTGTGTCCTTCAAGCTCAGCAATTTTGTGTTTCACAAAATTTGATAGGCAATGAATTACCACATCAGCTTGAGCTTAAACTCGAAGCGAAGGACGATGGTTTATTATATTTTATGGATCGTTTGTGGATTTCGAAACAAGACGATCTTCGCACCTTGGTAATGGACGAATCTCATAAGTCTCGATATTCTATCCATCCTGGTGCTGATAAAATGTACAAGGATCTTCGTACTAAGTTTTGGTGGCCTGGTATGAAGAAGGATATTGCCTTGTATGTATCAAAATGCCTAACTTGTCTGAAAGTCAAGGCTGAACATCAACGACCTTCTGGGTTGCTTGTACAACCAGAAATACCGGTTTGGAAGTGGGAGAACATTGCAATGGATCTCATCACTAAGTTACCGCGTACGTCAAAAGGTCATGATGCTATTTGGGTTGTTGTCGATCGATTAACGAAATCAGCTCATTTTATTCTGATTCGAGAGGATCTATCCGCTGATAAACTTGCAAAGATTTATGTTGATGAGATAGTATCTCGACATGGTGTTCCTTTGGATATCATTTCTGATCGTGATGCTCGATTTTCATCTCATTTCTAGAAGACCATGCAATCTGCTTTGGGAACCCAACTAAATCTAAGCACTGCTTATCATCCCCAAACAGATGGTCAATCTGAGAGGACGATTCAAACTTTGGAGGATATGCTTAGAGCATGCGTGATCGACTTTGGTGGCAATTGGGATTCTCATCTCCCTCTGATTGAGTTGTCTTACAACAATAGTTATCATGCTAGCATTAAAATGGCACCATTCGAAGCTCTCTACGGTCGAAAATGTCGCTCACCTGTCTGTTGGAACGATACCGGTGAAGCTCAGCTTACAGGACCTGATGCCGTCAAAAGAGATATGCGGATTTAGGACGCAAGCCCTTAGAAATTCAAGTCGGAGACCATGCCCTACTCAAGGTTTCACCTTGGAAGGGAGTGGTGAGGTTTGGAAAGAAAGGAAAACTTGCACCTCGATATGTGGGACCATTCAAGATTGTGGAAAGAATTGGGAAGGTTACCTATCGACTAGAGCTACCTCCAGAGCTTGGAAATATTCATCCGACTTTTCACGTGTCCAATCTGCGAAAGTGTTTAGCTGACGCTGATCTTCACATTCCTCTGGACGAGATCCAAATCGATCAAACGATGCACTTTGTCGAGAAACCCGTGGAGATCGTGGACCGTACTTTCAAACAGTTGAAGAACAAACGGATTCATTTGGTTAAAGTTCGTTGGGAGTCCAAACATGGCCCAGAGTTTACTTGGGAATGTGAGGACCAGATGAAGACGAAATATCCGCATTTGTTTTCGCAAGCTTCCTCTAGTTAAAATTTCGGGACGAAATTTCCTGAAGTAGGGGAGACTGTGACAACTGTACTCTGTAATCAATGTACGATATAAAACAATGATGATTATTAATAAAACAATGTGATTTTGGTGTTACTATATTTTTTTGATGTTATTATGTGTGTATTGTGTTTAATCTGGTTATAGTTTTAGTGATTGGCATGATAAAATATTTTATTTTAGTGATTGTGTTACTATCATTAACAAAAAAATATAATAACATCAAAAAAATATAACACAATACACACATAATAACATCACTAAAATAAAATATTTTAATAAACTGGTTATAGTTACTATCATTAAAATATTTTATTTTAGTGATTGGCATGATAAAAATCCATTCGTCGCTTAATTTGGATCTTTTTTGCATTCGTTACGACTTCCGTCGTAATTAACCGAACAACGCAAATGTACGACCAAACGAGCCGACATCCGAGATATTTTTGAGCATTTTTTGAGTTCCCTGTACTTTAAATTCATTTTAGAGCCTTGAAATGAGGTTAACAGGACTTAAACGTGTCAAAAATGGGCCAAAATGCAAGTTTCTGAAGTGCAGGGACATGTTTTGACATTCTGCCAAACATACCTACGCGGGCCGCCTAAGGTTAGCCTATATCTTAAGCGGGCCGCATGGCCTTGCCAGACAGAAACTTCAGAATCAGCATTCTGGTCGAAATTCAGGGGTTTTAATGGAAGATTTGCAATACCTGGAGCTGGTTTTTGGCCCCCATTGTATTGTAATACCATGTGCATAAGTGTATGGCCAAGATTTCACCATCAAAACACATGGAATGATCCTAGAACTCCTTGATTACTATAAATAGCAAGCTCCCTCATTTGGGTTTCTCACACTTGATCTGAATTCAGCTCTAAGTTGGGGTGTTTACACTTCATACCTGAGCTATTTTAGATCAAACACCCTCTTGGACCCTTTGTAAGTCCTCTTCTTGCTTGTTGTTATATTTCAAGCATGAAAGTCAAACAAGTTTGACTTTTAGCTTTGACCAAGTCAATGGTCAACACAAAGTTCCGTTGAACTTTGCAACGTGAGCGTAATCACGATGGTTATAGCCCCTTGTGACTATACCTACTGATTACCACGTTGACTAGGCGTAGTGACGAGTCATAGTTTCGGCCAAAATGCGTATTTATGCGTATTTTGTAACCAAACTACTCTAGGGTATCAAAATCGTTTGTTTTGATATCAAAACCTGTTTTCTAACTTAACTAAACATGTTCTAGCATGTTTAGCTCGTCACTTTTAGTTTGGTCTTTGTGTAGAGTCTTAAGTCAAGCAGACTAAACTCCCACTTAGACTTTCAAACACGACCCGTTTGGTCGATCTTTAGGATCCGACCAAACATGTTGAGTGACCATAGTAACGTAGGGAATAACCTTCCGAGGTTATACCTTATGGTCACCTAGTTTAATGTAGTGGTATGATAAGTAGTTTATATGCCTTAGGTAAATGACAAAAATACCCTTTTCATACATAATTGGTAATTAAGCATATGTAACCTAAACTTTTGCCACGTAACTGATTATGTAACATATTAAAACATATTTAGGCATATAACACTTGTCATAGGACTAGTTAGACGTCTCGAACGCGTTTTGCGCGCGCGACGCGTTAAAGTAGCATAAGCTACCTTAATGGGTCGCAACGGGTCGAAAGCACTTAGGATAGGTTCCGATTTAGGACGAAGGCTTTGTTAAACCATATCACATGAGTTCCGACACTCATTTAGTTTACAAGACCTCATTCTATCCGATCTTCCGATTTAGGTGTCTATTGTTTGACTAGTGATTCGATTACTAGGTGCTGTTTGATTTCTCTGGTTTGCTCGAGTTTGTTGAAGTTCTATTGGTTGAGATACTGTGCACTCCAAGTGAGTACATAGTTCCCCTATTTTACTGTTTTCAATTGTTTTGGGGTGATTCATATATGCTAAATGTTTTCAAGGTTTTAACGATGGTTTTCAAAACGATTTTCGATATTTTAACGATGATTTCAAAAACGATTAAGATGGTTTATATTAAACTAATAACGATTTCAATAAAGTGAATAAACTAGTTGGTTGTAGTTACATAAGAAATGACATTCATTAATTTTGGCCGAACCGACCAGTATTAGGTTATGGTACCATAGGATCTGACAAATCCCGTTATTGCACTATGCCCATGGTTGTGTGTGGGTGTTTTGGGTAACGACTGAATCTGTAATTGTTAATTTACCCTTTGGTGGTTTATTAATGCGAAAAGCGAGGTGGTTGAGTAAAGATACCCTTTGGTGGTATATCGAGTCACGAAGCTTTGAATGTTATTAGAGAGGCGACCACAAATAGTTTTCACACTTAAAACGAGGATGATTTAAACGATTTAAACGCATTTAACGATTTGGGAACAATTCATACGAGATTTATTAACGAGTTTAATTAACGATTTTATACAAGGTGTTTTACAAGTTGGTTTTCTAAAACAAAATGTTTTCGAGTTAAGAATCATGGCTACGAGGTTTTACAAACTATAACCTGCTTGATTTTAGTTGGTTAATTAAGTTGCAATATTATACTCTTTTCAAAACAAGGTTTTTAATAAAGTATTGCAACATTCAAACTAGCCATGACTCCAACACTCCTATAAAACCTATGTACTCGCCAGCATTTCTTTGTTGACTTTGTTTTCACATATGTTTCAGGTATTGATGCTTGGTGATGATTACTAGGATGCATGAGTCACATAGGATCTAGACAAGGCCTTAGTGACATAATAACAATGATAGTCGATATTTAACTTGTTTGTTTTGTGTCAAGACAATGTAATGTTTAATATTATCAATAAAACGAAACTATTTTTGTACCCATGGTTGTGAAACAATTATTCTGTTGCAACACTCCCCGACATTTCCGCCACGGTTTGTTGTCCTACGTGGTCGGGGTGTGACATATACCTACTGATTACCACGTTATCTAGGCTCAGTGACGAGTCGTAGTTTCGGCCAAAATGCGTGTTATTGCGTATTTTGTAACCAAACTACTTTTAGGTATCAAAACCATTTGTTTTGATACCAAACCTGTTTTCTAAACTTAGTTACGCATGTTTTAACACGCTTAGCTCGTCACTTTTAGTTTAGTGCTTATATAGGGTCGTAAGGTAACCGATCTAAACAATTGCTTATACTTTCGAACCCGACCCGTTTGGTCGATCATTAGGATCCGACCAAGCACATTAGGTGACCATAGTATATAGGGAATAACCTTTCGAGGTTATATGTGACAACCCGTAGCTTCAAGGTACAAACCATTTGTTTCGCTTTTATAAATCGAACCCTGTATTTGACAGATTAATTATATTTATCCATGTCGCGTTAAATTGACTTGAACTGTTAAACCATAGCCATGCCCTGTTAGTCTACCCAACCTACTCGCGCAACTCGAAACCTTCAAGGGTCAAAAGATAGCGTGGATACTACGCACGTCATTGCTAATGCATTGTACATGTATATATATATATATATATATATATATATATATATATATATTTGTTGGATTAGTTGTTATAAAATATAATAATAATAATAATAATAATAATAATTAAATAAATGATCACATAATAATAGTCATATGTCTTTGTTGCATATATAAATTGTAGTTGAGTAAGTTTTGGTTGTGAGATACTGTTCGAAACCCAAACCCCCAGCCCATCTTGCCCATATCTCGGCCCACACACTGATTGTCCACCGCCTCCCCAAAGTTCAGCCGTATATATTATCACGTAATATACTTATGCACGTAATTCTCACCCTCATGCATGTCACCCGAACCCTACAGCAATCGGCAGTAGCTCCTCCACCGTCACGCACATCACCTCTCGTCTCTTTTCGTCCCTCGGCAACCGGAGCACATCACCACCGATCGCCGGTAAGCCCCACACATCTCGTTACTTCGTTTTCGAACGCGTTATCTCGGTTTCGGTCCAACCGTAACGTCGTTTGATGCTTGTGATTGAATGATTACCTGAAATTATATGAATATATATTACTTGTTCGATGATTTGTGAATGTATTGTGCAAGTTTGATGTTTAAGAACGATCCATGTTGATGCTTTGTATTGTTGGGTTCTTAGAAACGTACAACTAATGGTGCATAGTATACACCTGGTTATGCATAAAGAATAATCTTGTTGATTTCTATGTGATAACCTTGTCTACGTGATTATGATTGTCTTGTGTGCTAGTAATTTCAAGATGATAGGATTCTTGACAATTAGTTTGTAGTATGAAGGTTGTTATGATTAGTCTGGGGACATGATGATATAGGTTTGCCTGTAATACATAAAATAAAGGTAATCTGCCATAGAATTTGATTAACTTTTAGAGTTATATGTGCCCTTATTAAATTGATTGAATTGGTTTTCTTACACTGTGTAACTTGTATTTGAAGAATAAAATTGTGGGTTGTATTGGTTCTTGATGGGCCGCACAGTCGGCCATGATCCGCTGATTGGGCTTAAGCCCAACTGAGTTTAATAAATTGAATGATAGGGTTATTTTGTGTTAAATTCTGGTATAAACTAGTATGGGCCGGTTGGGTTGGGAAATTAGTTTGGTTCTGCAACACATAAAATCTGTTGGGGCGTCACACTTAAATTCGGGCCGAGTGCTTGAAAAGATTTGTATATGTATGTTAGATGGGTCACCACTGTGTGCATGGATTGTTTAGTTAATATTGGATTAATTTGCTAATGCAATGGGCCGGATGGGATTTTGGGTGGTAACCGAATGGCATATTAACTGTTGGGGCAATAGCTCTTACAAAATTCAAATAGGTGATAATGTTCATGAAATTTGATCAAGTTTGTGTGGTTAAATAAAACGTGATCTATGTGCTACTTGAATACGTGATTAATGGTATGTGAATCTGATTAGATTTAAATACCTATGATAGGACATGATTGAATAGAGTATATTGGCAAGTAAATTGTCTACCGAGCAAAGCAAAGGTGAGTTCACACTTTCTACAAGGCATGGGATTCCCAGGGGTTGGGAATGGGTAAAGGATTTAAACTAAAAACTGCGTGATCTTCTGGTTTGGAACACGTACACACCCTCTTTATTGAAGGGTGACAACATATGATAAGGAATTGATTTAGAACCTACGTAATCTCCTGGTTTGGGGATTTTGTACACACCCTCTTTACTGAAGGTTGACAACACGGATACTAGACCAAAACTTTCTATCATGAAGTCCCTCCTTTTGTATCGACTTAATCGCCGGGCCAATGGCGAGCGAGTCATTAGATAGATAGCGCTATTTAGGTTTGACAAGCCTCACACCGTGCCACAGAGGACGGGCGTGAACTAATGGATTTGGGCACTAGTCAATGATGATAGACATTGACGTCAGGGCACCAACTTATTTTAGTCAGTGGTCGATATGGTAAACAGGTCTAGTGGTTAACATGGGGAAGCCCCCACCAACTATGGATAGGTTTGGGAAACAGGGTAAACGGATTAACTTACTACTTACAAACGAACTCATGGTTTTTGAAACAACCTAACAAAGAACACCAACTGTGAACTTGCTCAACTTTGTTGTTGACTTGTTGTTGCATGCCTTGCAGGTCGTTAGGTATCTTTGGAGCTTGCACGAGCAGGAGGAGTCGTTGTGGAGCATGGACGGTTGTGTGCCATGTTACATTTAAACTCATTGAACTTTTATTTTGGTTTTTCGTTTTATGCTTCCGCTAATTAACTTGAACTTGGTTAACTGGTTTTTGAACACCAATTATATTGTGTGGTTAGATTTTATTTATTCTAAATACATTGTTCAATATGATTGGTGGCTGGATCTTGGTCAGTCACGCCTCCATGCGGTGATATTCCGCTTGTGGATTTTGGGGGGTGTGACAGATTGGTATCAGAGCCATTGGTTATAGTGAACTTGGTTTTAAAATGGGGGAAACATTTTTTTAAAACCAGGCTATAACATGTACAGTGCTCAACGATCCACAACGACGCTTCGCTCCACGTGCAAGACTCAACATTCTAGGTGATATGGTTTATGTTTATATTACCTACTTGTTAATAACATAGTACATTGCTCATGGTATGCTTAGATAATGTAACACTTACTGTTTGAAACCTTGCGTGCTTACCCTCTTATGTCACCCCACACTTACACACTGTCACAACACTTTTCTCACCTATGCCCTCTTTATTGTGAAGATCATGGCTAGACGCGTTAACATGACTCAAGCCCAGTTGACGGCTTTGATTAACCAACAAGTTGTTGCGGCACTTGCAGCCGCACAAGCAGGAGGTATACCCTGCAGTCTAAACTCACTCTAGGATCTTTAGGTCTTACTCTCGTAAACCAACACTTGTACTTAACCTTGTCCCTTCTTACACCCACGACAGGTCAACATGCTCAGCCACCTGTGTGCACCTTCAAAACTTTTATGGACTGCCGACCCACTACTTTCAGCGGCATTGAAGGAGCTGTAGGTCTCCTCCACTGGTTTGAGAAGCTCGAATCTATCTTCGAGATGTGTGAATGCCCTGAGGCTCGCAGGGTGAAATATGCTACTGGTACTCTTGAGGGTATAGCGCTCACGTGGTGGAACGCTCAGGTCCAAATGCTGGGGTTGGTTGCTGCTAATGCCACCCCATGGAACGATTTCAAGGAATTGATCAAAGAAGAATGCTGTAGCCGTGATGACATTCATAAGCTGGAGGTAGAGTTTTACAACTTAAAGATGACGGGGTCAGAAATCGAAGCATATACGAGAAGATCAAACGAGTTGGCTATTCTGTGTCCTACTATGGTAGACCCTCCCATCAAATGTATCGAGCTGTATCTCAAGGGTTTAGTGCCAGAGATTCAAAGTCACGTGACCTCAGCAAATTTAGGCACCATTCAACAGATCATCAAGTTGGCTCATCGTCTCACGGATCAGGCGGTGGAGCAGAACAGGTTACCAAAGCGTATTAGTGATACAGCTACTTCAGATGCTCCTAGTGACTACAAGCGCAAATGGGATGGAGTCTCAACCAAGGGTTCAACATCAGCTCAGTCTCAGTCTCAGCAGCGAAAGACTGACGACTACAAGAGCCCTGGTCAGCAATCTTCTGGTAGTCAAGGGCAGAGTGGGTACAAGGGGAACCACCCCAAATGCAATCAATGTGGTTTCCATCATAGCGGACCATGTACTAAGGGCACTTGTCAGAGGTGTAACAAACCTGGCCATGCGGCCAAGGATTGCAGGAGTCTCTACCCTGCAAATTAGCGACGACAGAACCAGCAGCAAACTCCACAGAATCAGCGTCAGCAGCAGCAGGGTAACAACAAAGGATGCTTTTAGTGTGGTGCTGAAGGCCATTTCAAAAGAGACTGCCCCCAGCTGAATCAGAATCAGAACAACAACAACCAAGGAAATGGGAACAACAATGGGGGTAACAACGACGGCAATGGTGCTAGGGGACGTGCCTTCGTGATCGGTCAGGGTGAGTTCCTACTTGACGACTTTTATATTATTGCTTTATTTGATTCGGGTGCCGATACTAGTTACGTGTCTTTAAAAGTTAGTCAAATGCTTAATCGTACCCCAACACTTTTGAACACCAACTACATAGTAGAACTAGCAAGCGGTAAAAGTCTAGAGGCCACACACATAGTTTAGGGTTGCAATCTTGTTCTTGCTGATCAGACCTTTTCTATCGACCTCATTCCTATCGTTCTGCGGAATTTCGGGACGAAATTCCAAACCAACAGGGGGATGATGTGACACCCCAGGAAAACCAGGAAACCATGCAACCTAACTAGCTTTCTCAGTGACTACGTGCTAAATTTCGGGACGAAATTTCTTTCAACTTGGGGATGATGTGTCAACCCGTAGCTTCAAGGTACAAACCATTTGTTCCGCTTTTATAAATCGAACGCTGTATTTGACAGATTAAGTATATTTATCCATGTCGCGTTAAATTGACTTGAACTGTTAAACCATAGCCATGCCCCGTTAGTCTACCCAACCTACTCGTGCAACTCGAAACCTTCGAGGGTCAAAAGATAGCGTGGATACTACGCACGTTATTGCTAATGCATTGTACATGTATATATATATATATATTTATTTATTGTTGGATTAGTTGTTATAAAATATAATAATAATAATAATTAAATAAATGATCACATAATAATAGTCATATGTCTTTGTTGCATATATAAATTGTAGTTGAGTAAGTTTTGGTTGTGAGATACTGTTCGAAACCCAAACCCCCAGCCCATCTTGCCCATATCTCGGCCCACACACTGATTGTCCACCGCCTCCCCAAAGTTCAGCCGTATATATTATCACGTAATATACTTATGCACGTAATTCTCACCCTCATGCATGTCACCCGAACCCTACAGCAATCGGCAGTAGCTCCTCCACCGTCACGCACATCACCTCTCGTCTCTTTTCGTCCCTCGGCAACCGGAGCACATCACCACCGATCGCCGGTAAGCCCCACACATCTCGTTACTTCATTTTCGAACGCGTTGTCTCGGTTTCGGTCCAACCGTAGCGTCGTTTGATGCTTGTGATTGAATGATTACCTGAAATTATATGAATATATATTACTTGTTCGATGATTTGTGAATGTATTGTGCAAGTTTGATGTTTAAGAATGATCCAAGTTGATGCTTTGTATTGTTGGGTTCTTAGAAACGTACAACTAATGATGCATAGTATACACCTGGTTATGCATAAAGAATAATCTTGTTGATTTCTATGTGATAACCTTGTCTATGTGATTATGATTGTCTTGTGTGCTAGTAATTTCAAGATGATAGGATTCTTGACAATTAGTTTGTAGTATGAAGGTTGTTATGATTAGTCTGCGGACATGATGATATAGGTTTGAATTTGACCATGTATAACTCGTAAATATATGTCCCTACTTTGACTAGGGATTACCTGTAATACATAAAATAAAGGTAATCTGCCATAGAATATGATTAACTTTTAGAGTTATACGTGCCCTTATTAAATTGATTTAATTGGTTTTCTTGCACTGTGTAACTTCTATTTGAAGAATAAAATTGTGGGTTGTATTGGTTCTTGATGGGCCGCACATTCGGCTATGATCCGCTGATTGGGCTTAAGCCCAACTGTGTTTAATAAATTGAATGATAGGGTTATTTTGTGTTAAATTCTGGTATAAACTAGTATGGGCCGGTTGGGTTGGGAAATTAGTTTGGGTCTGCAACACATAAAATCTGTTGGGGCGTCACACTTAAATTCGGGCTGAGTGCTTGAACAGATTTGTATATGTATGTTAGATGGGTCACCACTGTGTGCATGGATTGTTTAGTTAATATTGGATAAATTTGCTAATGCAATGGGCCGGATGGGATTTTGGGTGGTAACCGAATGGCATATTAACTGTTGGGGCAATAGCTCTTATAAAATTCAAATAGGTGATAATGTTCATGAAATTTGATCAAGTATGTGTGGTTATATGAAACGTGATCTATGTGCTACTTGAATACGTGATTAATGGTATGTGCATCTGATTAGATGTAAATACCTATGATAGGACGTGATTGAATAGAGTATATTGGCAAGTAAATTGTCTACCGAGCAAAGCAAAGGTGAGTTCACACTTTCTACAAGGAATGGGATTCCCAGGGGTTGGGAATGGGTAAAGGATTTAAACTAAAAACTGCGTGATCTTCTGGTTTGGAACACGTACACACCCTCTTTATTGAAGGGTGACAACATATGATAAGGAATTGATTTAGAACCTACGTAATCTCCTGGTTTGTGGATTTCGTACACACCCTCTTTACTGAAGGTTGACAACACGGATACTAGACCAAAACTTTCTATCATGAAGTCCCTCCTT
Organism: Helianthus tuberosus; assembly: GCA_030545235.1. Lineage (NCBI taxonomy): Eukaryota > Viridiplantae > Streptophyta > Magnoliopsida > Asterales > Asteraceae > Helianthus > Helianthus tuberosus. Next base: position 146,266 of record JARYGA010045800.1, on the reverse strand, counting down.
TTGTATCGACTTAATCGCCGGGCCAATGGCGAGCGGGTGATTAGTTAGATAGCGCTATTTAGGTTTGACAAGACTCACACCGTGCCGCAGGGGACGGGCGTGAACTAATGGATCTGGGCACTAGTCAATGATGATAGACTTGACGTCAGGGCACCAACTTATTTTAGTCAGTGGTCGATATGGTAAACAGGTCTAGTGGTTAACATGGGGAAGCCCCCACCAACTATGGATAGGTTTGGGAAACTGGGTAAACGGATTAACTTACTACTTACAAACGAACTCATGGTTTTTTAAACAACCTAACAAAGAACACCAACTGTGAACTTGCTCAACTTTGTTGTTGGCTTGTTGTTGCATGCCTTGCAGGTCGTTAGGTATCTTTGGAGCTTGCACGAGCAGGAGGAGTCGTTGTGGAGCATGGACGGTTGTGTGCCATGTTACATTTAAACTCATTGAACTTTTATTTTGGTTTTTCATTTTATGCTTCCGCTAATTAACTTGAACTTGGTTAACTGGTTTTTGAACACCAATTATATTGTGTGGTTAGATTTTATTTATTCTAAATACATTGTTCAATATGATTGGTGGCTGGATCCTGGTCAGTCACGCCTCCATGCGGTGATATTCCGCTTGTGGATTTTGGGGGGTGTGACATTATACCTTATGGTCACGACGTTTAGTTAGTTGTATGATAGGTAGTTTATATGCCTTAGGTAAATTACCAAAATGCCCTTTTAACGCCAAAATTCATTTTAAGCATATGTAACATAACTTTTGGTATCTAAACTGATTTAGTAACAATATTAGACATGTTAAGGCATATTTTACTTATCATAGGACTAGTTAGGCATTCCGAACGCGTTTCACGCGAACGACGCGTTAAAGTAGCATAAGCTACCTAAACGGGTCGTAATGGGTCGTAAGCACTTAGGTTAGGTTTCATTTTAGTATGTAGGATTTGTTAAACCATATTACACGAGTCTCCATACTCGTTTGGTTTACGAACCCTCATTCTACCCAACCCTCCGATTTAGGTCCGGTATATTAACATAGTTACCTATATTAGGTGCCGTTTGATATCCGTGATCTCTAGCATTGTTTGGTTGTTACTCAAGGACTACTAAGCAATCTCAAGTGAGTACATAGACCCCTCTTTTACTGTTTTCCAAACTGTTTTGGGGTGAAACACATGTGCCTACTTGTTACTTTCATGCCTTCCTGTTTTCACATCATATACTTGTTATGTTTATTAGTACATTTATAGTACATGATTTCAGTACATTTTATGCTATGTATGCCCATTGTGTGCATACTTAGTACATCACTTTACAATACATTTCATGCTATGTACGCCCATTGTGTGCATACTTAGTACATCACTTTACAATACATTTCATGCTATGTACGCCCATTGTGTGCATACTTAGTACATTGTTATACATTACATTTTATGCTATGTATGCCCATTGTGTGCATACTTAGTACATTGTTTTACATTACACTTATGCTTTGTATGTCCATTACATGCATGCTTAGTACATTTTTTTACATTGCATCTCTGTTGCATATGCTCATCCAGCATATGAACACATTATACTACATTCTGAACCATTGTAACCATTTGACTATGTGAACCGTCGTAACCCTTTGATTATATGAACCGTTTGTAACTATTGAACCGTGTAAACCAGTTGTATCTGTTGACATGATTTACATTTGACAATAGACATTTGAATATACAAAAACATTTCTACAATTGTTAAACATTTCATCTTGATGGTTTGGTTTGAGTAAGTGATTTAAGTAACGAGGCGTATGTAATATGATACAAGTATGGTGGATACGCCGCTGGTACTTCCTATATATAAGTACTTGTATGTTATTACATATCGTAGCATTATTTGAATCATTTCAGTTTGAGACATATAACATTTATACAAATAACATATTTTTCACAAGACATTGATTTACAAACAACTTATCTTATACAAACTCATCTTACATGGTTATTCATTTAACCATACATTATTCTCTTATTTATACATATCATCTGATCTTATCGTTTTTCAAATGATTTACAAGACAAAGCAAATTACAAGGTTCATGACTAAACATTTTCTCAAACATAAGTCATGAATCCTATTTTCACAAAACCTATGTATCTCACAGGCATTTTTATGCTGACGTACCTATTTTCACATGTGTTTTCAGGAGATGATGCATAGGACTTATCAAGACATACTTAGGCGGACATGTGCCTTAGTGACTTAAAACGAGACAAGAACTAGTTAATTTATGTTAGGTACTCTTTGATTCTTGTTTAAAACAATGTAAACTTTCATGTTTGATTAATAAAACGAAACTTCAATTGCCATGGATTTGAAACAATTAATTCTGTTACAACACTCCCCGACGTTTCCGCCACGTTTTGTATGTTCTACGTGGTCGGGGTGTGACATAGTTGGGAAAATTTCAATTGGGATGATTATGTTCCTGACCAAGCTACAGCTCACACAACTTTTGTTGCTCGAGTTGAAGAAGATAGTGATGATGATCGTGAGTATTGGTCAAGAAAAATGGCAGATCATTTGAAAATGATGGCTGAGAGTGACAGTGAAGATGAGAAAGCTAAAAAGAAAAAGAAAAAGGTCATGACACCAGTTAGCAGTGACGATGAAGAAGTTCCAGTGATCAAAAGGAAAGTAAAGGTTGAAGTTCCAAAATTCAAAGTTGATGAAGAAGTTGATGCTAAAAAGATTCCTGTAAAGTGTGACACTTGTGAAGCTATAAAGAAGCAGAACAGCACATTGATTTATAACTTGAACAGTTTGAAGGAATCTTATGATGTCCTGAACAAAGCTATGAATCAATACAATCATACAAGTGAAGAGCAAGCAACTGCAATTTAGACACTTCAGGGTGCATTCGTGATCAAGCAGAAAGTGGTGAACAACTACATCGAGAAGTGTGCTGCTCTTGAACAGAAACTGGAATTGCTAAGAATCGAAATTGAAAGAGTAAATCATTTGTTGAAAAGTTACTCATGTACTTCTTATGTCATTGACATGATTTATCCAACTGTTGAAGGCATGAAAGCATTTGAAGAGGATGAAGTAACTGAAGAAAAGAATGCTGAAAAAGTCTCTGAACAAAGGACTTCAGAAGAGAAGACTGAAAAGAAGAGTGACACAAAGAAAAAGACTGACAAGAAAAATTCTGGTAAGAAACAAGGTGTCAGTTACAACAAGTGTCCACCCCCACGGGAAAATGGATATTTGCTCAGAAATCCAAATTCTGAAAGAGTCCAAAAGGCTACAAACTTACAATGGGAGTCGGAGTCGTCAGTCAATTTGCCAAAAAATATTGATGTCACGTTTACATCATCTGACACTGATCATGAGTCCGAGTTAATAAAGAAAGTTGTCGATCAGGTGTTGGATAAAGATGAAACTGAGGAGTCAAAGTTGGAGTCAAAGTCAAAGTCAGAGTCAGAGTCAAAGTCTGGTTCTGAAAGTCCGAGTTCGACAGTCAACAGTCCAAATTCGTCAGTTAAAAGGGTTTATAACAAAGAATTCTTGTTATCAAAGTCTAATTTGAATGACGAAACATTTAAAGTTGCATATACTTTGACTGATTCTGACAAATTATATTTTGATGAGGAATTTCCAATAAGAGGTGTCAAAACTGAGATGATAAAAAAGGTTTTCAAACTTACAGAAATTAACATCTCTGAAATAAAAGATTTAAATCTTACTAATAAACCTAAAAAATACACCTCAAGAGTTCAACAACGTTTAAACAAGAAAAATGGTTACAGTTCTGGTTCTGGTTTTCAAAAGAAATCAAACCAAAACCGTAATTTCAAAAAGAAAGGTCTTGGATTTAATCCAACAGAAAAACAGAAAAATGAAAAATATGTTCATGATTTTAATTCAAAGATAACATTTGTTTCAAGTACCTCAGCAGATGAGGAAGAAAAGAAAGAATTCTGGAAACAGTCAAACAGTGAGTTCCTTGGAAAGAAGCAAGAAGAGATGAAGTTTGCTGGACAGAGGAAAGATACGAGAACCTGTTTCCAATTCAATACTTTTGGACATATTGCCAAAGATTGTTCTAAGGCAATACTATCAAAACAGGGAGTTTCTCGTAAACAAAAAGAGAAAGTGATTGAGTTTGAACCACCAATTGACAGAACACAGTTATTCAAAAATTTTACATTTGAAATTGGTGAATGTTCAAACAAGTTTTACAAGAAGAGAGCTAAATCTGACAACCAGAAATGGGTTGTTAAGAAGTTTGTTGAAAGCTCTATCGATGATTCTGATAGGTCAAAATCAGAGGAGCTATCTTCTGGCGATGAATTTGATTTCACAAAATCAGATGAGCCACAGGTTGTTTCAAAAGGAGAAAAATCAGTTTTGACTGTGGATGATGAAAATTTTCCATCACTTCGGACTGAAAATTATAAAAAGAAAATTGGTAAAGTTGAGATTTCAAACCAATTTTATGATGACAAAAAGGTTTTCGATGTTGAAAAGGCCTTTAACCCAACTGTGAAACACATTTTTGATAAAATGATTGATCGAAAAGTCAAAGGGGTTAAAGAGTTCTATGAGAAGAAGACGAATAAAGATAAAGTTGAACCATCCCTGGTTTGTGACTGGGATGGTACATACTATGAACAGTAAGTCTCTGGACTTGCCGGAGCTCCCAGGTTTGTAAGAGTGGAGCAGGAATCGGCATCTATCTTTCTTGGTTGGAAATTTTACAAGTGGTACAGATGGTAAAGTACAGGTGATATCATTTAAATTGTTGTTTTTCTACAAATGGTATGATTGGTAGGAAAACCTACAAAGTGGTTGAAGAAGATTTACACTTACAAGTGGTAAAATCAAGGACATTAAGTTGTACTTGCATTTTCCTACAAGTGGTTAATCTAGGTTTTTAGTTTGAACTTGATTCGGCCATACATTCAAGTGATTGATTGAGAAGCAAGATGATGAACCCCTAACCTATAAATGGTAAAATCATTCAGCAAAACTTATTTTCCGGAAAAACCATTTGATAAAAACAAACTAAGTGTTTTGAAATCAATGGGAAAATAGTTTGTTGTGAGGGGGAGTTCTGATTGTTTATGCCAAGTGGATGGCGAATTGAAGCAATTCGATATCGGTTGTCACTTTATTGTATAGTTTGTTTTCAAATTACCTAAAATGTGTTTGCATTTTAGGGGGAGTAAGAAATTTTAGAAAATCCAAAAACATTTGAAAATATGAAAAAGCCAAAACATGATAAATTCAAAAATGAGTTTTGTTGTATAAAAGAGGAAATGATAGTACATCAGTGGACTATCACAGCATGCTAAAGAAATGGAAAGTAAAAATGTGATAAACGGTCTCACTGATGATGTGTCGGTAGGTTTTTGCACATTTAGTAGACTGTGACGAGATATAAACCTAAATTTCAAACTTGCTTATATCGTGGGAAACATCTCTCGGATATATGGGTAACCCCTGCAATCTTGTTTGAAAGGTCCCTCTTTCTGAGATACTAGGTCTTTATGCTCAGTGATATCTGGGGTATTATCCCTGGACTTCTGATTTTGCGGAAGCAATGGCCTAGTCCTCGAAGAATACTTTTCGCTTGCTTGAAAAATAGCGCCGCCCTCAACAAATTGATGAAACAATTAAATTGATAGTCATTGCTGTTGTAGAAAAGATCCTCTAAAAGGGACATACCCAAAAGTTGAGTCATGATCTCTCTGCTGAACAGTAGTTCTGACCTGAGCTCTCATGATTCTACATAATTTATAACCCCTTGCATATATCATCTGTGGTATACTACCTGTAAGACTGAATATTGGGATCTAGATACGGTAGTATATTCTGAGGTGGGACACGCGATTAAGTTTAAGTGCTTAAGACATTAATCCGTATCTCGAAACATTTGAACTTTGTGTGAAAATTTAAGTGGACCAGTATACTGACAATCTAAGTGAATTGTTTAGAACTTAAAATGATTAAAGCTTAACGGTGTTGGTGATTTGTCTTAGAAACTGATATGATCCTCTTACGCAAACTCACAAAAATAGTGTATGTAAATATTTCTTTACTGCATTTCATTTAAATCAAAAATCCAAAAAGATTTTCAGTGTGTTTTAGCATAAATTTTGTAAAAATCAAAAAGATTTTCAACAACTGGTGTTGGAGAGCTAATTTTCAAAATTACGAGTGCTAAACATGATGGACAGATGGTTTGGGAGAGTGTGTTGTTTTGAAAATAAAAATGATATATCTTCAAGTGGTTCATCAAAAGATTAACTTTGAAAAAATCATTCTTTGATTGTGTAATTCCTTCAAGTGGTTAATTAGATGGTGAGATTGTTTTTACAAGTTATTATCAGAAAATTTATTATGAGGTAGAGGATGTGTAGGTTTCTAAGAGATAGAGAGTCAGGTTCTGATACCTGAGGTCTTTGTAATTTCAACATGCCAGACTGCGATCCCAGCATATCGAAAGGGGGAGTCTGAAGACATCCGAGTAGAGATTGTTCATGGGAAGTCTGTTGATGATGAAAAGAGAAAGAGAGAAGGTTTGAGGATTCTTACAGCGTCAGCCACTTCGAAGAGATCGAGAGGACTGATAAAAGAATGAAGATGCGAAGACTCGACACTTAAGACTTGTCAACATCTGAGGGGGAGTCTGTTGGTGCATTCATCTGTCGACTTCATCTTATATCGAGTCTCGATTTACTACACTTGAAGACAAAAGTTTGAAGGCATAAAGTTTGAGGAGTGCCAAAAAAGTTTGAGGAGTGCCATAAAAGTTTGAGGAGTGCCAGTCCGTTTGAAGGGTGCTAGTCCGTTTGAAGCATGTCATGCCACTTTCAAATGGAAGGGTCATTCCCTATAAATAGGCGTCATGTCCATTTCATTTGTAACTTTCCGGTCATAGCAACGAAGTGCTGCCGAAGTGTTGTCAGGTTGTAAAACGTCATCAAATCAATCATACAACAGTTTAAAGTGTAAATCTAGCTGAATTGAACTCTACACATTTGTTTCTGCCTTTCGTATAGAGATAAACTTTTCTGATCGACTCGTTCGGGTCTGAAAACAATCCTACATATCTGCTGATAAACTTGCAAAGATTTATGTTGATGAGATTGTATCACGACATAGTATTCCTTTGGAAATCATTTCCGATCGTGATGCTCGATTTTCATCTCATTTTTGGAGAACCATGCAATCTGCTTTGGGAACCCAAATAAATCTAAGCACTGCTTATCATCCCCAAATAGATGGACAATCCGAGAGGATGATTCAAACTTCGGAGGATATGCTTAGAGCATGCGTGATAGACTTTGGTGGTAATTGGGACTCTCATCTGACATTAATCGAATTCTCTTACAACAATAGGTATCATGCTAGCATCAATATGGCACCATTCAAAGCTCTTTACGGTCGAAAATGTCGTTCACCTATCTGTTGGAATGAGGTCGGTATGGCTCAGCTTACTGGACCTGAGCTCATTCTGGAAACGACAGACAAAATCAAGAAAATTCACGATAATCTTGTGACAACTAGAAACCGTCAAAAGAGTTATGCGGATATGCGACGCAAGCCCCAAGAATTTCAAGTCGGAGACCATGTCCTACTCAAGGTGTCACCTTGGAAGGGAGTGGTGAGATTTGGAAAGAAAGGAAAACTTGCACCACGATACGTTGGACCATTTAAGATTGTTGAAAGAGTTGGAAAGGTTGCCTATCATCTAGAGCTACCTCCAGAGCTTGGAAATATTCATCCGACTTTTCACGTGTCCAATTTGCGGAAGTGTTTAGCTGACGCTGATCTTCACATTCCTCTCGACGAGATCCAAATCGATGAAACGATGCACTTTGTCGAGAAACCTGTGGAGATAGTGGACCGTACATTCAAACAGTTGAAGAACAAACGGATTAAATTAGTCAAAGTTTGTTGGGAGTCCAAACGTGGACCATAGTTTACTTGGGAACATGAGGACCAAATGAAGGCGAAATATCCGCAATTGTTCTCACAAGTTTCCTCTAGTTAAAATTTCGGGACGAAATTTCCTAAAGTAGGGGAGACTGTGACAAATGTGCTCTTTAATGGATGAACATTGCAAAACAAATTCAATTATTAATAAAACAATGTGTTTTTGTGTTACTATATGTGTTTTATATGTTTGGTGATTTTACGATTTGATTCGATTCGATTTCAAGCTCTAAATCGCTTTCTGGAAAGTTATACGCAAACTGGTACGTAAACGCAATCAGTTAAACGCGACAAACACTCTGGGCTAGTTAAATACGCTTAACACACCTTAAATAACCTTCACATAACTTAGAAATAAGTTTTGGAAGGTTTGGTGTATCAAAAACAAGTTTGTTCGATCGCAGGGACTATTTGTGTCAAACTGCGAAACTATACCGATTTGTATAGTAACGAACATTCCGGAACTTGATCATAAGTTAAATATGCCCTAAATATCCTTTACATAGCTTAGAAATAGGCTTTGAGGTGCTTGGTGCGCAAAAAAATAAACTTATTGGTCATTCAGGGAGTAAAAGCGTCAAAAAGTGCATAAGTTTGCATTTTAGCGCATATCTTACGTTCTGACAACAACTGGACATCCAAAATTTTTGTACACACTAAAATATTTTAATTTTAGTGATCCGCATGCAAAAATTCCATTCGTTTCCCAATTTGGATCGTTTTCGCGCCCGTTACGATTTCCGTCGTAATTACCCGAACAACGCAACCGTACAGCCAAACGAACCAACATCCGGCATATTTTTGAGCATGTTTCATGTTCCCTATACTTTAACTTCTTTATGGAGCTTAAAAATGGGCTTGACGGATGTTAGAAATGCCAAAACACGTCGAAACAAGCTCAGGGGCCAAAACTGTCAAAATGTGAAACTTGCTGATCTGCAGCAGGGTCCTTACGGACCGTAAGGAGTCCCTTATGGACCGTAAGGAGTCCCTTACAGACCGTAAAGCATGCCCAGCGACCAGAATTTGAAAATCAGTTGCTGTTTGATAATTCAAGGGCTGTTCTTGTAAAATCATATGTGGTAACCAAGTTATCTCTTCCCCAAGGCTTTGAATCTGCTCCTAACACTTGTATGGACATGATCATTGCTTGGAGGCTACACAATCCATGTGTCTTGATCTTGTGAAGTTGCCACAACTATAAATAGCATGGCCAACTTCCATTTCATTTGCTCATTTCCTCATTCCCTTCTCTACATCTGCATTAGGAGCTCTCTCAATCTGATTGGAAGCTTATTTTCTTGTAGAAAAGATAGCAAGGACCCATAGTGAGCATTCTTTCATTCTTTTTATTGCTTTCCTAGTTTGAAAGTCAAATATTGTTTGACTTTCAGTTTGACCAGTCTATGGTCAACGCAAAGTTCGGTTGAACTTTGCAACATGAATGTAATCACGATGGTTATAATCCTTAGCGATTATACCTATTGATTACCACGTTAACTAGGTGTAGTGACGAGTCAAAGTATCAGTCAAAATGCGTTTTAGCACGCATTTTGCAACGGAACTACTATTAGGTATCAAAACACTTTTTTTTGATACCAAATCAGTAGTTTAAACATGTTTCGACATGTTTAGCTCCTCACTTTTAGTTAGTGCTTGTTTAGAGTCGTAAGTCAAGCGGTCTAAACCACCGCTTAGACTTTCGAACTCGACCCGTTTGGTCGATCATTAGGATCCGACCAAGCATGGTTAGTGACCATAGTTGCATAGGGAATAACCTTCTGAGGTTATACCTTATGGTCACCAAGTTTAAGTAGTTGTATGATAGGTGGATTATATGCCTTAGGTAAATTACCAAAATGCCCTTTTCATGCATAATTGGACTTTAAGCATATGTAACCTAACTTTTGTCACCTAAACTGATTATGCAACCTATTTAAACATGTTTAGGTATATAATACTTGTCATAGGACTAGTTAGACGTCTGAAACGCGCGTTTGCGCGCACGACGCGTTAAAGTAGCGTAAGCTACCTTAATGGGTCGCAACGAGTCAAAAGCACTTAGGTTAGGTTTCAATTTAGAATGTAGGCTTTGTTAAACCATATCACATGAGTTCCAACACTCATTTGGTTTACAAGACCTCATTCTGTCCGATCTCCCGATTTACGCGTATATTGTTTGACTAGTGATTCGATTATTAGGTGCTGCTTGAGTTTCCTTGCTTTGATTGAGCCTGTTAAGTTCTTTAGATTGAGGATACTTTGCACTTCAATGTGAGTACATAGTTCCCCTATTTTAGTGTTTTCAATTGTTTTGGGGTGATTCATATGTACAAAATGATTTCAAGGTTTAAACGATGATTTCAAAAACGATTAAGATGGTTTATATTAAACTAATAATGATATCGATAATGTGAACAAACTTATTGGTTGTAATTACATAACGAATGAAATTCATTTGCATTGATCAAGCCGACCAGTATTAGGATATGGTACCATAGGATCTGATAAATCCCGTTATCAGACTACACCCATGGTTATGTGTGGGGGTTATGTAGGTAACGACCGAATTTGATGATTGTTAACTTACCCTTTGTGTCACACCCCGACCGCGTAAGACAACGAATCGCGGCGGAAAACGTCGGGGCGTGTTGTAACAGAATTAATTGTTTCAAATCCATGGCAAATAAAGTTGCATTTTATTTATTAAACAAGAGTTACATTGTCTTAACATAGGAAATACAGAGTTTATAACATAATTAAACAAAGTCTATCATCGTTTTTAGTCTCTAAGGCACAGGTCCGCCCTAGTGTCCTAATCAACATCCTATGGAAAAGCTCCTGAAAACACATGTGAAAATAGGTACGTCAGCATAAAAATGCCTGTGAGATACATAGGTTTTGTGAAAGTAGGATTCATGACTTGCGTTTAAGAAAATGTTTAGTCATGAATCTTGTAATTTGTTTTGTCTTGTAAATCATTTGGAAAGCAATAAGATCAGTTAATATGTATAAATAAATGTATGTAAAATGAATTGTATAATATAAACTGTTTTGTAAGACAATGTCTTGTGAGAAAATGAGTTGTTTATGTACCATGTATTAGGTCAAACACTGAAGTGATTTAAGTAACGCTACGTCATGTAATACCACACAATCACTTATATATAGGAAGTACCAGCGGCGTATCCACCATGATTGTATCATATTACACACGCCTCGTTACTCAGATTACTTAACCAAACCAACCACCATTGTAATTTGTTCATGTATATATATCAATTGTCAAGTGTTATTGTGTAAATCATATCAAATTGTTCGTGTCTAATGAAAACCACCAAATGTGTAAATCAATGTCAACATGTTTATGTCATATGTCAATCATGTAATGCGTAACCAAACTGTCATGTATGGCAAGTGAAATATATCAACTAAACCATATGTAAAATGCACAAAGACAAGGTATTGAATTAAACATAGTTTAAATCAAGGTTATGTTTTGTGTAACAAATGCATGCTATACTGATACAAACATTTATGCGGTATTGTGAAAATGCATACATCCAAGCCTTGAGACTGTGGCGATAAACCCTTAAACAAATTAAAGGTTTATCCCAATTATGTATATCGAATTCGGTCATTCCTTCCAATCCCCTTTCCCTGGGATTTCAGGAACGGGAGTTGTCAATTCCTTTGGTACCACTACTTACTAACGAACGGCGTGATCATTGTTAATGAATGTATTGTTCCATGTTAAACAAACCAAATGTCATACCAAAATGTAAACATGTTATGAAGACAACTGTACTATGTTATGAAAACAACTGTACTAAGTACGCACACAATGGGCATACATAGCATGAAATGTAATGTAAAGCAATGTACTAAGTACGCACACAATGGGCATACCTAGCATGAAATGTAATGTAAAACAATGTACTAAGTAATGCACACAATGGGCACACCTAGCATAAGATGTAATGAAATCATGTACTATAATGTACTAACAAACATAGCAGGTATATGATGTGAAAACATGAAAGCTTGAAAGTAACAAGTAGGCACATGTGTTCCACCCCAAAACGTTTGGAAAACAGTAAAAGAGGGGTCTATGTACTCACCTGAGATTGCTCAGATGTCTTAAGATAATCACCAAGTAACGCTAGAGATCACGGAATCAAACGGCACCTAATATAGGTAACTATGTTAATAAACCGGACCTAAATCGGAAGATCGGATAGAATGAGGGTTCGTAAACCAAACGAGTATGGAGACTCGTGTAATATGGTTTAACAAAACCTACATACTAAAACGAAACTTAACCTATGTGTTTACGACCCATTATGACCCGTTTAGGTAGCTTATGCTACATTAACGCGTCGTTCGCGTGAAACGCGTTCGGACCGCCTAACTAGTCCTATGACAAGTATTATATGCCTAAACATGTTACAAAATCAGTTATGTGACAAAAATTTAGGTTACATATGCTAAAATACCAATTATACATGAAAAGGGTATTCTGGTAATTTACCTAACGCATATAAACTACCTATCATACAACTACTTAAACGAAGCGACCATAAGGTATAACCTCGGAAGGTTATTCCCTATATGCTATGGTCACCTAAAGCGTTTGGTCGGATCCTAATGATCGACCAAATGGGTCGGGTTCGAAAGTATAAGCGATTGTTTAGATCGCTTACCTTACGACCCTAGACAACGTGGTAATCAGTAGGCATAGTCCCAAGGACTATAACCATCGTGATTACAATCACGTTGCGAAGTTCTAACGAACTTCGCATTGACCATAAGCTGGTCAACACAGAAAGTCAAACAAAGTTTGACTTTCGGACACGAAAGCGATAAAAATAAAGAAAAGGACGAAAGAATACTTACCCGGGGTCCCCGAATGCTAATCCCGATCCAAGTAACTCAGGTATGAAACGAAAGTTCCAACTTAGAGCCCAAATGATCAGATTTGTGGGTTTTGAAACAAATTGGGGGTGGGTATTTATAGAAAAAGTAGAGCCGTTAGGATCGTTTCTTGAATATCGTGCCACGATCCGAGCCGTACACTTGTCACAAAGTTGTGGTGGCTAAAAACTTGTTCTTATCCGCTGACTAGACCCGTTTAGAATGTGTGGACACGAATCAATCAGCTGCAACTTGCTAAAAAGACATTGAATCTGGTCAGAAGGGGCTATGCGGCCCGCTTTAGGATCAGACAAACACAATGCGGGCCGCTTGGGGCCTCTGATCTACATACAAGTTTCAAAAATGACAGTTTAGGTCCCTGCACGTGTTTAAGGCCATTTCCGACACTTCTAAGGCCCGTAAAGCCAACTTTAAGGCCCTAAAATGTTGCCTAAACATTGTGGACATGAAACATGGTCAAAAATATGTCTGATGTCGGTTCGTTTAGCCGTACGAACGCAATGTTCGCTTAATTACGACGGAATGCGCACAAGCGCGAAAAACGATCCAAATGACGTGACGAATGGATTTTTCTTGTTCCAAACACTAAAATAAAATATTATAGTGCTTACATAAATTTTTGGATGTCTGGATGTATTCAGAACGTAAGATATGCGCGAAAACGCAAACTTGTGCACTTTTTAACACTTTTAGTCCCTAAATGACCTCAAAAGTTTATTTTAGCACACCAAACCCCTCAAAGCCTATTTCTAAGCTATGTGAAGGATATTTATGGTATGTTTAACTTATGGTCATGTTCCGTAATGTATGTTACAGTTCAGATTGGCATACTTTCACAGTTTGTCAAGTTTAGTCCCTGTAAGCGAACTAACTTGATTTTGCCTTACCAATGCCTTTAAAACTTATTTCTAAGTTATGTAAAGGTTATTTAAGGTATGTTGAGTATATGTTGCTGTTCCGGAGTATTTGTCGCGTTAAACTGAGTATGTTTACGCACCAGTTTGCGTATAACTCTCAAGAAGGTGATATAGGGTTTGAAATTACATAAAAGTCAAAACATGAAAAATGTAAAACACAACCAAACAAACAAAGGGATCAAATAACATTGTTTTATTGATAATAGAACTGTTCACAATGATAACAAGCACAGTTGTTACAGTCTCCCCTACTTGTGGAAATTTCGTCCCGAAATTTATTTAGAGGAAACTCGTGGAAAAAGATGTGGATATTTCGCCTTCATTTGATCTTCGCGTTCCCAAGTAAACTCAGGTCCACGTTTAGCTTCCCAGCGAACTTTGACCAAAGGAATGCACTTGCGTTTAAGCCACTTGATTTCACGTTCCATGATTTCCACTCGTTTCTCAACAAATTTCAGTGTTTTGCCAACACGAATTTCGTCAAGCGGTATGTGGAGATTCTCATCAGCTAAACACCTCTTGAGATTGGACACGTGAAAAGTTGGATGAACATTTCCGAGTTCAGGAGGTAACTCAAGTCTGTAGGCTACCTTTCCGATTCTTTCGACGATCTTGAATGGTCCAACGTATCTAGGTGCAAGTTTTCCTTTCTTTCCAAATCTGATCACACCTTTCCAAGGTGAGACCTTAAGTAATACTCGATCACCGACTTGAAATTCCAAGGGTTTGCGTTTTGGGTCCGCGTAACTCTTTTGACGGCTTTGAGCTGTCTGAAGGTTATCGCGAACTTTCTTGACCTTGTCAGTTGTCTCTAAAATGAGGGCAGGTCCAGTAAGTTGAGCCTCGCCGATCTCATTCCAGCAGACTGGTGAACGACATTTTCGACCATAGAGAGCCTCGAATGGAACCATTTTGATGCTGGTGTGATAACTGTTGTTGTAGGAGAATTCAATCAACTTAAGATGTGAATCCCAACTACCACCAAAATCGATCACACAAGCTCTAAGCATATCCTCCAGAGTCTGGATTGTTCTCTCGGATTGACCATCCGTTTGCGGATGATAAGCTGTGCTCAGATTTAGTTGGGTCCCCATAGCAGATTGCATGGTTCTCCAAAAATGAGAAGTGAAACGAGCATCTCTGTTAGAAATGATATTCAAAGGAACACCATGTCGAGCCACAATTTCATCGACATAAATTTGTGCAAGTCTGTCAGCAGGAAAATCCTCACGGATTGGCAAGAAATGCGCTGACTTGGTAAGACGATCAACAACTACCCAGATGGCATCATGACCTTTCTTTGTGCGTGGAAGTTTGGTAACGAGATCCATAGTAATGTTTTCCCATTTCCAAACTGGGATCTCTGGTTGCACCAATAAACCCGAAGGACGCTGGTGTTCAGCCTTAACCTTAAGACAAGTAAGGCATTTTGATACATATAAGGCAATGTCTTTCTTCATACCAGGCCACCAATACTGAATACGAAGATCCTTATACATCTTATCTGAGCCCGGATGAATAGAATAACGAGACTTATGGGCTTCATCCATAAGCAAGGTACGAAGATCATCCTGGCTTGGGACCCACAAACGGTCCATGAAGTAATACAATCCATTGTCCTTCAATTCCAGAGCAGGTGTTATGTGATAAGGAAATTCCTTATCCATCAATCCTTGTGAAACACAAGATTGTTGTGTCTGAGAGATGCGGGCTTGGATATCAGATTGAGCTTAAATATCAGATTGAACACGGACACAATGAAGCTTAGTTCGTTCCTTACGACTCAATGCATCAGCTACGACATTCGCCTTACCAGGATGGTAGCGAATTTCGCAGTCATAGTCGTTTAAAAGCTCAACCCAACGTCGTTGCCTCATGTTGAGTTCTTTCTGGTTGAAGATATGCTGAAGACTTTTGTGGTCCGTGAAAACCACACATTTTGTACCGTACAAATAGTGTCTCCAGATCTTAAGAGCGAAGACAACTGCACCTAACTCAAGATCATGAGTGGTGTAGTTCTTCTCATGTATCTTCAACTGTCTCGATGCATATGCTATGACTTTGTTCCTTTGCATCAGGACACAGCCAAGACCCAATTTAGATGCATCGCAATAAACGATGAAATCATCATTGCCCTCAGGCAAAGTTAGAACAGGCGTGTCGCAAAGCTTCTGCTTCAAGTGTTGAAAAGCTTCCTCTTGCTTGAATCCCCAATAAAAGGGCATTTTCTTCTGAGTTAGAGCAGTTACAGGAACTGCAATCTTCGAGAAGTTCTCAATGAAGCGGCGGTAATAACCCGCTAGACCAAGAAAAGACCGAACTTCTGTAGGAGTAGTAGGTGTATCCCAATCCTTAATCGCACTGATCTTGGAGGGATCTACATGAATACCTTGTTTGTTGATAATATGTCCTAAGAATTGAACTTCTTTAAGCCAGAATTCACACTTTGAGAATTTGGCGAAAAGTTGCTCTTTCTTTAGGAGTTCCAAAGTAAGACGAAGATGTTGCTCGTGATCAGCTCGCGTCTTAGAGTAAACCAAGATGTCGTCAATAAAAACAATGACGAACTGATCCAAATAAGGTTTGCAGACCCTATTCATTAAGTCCATGAAAACAGCAGGAGCATTAGTCAAACCGAATGGCATGACTGTGAACTCGTAATGCCCATACCGAGTGCGGAATGCCGTCTTGGGAATGTCTTCTTCATGCACCCTAAGTTGATGATATCCCGAACGAAGATCAATCTTCGAAAAATAAGAAGCGCCTTGTAACTGATCAAAGAGATCATCGATGCGAGGTAGGGGATATCGATTCTTGATGGTAAGCTTGTTAAGCTCACGATAATCGATACACATCCTAAAAGATCCATCCTTCTTCTTGACAAAAAGAACGGGAGCACCCCAAGGTGAAAAGCTAGGACGGATGAAACCTTTCTCAGAGAGCTCCTGAAGCTGCTTAGATAACTCTTGCATCTCAGACGGTGCAAGACGATATGGAGCTCTGGCAATGGGGTTTGCACCAGGTACGAGATCAATGTGGAACTCGACTTGGCGTGCTGGAGGTAGACCAGGTAATTCTTCAGGGAACACTTCAGAATAATCCCGAACGACAGGAATATCTGAAATATACTTACCCTTGCCTTTATCCGCTGTAACATGTGCTAAGAAAGCCACATAGTTCTTTCGCAGATATTTCCGAGCCTTAAAACAAGACATGAGTTTAAGACCACCGGCAGGCTTCTCACCACGAACCTGCAGGATCTCGCCTGTTGACAGCGGCACACGAACAATCTTCTTCGAACAAACTATCTCTGCGCGATGCTTGGATAACCAATCCATACCCATAATGACGTCGAAGCTTCCAAGTTGCATAGGCTTGAGGTTAATAGGAAAGAGATGGTTGTTAAGGTTCAACTGGCAGTTGTGAAGAACAGAATCAAGAATAATGGGTTCACCACTAGCAACCTCTACTGTCAAAGATTTACTTAATTTTGTTCTAGACACGCAAAGCATCGGCTCAAAAGACAATGACACAAAACTCTTATCGGCACCCGAATCGAAAAGAACAAATGCAGGCTGATTATTAATAAAGAACGTACCGTTCACCACATTTTCATCCGCCTGTGCCTCTTGGGCATTCATGTTAAAGGCTCGGCCTCGAGCCGGAGCCTGAGCCTGATTTTGGTTTGCATTCTGATTCTGGTTGGCTAGCCTTGGGCACCGATTTCTGTAGTGGGTCAGATCCCCACAATTGTAACAATCACCAGGTGGGTATTGTGGTCGTGCAGCTTGACCCGGTTGCTGAGCAACTTGTTGAGCCAGGTTCTGAACTGCGCGATTCTGAGCAAACCGACAAACATCGGCAAGATGACCTGACTTCCCACAGTTAGTACAGAAGCGGCACTGATGTTGCGGCTGATGGTGACTGTTGCATCTATTGCACAAAGGTGCGTTCCCTGAATAGGGTTTCTTGGCAGGCGGTTGCGCAGGCTGATTCGGAGCAACTTGATTTGCCTGTGCAGTAACGGCGTAGTTTTGGGAAGCCTTCCGCTTCATAGATCCTCCAGAATTCTTCCCCTTCTTGTTTTGACCTTTCTTGCTATCTTCATTATCAGTCGACTGCTTCTTGCCCTTGTCACCCTTTTTATGCAGCTTTCCCTTACGAACCTGCGACTCAGTTAACGTCGCTGATAACTCGATCGCCTGACGGAGTGTGGCAGGTTCTCTACCAGTAAGAATGTGTTGTACTGAGTCAGGTAGGCCGTTGATGTACCTTTCGATAGCCTTGTCGAGTGGGGTAACCATTGTTGGGCAAAGCAGACTTAATTCCTCAAACCTATCAGTGTACGCCCTGTGCTCACCACTGTCTTGCTTCAAATTATCAAATTCCTTCTCCAAAGCTCGCTGCTCATGACGAGGACAGAATTCCCTCATCATAAGAGCCCTTAGTTCAGCCCATGTCTGTGCCAAGGCAATCTCAGCACCCCTATCTCTCATAACCCCGTTCCACCATGTCAAAGCCCTCTTCTAAAATACGCTTGAAGCAAACTCGACTTTGCGATTGTCCGGACACTGCACGTGGCGGAAAGTATTCTCAGTGCTCTCAAACCACTGAAGAAGCCCAGTCACTCCCTCAGAACCACTAAACTTGAGTGGTTTAGCCGCGTTGAAATCCTTGTATTTGCATGAAGCATTATTGTTGTTGTTGGCTTGTTGCCATTGAGCAAAGAGATTAGGAAATTGGGCAGCCATCTGCTGCGCAATAATTTCTGCCAGCTCGGCAGTAGCTATCTGGTTCTCGCGTCGAGGAGGCATTCTAAAGGAGGAAAAACATGAAAAGAAACGAGTGAGATGATTGGATGAAGAGAATGAAACAAAAAGTGATAATGGCAAAGATGGTGGTCATTCGTCTGCATCACAAAGCAACAAATGACACACAGTGACTAATCAAAGTGAATGGGTCAAAAATAATGTATCGTGAAGACATGCTCGCCTATAAGTGAATGCTCATCCCAAGAATTCCCAGGTAAGCACAACTGGTCTCGTGTCTATTTGAGATGTATACGAAGTGCTTGCCTAGACAGAAAACCCAGAATACAGGCATTCACTCTTCCAGTTTGCACGTGTTCACATTATTTAAAACCCAAAACCTTGACGAGATTTTGAAAATTCAAAGGGGTTTAAAACCTTATAACAGAGGGTTCAAAACCTTGTAATAAATCATCCAAAAACAGAGGATTGTTTTTCGAAAATCGTTTCGGAAAAATTTGGTTTCTTGTTTTGATAGTCACCTAAGGATAGGTGATGTACATGTTTTAAAATCTAAACACAAGATAACTTATGTTAGGGTCCTAGAAAAGTTATAGTCTAGGTCAAAGCATTACTAATAACCTAATTCCCTATAACCATTGGCTCTGATACCAACTCTTCTGTCACACCCCGACCGCGTAAGACAACGAATCGCGGCGGAAAACGTCAGGGCGTGTTGTAACAGAATTAATTGTTTCAAATCCATGGCAAATAAAGTTGCATTTTATTTATTAAACAAGAGTTACATTGTCTTAACATAGGAAATACAAAGTTTATAACATAATTAAATAAAGTCTATCATCGTTTTTTGTCTCTAAGGCACAGGTCCGCCCTAGTGTCCTGATCAGCATCCTATGGAAAAGCTCCTGAAAACACATGTGAAAATAGGTACGTCAGCATAAAAATGCCTGTGAGATACATAGGTTTTGTGAAAGTAGGATTCATGACTTGCGTTTAAGAAAATGTTTAGTCATGAATCTTGTAATTTGTTTTGTCTTGTAAATCATTTGGAAAGCAATAAGATCAGTTAATATGTATAAATAAATGTATGTAAAATGAATTGTATAATATAAACTGTTTTGTAAGACAATGTCTTGTGAGAAAATGAGTTGTTTATGTACCATGTATTAGGTCAAACACTGAAGTGATTTAAGTAACTCTACGTCATGTAATACCACACAATCACTTATATATAGGAAGTACCAGCGGCGTATCCACCATGATTGTATCATATTACACACGCCTCGTTACTCAGATTACTTAACCAAACCAACCACCATTGTAATTTGTTCATGTATATATATTAATTGTCAAGTGTTATTGTGTAAATCATATCAAATTGTTCGTGTCTAATGAAAACCACCAAATGTGTAAATCAATGTCAACATGTTTATGTCATATGTCAATCATGTAATGCGTAACCAAACTATCATGTATGGCAAGTGAAATATATCAACTAAACCATATGTAAAATGCACAAAGACAAGGTATTGAATTAAACATAGTTTAAATCAAGGTTATGTTTTGTGTAACAAATGCATGCTATACTGATACAAACATTTATGCGGTATTGTGAAAATGCATACATCCAAGCCTTGAGACTGTGGCGATAAACCCTTAAACAAATTAAAGGTTTATCTCAATTATGTATATCGAATTCGGTCATTACTTCCAATCCCCTTTCCCTGGGATTTCAGGAACGGGAGTTGTCAATTCCTATGGTACCACTACTTACTAACGAACGGCGTGATCATTGTTAATGAATGTATTGTTCCATGTTAAACAAACCAAATGTCATACCAAATTGTAAACATGTTTTGAAAACAACTGTACTAAGTACGCACACAATGGGCATACATAGCATGAAATGTAATGTAAAGCAATGTACTAAGTACGCACACAATGGGCATACCTAGCATGAAATGTAATGTAAAACAATGTACTAAGTAATGCACACAATGGGCATACCTAGCATAAGATGTAATGAAATCATGTACTATAATGTACTAACAAACATAGCAGGTATATGATGTGAAAACATGAAAGCTTGAAAGTAACAAGTAGGCACATGTGTTCCACCCCAAAACGTTTGGAAAATAGTAAAAGAGGGGTCTATGTACTCACCTGAGATTGCTCAGATGTCTTAAGATAATCACCATGTAACGCTAGAGATCACAGAATCAAACGGCACCTAATATAGGTAACTATGTTAATAAACCGGACCTAAATCGGAAGATCGGATAGAATGAGGGTTCGTAAACCAAACGAGTATGGAGACTCGTGTAATATGGTTTAACAAAACCTACATACTAAAACGAAACTTAACCTAAGTGTTTACGACCCATTATGACCCGTTTAGGTAGCTTATGCTACTTTAACGCGTCGTTCGCGTGAAACGCGTTCGGACCGCCTAACTAGTCCTATGACAAGTATTATATGCCTAAACATGTTACAAAATCAGTTATGTGACAAAAATTTAGGTTACATATGCTAAATTACCAATTATACATGAAAAGGGTATTCTGGTAATTTACCAAAGGCATATAAACTACCTATCATACAACTACTTAAACGAAGCGACCATAAGGTATAACCTCGGAAGGTTATTCCCTATATGCTATGGTCACCTAAAGCGTTTGGTCGGATCCTAATGATCGACTAAATGGGTCGGGTTCGAATGTATAAGCGATTGTTTAGATCGCTTACCTTACGACCCTAGACAACGTGGTAATCAGTAGGCATTGTCCCAAGGACTATAACCATCGTGATTACAATCACGTTGCGAAGTTCTAACGAACTTCGCATTGACCATAAGCTGGTCAACGCAGAAAGTCAAACAAAGTTTGACTTTCGGACTCGAAAGCGATAAAAATAAAGAAAAGGACGAAAGAATACTTACCCGGGGTCCCCGAATGCTAATCCCGATCCAAGTAACTCAGGTATGAAACGAAAGTTCAAACTTAGAGCCCAAATGATCAGATTTGTGGGTTTTGAAACAAATGGGGGGTGGGTGTTTATAGAAAAAGTAGAGCCGTTAGGATCATTTCTTGAATATCGTGCCACGATCCGAGCCGTACACTTGTCACAAAGTTGTGGTGGCTAAAAACTTGTTCTTATCCGCTGACTAGACCCGTTTAGAATGTGTGGACACGAATCAATCAGCTGCAACTTGCTAAAAAGACATTGAATCTGGTCAGAAGGGGCCATGCGGCCCGCTTTAGGATCAGACAAACACAATGCGGGCTGCTTGGGGCCTCTGATCTGCATACAAGTTTCAAAAATGACAGTTTAGGTCCCTGAACGTGTTTAAGGCCATTTCCGACACTTCTAAGGCCCGTAAAGCCAACTTTAAGGCCCTAAAATGTTGCCTAAACATTGTGGACATGAAACATGGTCAAAAATATGTCTGATGTCGGTTCGTTTAGCCGTACGAACGCGATGTTCGCTTAATTATGACGGAATGCGCACAAGCGCGAAAAACGATCCAAATGACGTGACGAATGGATTTTTCTTGTTCCAAACACTAAAATAAAATATTATAGTGCTTACATAAATTTTTGGATGTCTGGATGTATTCAGAACGTAAGATATGCGCGAAAACGCAAACTTGTGCACTTTTTGACACTTTTAGTCCCTGAATGACCTCAAAAGTTTATTTTAGCACACCAAACCCCTCAAAGCCTATTTCTAAGCTATGTGAAGGATATTTATGGTATGTTTAACTTATGGTCATGTTCCGTAATGTATGTTACAGTTCAGATTGGCATACTTTTGCAGTTTGTCAAGTTTAGTCCCTGTAAGCGAACTAACTTGACTTTGCCTTACCAAAGCCTTTAAAACTTATTTCTAATTTATGTAAAGGTTATTTAAGGTATGTTGAGTATATGTTGCTGTTCCGGAGTATTTGTCGCGTTAAACTGAGTACGTTTACGCACCAGTTTGCGTATAACTCTCCAGAAGGTGATATAGGGTTTGAAATTACATAAAAGTCAAAACATGAAAAATGTAAAACACAACCAAACAAACAAAGGGATCAAATAACATTGTTTTATTGATAATAGAACTGTTCACAATGATAACAAGCACAGTTGTTACACTTTGGTGGTTTGTTAATACGAGAAATGAGTTAGACGAGTCACGAAGGTTTGAATGTTATTAGCGAGACAACCATAAGTAGTTTCACAATTAAAACTAATACGATTTGGGCCGAGTTAAACGATTTGAGATGATTTAAATGAGATAAACGATTTGGATAAACGATTGGTTTTTGGGTAGTGATTAGATAATGGGACGGGTGTAGCAAGATATAAGAGTGGTAGATACGCCACTAGTACATCTTATATATAAGTGCTTTTATCATATTACATTGCGTGTCATTATTTAGTTCACTGGGGAAACGATTTTGAAACGATGTCACACAACGAGGTTTTTGAAATGATATAAACCATATGAGTTTTATTAACAAGTTTTTACGAGATGTTTACGAGTTGTTTTACTAAAATAAATGTTTTTGGGTTAAGAATCATGGCTACGATATTTTATGAACCATAACCAAATCAATTTTAGTTGGTTAATTATGTTGCAATACACTTTTTAAAATGAGGTTTGTACTTTTGACTCTTGTAGTCTAACGAGGTACTGCAACATATAAACGAGCCATGAATCCGATACTCCCATAAAACCTATGTACTCACCAGCATTTCTTTGCTGACTTTATTTTTACATATGTTTCAGGTGGTATTGCTTGATGTTGCTTCCTAGGAAGCTTGTGTCACATAGGACCTGGACGAGGCCTTAGTGACTTACAAAAAGTTATAAACAATGTGTAGTTTGTTTGATTTGGTCTAAGGACAATGTACATTGCATAATATTTCAATAAAACGAAACTTTTAACTACCATGGTTGTGAAACGATGATTCTGTTACAACACTCCCCGATGTTTCCGCCACGTTTTGTTGTTTTACGTGGTCGGGGTGTGATAAATTTCTAGCTGAATTGAACTTGATACGTCTGTTTCCGCCTTTCGTATTGAGCAAAAACTCTTCTGATCGACTCGTTTGGTCGGTAAAACGATCCTACAAACATCATCCCCTTCAAGTCCCTTACTTGAACATGATTTAGGTGAATCTATCATTTATCCTTTCGTTACAGATGTCATGTGAAATCCAGAGACATAGTGTGATCATTCTCTGTTGATTTAACTTTAGCAGGACTTAGACATTGTTGGTGCATCCGTCTGTCGACTTCGTCTTGTATCGAGTCATGTGATAGAATAGATAGATCAGGGCACATAGTACGAGAAATCTGTCAAATATGGGTTAGTAGGTAATTTCGCAGAAAATTACAACTTGGTAATTCCAAATGAAATTACTTGGTGATTTCACACGAAATCTGATTTCGCATGAAATCTAATTTCGTTTGTGGCAATTTCGTGCGAAATTAGCTTGCCAATAAATAGGTGCTTTCTGATTTCGTTTGAAGGAGTTCCAACTTTCCAGCTTGAGTACCGAACTGTTGCTGAAGTGTCTACTCGCTGTACTTCTTTGTCAAATCAATCAAAAGACAGTTTAAAGTGATATTCTTGCTGAATTAACTTGATACGTCTGTTTCCGCCTTTCGTATCGAGCAAAAACTCTTCTGAACGACTCGTTTGGTCGGTAAAACGATCCTACAAGTGGTATCAGAGCTCAGGAGGAAGAGTTCTTACCAATTCAGCTGCAAATTCTAATTTCTACCCTTTCTTTTCAAAAGTAAACTAGTTTTCATGGTTAAAATGACTTGAATTCCACACATTATACGCGCAACAGTGTTTTAACAAAGCCTTGAAAGTTTCAGACCTAAAATTGGCTTAAAACTTGATCAATTTGACAAAATTCAGCTCGAGATGATGACATCAGCAGTATTTCGCACGAAATTACACTTTGTAATTGATTTCGCTTGAAAGTGTTGAGTATTTCGCACGAAATTAGTATTTCGTGTGAAAAGTTAGTTGATTTCGCACGAAATTAGTAATTCGTGTGAGAATTTCGTACGAAATCAGCCTGTTTCGCATCAAAGTGGTATTTCGTTTGGTAATTCCACACGAAATCAGTTATTTCATGTGAAAGGGGTTATTTCGTGTGAGCTGATTTCGTTTGTAGTTATCATGCAGGTTATTTCGTTTGAACATGGTAATTTCGCACAAAAGGCTATTCCGCGTGAAAGTTAATTTCGTTTGAACATCCTGATCTTGTGATATTTTGTAACCAAAACATGGAAGAGGAATTTTATAACTCCTTTGCTACTCCGATTAGTATTGCACAGAACATAATGTTGGAAAATGAAACGGGTGCCATGCAAAAACCGCCAAAGCTCATGAAGATCGAGGAGTATAAGGGATGGGAAGAAAGATTTGAGAATTGGGTTCAAGCAAATTACTTGGATGCTTGGGAATGTGTGGAAACAAAGTATGTTAGACCGATGAATGATGATGAGGAAATCATTGCAATTAAAGATCTTAGTGCTGAAGAGAAAAAGAAGTACAAAGATGAAAAGATGATGACGAGTCTATTACATCAAGCTGTTAAGGAAGATATCTTAGTTTTATTGCAACACAATGGAACGGCTTATTCAATTTGGAAAGCTTTAAAATCAAAGTTTGCTGGAAGCAAAGAAATGATCAAGAACAAGAAATCGCTTATGAAGAAAGAGTTTGATCTATTTCGTGGTTTGAGAACTGAGAGCACCAAGCAGATCATTGAAAGATACTGCAATTTGTTAGTCAACATGAAGAGGGTGAGCATCACAAAGGATAATGAAAAATTGATTGAGAAGCTGGCTGATGCGCTGCCACATGAAACTTGGGGCACATACCTCATGATGTTTAGAAACAAGAAAGATTTTGGGAATCTAACACTAAGTACATTCACTGAAAAACTTGAAGCTCAGGAGATGGAACAAAGGAAAATTTCTAGAATGAATGATTTTGATGGTGAACAAGATATCGGTCTTTACTACAAAGGAGGTATCAGTGATAAAACCAACATGTCACCAAAGGTTGAGACTGCATTCAATGCTAAGAGTTTGCCTGGAGGCACATCTAAAGGATCAAATAGCAAAACACGTTTTTCTTCATATCCATCAATTGATCAAAATTTGTCAACAACAAAGAAGGGTAAAGTTTTACAATGCAACATTGTACTAAATCTTGAGAATGATCAGGATTATTCAGAAGAAGTTGCAAAAAGTCGCATGTCTTTGTTGGGAACTGTACTTTAGTCATATGGAAGCTTAGTTGTAGGAAGGATTGGAAATCCAATGTTGACAAAAGAGGATTACGATCAGATTGATACTGAGGAGATGGAATTGATGGATATAAAATGGTGTTTAGCGAGTGTGTTGAGAAGAGCTGAGAAATTCAAACAAATCACAAGAAGAGATGACTTCCGTGATGCAAATGTTTCTACTTTAAGTTTTGATAAATCTAAAGTTAATTGTTTTCGTTGAATGGAAAAAGATACTTCAAGAGGGAGTGCACAAACCGCGAAACAAGTGGAGCTCAAAATCCATTCAACAACAATGACTACTATCGAAAAGCAATTTATCATCAAGTTGCTCAACAACAACAAGAACCACAAACTGCTCATGCTAAGAAGGCAATCGAGGAATCATCAAAGAGAGATTGTATGGTGAATCAAGATGATAAAAAATCAACAAAAGAATCCAGTTGGGATAAATATATTTCAGCTGACAGCAAAGCATTTCAGATAGATCAAGATGATGAAAGATTACCAGAAGGTTTTAGCTAGGAAAATTTGTGACACCTGGGTCACTGCGACCATCAAACAAATACCAAATCAATAAATATTGTGTTTCATACTTGGAATTTGTATAAATATGTGTATCGTTTGTACATATCAATTCTTGTTCGATTTCGGGCTTTAAATCGCTTTCTTGAAGGTTATACGCGATCTGATGCGTAAATATAACCAGTTTAATGCAACAAACACTCTGGAACATCAACATATTCTTAACATACCTTAAATAACCTCTACATAACTTAGAAATAAGTTTTGAAGGCTTTGGTATGGCAAAATCAAGTTTAAACGCTTACAGGGACTAAATTCGACAAACTGCGAAAGTATGATGATTCGTACTGGAACAGACACTCCGGAACATGACCATAAGTTAAACATACCATAAATATCCTTTACATAGCTTAGAACTAGGCTTTGAGGGGTTCGGTGTGCTAAAATAAACTTTTGAGTCATTCAGGGACTAAAAGCGTCAAGAAGTGCACAAGTTTGCCCTTTCGCGCATAACTTACGTTCTGAATACATCCGGACATCCAAAAATTTATGTAAGCATTAAAATATTTTATTTTAGTGTTTGGGCTAAGAAAAATTCATTCGTCACGCAATTTGGACCGTTTTTGCGTCCGTTACGACTTCCGTCGTAATTAACCGAACAACGCAACCGTACGGCCAAACGAAGCAACATCCGACATATTTTTGAGCACATTTTAAGCTCCCTATAATTTAACTTTATTTTAGAGCCTTGAAATGGGGTTAACGGGGCTTAAAAATGCCAAAAAACAAGTTTTACAAGTGCAGGGACCATTTTTGAAATTTCTGGCAGATTCAATGAACCTAGACCATTTTGAAGTGTTGATGGTTTTAACCGATGGTTTTGCAAAACCATGGGCTGGTATTCAATGAACATAGTCCATATTAGGGGCTCCCATGGTTTTAGAGAACCATGGGCACACATGTAAGGTCTAGATCAAAGCTCAGTTTTCGATGAAAGATCTTAACAGTTCCTGAATTCCTATAAATACCCACCCTCACTTCCTCCCAAAGCACACTTGAATCTGATTTTGGCTCTCTAAGTTGAAGTTTATGCTTCATACCTGAGAGTAAACCAGATCAAGAGCTTGCAGGGACCTTCTGTAAGTATTCTTTCGTTCTTTTCATTCGTTTTTGTCGTTAAAGTCAAACTGCGTTTGACTTTCTACTTTGACCAGTTTATGGTCAACGCGAAGTTCATTTGAACTTCATAACGTGAGGGTAATCACGATGGTTATAGTCCGTAGTGACTATACCTACTGATTACCACGTTATCTAGGCTCAGTGACGTGTCGTAGTTTCGGCCAAAATGCGTTTTCTCGCGTATTTTGTAACCAAACTACTCTAGGATATCAAAACCGTTTGTTTTGATATCAAAACCTATTTTCTAACTTAACTAAACATGTTCTTGCATGTTTAGCTCGTCATTTTTTTTAGATTAGTGCTTGTGTGGAGCCGAAAGTCAAGCGGACTAAACACCCGCTTAGACGTTCGAACACGACCCGATTGGTCGATCATTAGGATCCGACCAAACATGTTAAGTGACCATAGTAGCGTAGGGAATAACCTTCCGAGGTTATACCTTATGGTCACTTAGGTTTGATTAGTCACATGATAGGTAGTTTATATGCCTTAGGTAAATTACCAAAATGCCCTTTTTACGCCAAAATTCATTTTAAGCCTATGTAACATAATTTTTGATATCTAAACTGATTTAGCAACAATATTAGACATGTTAAGGCATATTTTACTTATCATAGGGCTAGTTAGGCATTCCGAACGCGTTTTACGCGAACAACGCGTTAAAGTAGCATAAGCTACCTAAACGTGTCGTAATGGGTCGTAAGCACTTAGGTTAGGTTTCATTGTAGTATGTAGGCTTTGTTAAACCATATTACATGAGTTTCCATACTCATTTGGTTTACAAACCCTCATTCTATCCGATCCTCCGATTTAGGTCCAGTTTATTAACATAGTTACCTATATTAGGTGTCGTTTGATTCCCGTGATCTCTAGCATTGTTTGGTTGTTACACAAGGACTTCTAGGCAATCTCAAGTGAGTACATAGACCCCTCTTTTACTGTTTTCAAACCGTTTTGGGGTGAAACACATGTTCCTACTTGTTACTTTCGTGCTTTTCTGTTTTCACATCATATACTTGCTATGTTCATTAGTACACTTATAGTACATGAATTACATTACACTGTTTTGCTTTGTATGTTAACTTAGCATACTTAGTACATTGTTTACATTTCTGCTATGTATGTTGACTGAGCATGCTAGCACATTGATTTACATGACATCTCTGCTATGTATGTTGACTGAGCATGCTAGCACATTGATTTACATTACATTAGTTGCATATGTTTACTCAACATATGGATACATTGTTTTACATCGCATTTTGTTGCATATGCTCATCCAGCATATGAACACATTATATTACATTTTGAACCGTTTGTAACTATTTGACTATGTGAACCATTGTAACTATTTGACTATGTGAACCGTTGTAACTAATTGACTATGTGAACCGTTGTAACCATTTGATTATATGAACCGTTTGTAACTGTTGAACCGTGTGAACCGTATTTGACCATACATAAACATTTCTACAATTGTTAAACATTTCCTCTTGGTGGTTGTTTGGGTAAGTGATTTAAGTAACGAGGCGACATGTAATACGATAAAAACACGGTGGATATGCCGCTGGTACTTCCTATATATAAGTGCTTTTATGGTATTACATATCGTAGCGTTATTTAAACCATTTCAGTTTAGACATTTTACATCTACAATACCATCTTCACATAAACATCGTTTTACAAATAACTTAACTTATACAAACCCATTTTACATGGTTATTCACTTAACCATACATTATTCTCTTATACATATATATATCATTTGGTTTATTTATCACTTTTCAAATGATTTTTGAAAGGGAACACTCAACAAGATTCATGGCCACTTTTTATTAAACAGTTTCTTTAAAATCAAGTCATGGATCCTATTTTCACAAAACCTATGTATCTCACAGGTATTTTTATGCTGACGTACCTATTTTCACATGTGTTTTCAGGAGCTGTTGCATAGGATGATCGAGACACACTTAGGCGGACATGTGCCTTAGTGACTTAAAACGAAGCAAGAACTAGTTAATTTATGTTATATACTCTTTGTTTCTTGTTTAAGACAATGTAACTCTCTGGATTGATAAATAAAACAAAACTTTAATATCCATGGTTGTGAAACAATTAATTCTGTTACAACATTCCCCGACGTTTCCGCCACGTTTCGTTGTTTTATGTGGTCGGGGTGTGACAGAAAAGTTGGTATCAGAGCCAATGGTTATAGGGAATTAGGTTATTAGTAATGCTTTGACATAGACTATAACCTTCCTAGGACCCTAACGCGAGTTTACTTGCGTTTAGTCATAAAACAATGCCGTTGCCTATCTTTAGGCAGCAACCACAACGAGAACATCAATTCCGAATCCGCTTTGAAAATTAATCATCTGTTTTTGGATGATTGATTAATAGGTTTTGAACCCTCTGTTGTAAGGTTTTGAACCCTCTGTTACAAGGTTTTGAACCCCTTTGAGTTTTCAAAATCTCGTAAAAAGTTTTGGGTCCTAAATAGTGTGAACACGTGCAAACTGGAAGAGTGAATGCCTGTACCCTGGGTTTTCTGTCTAAGGATAGAGTGTTCGTACAAATCCACATAATCGGACCAGTCACTCTTACCTGGGAACTCTTAGGGTGAGTGTCCACTTATAGGCGAGCATGTCTTCATGATATATTATGAGGACCTACTTGCTTTGATTCAGCCTTTGTGTGTCGTTTGTTTGCTTCGTGGTTCAAACAAATGACCATCACCCATGATTTTGGTCGGTAGTTATAACATCCGATTCTTACCCAATGCCATTTCATTTGGTTTCTCTCTTATTTCCCCTTTTTAGAATGCCTCCTCAACGCGACAATCAGATAGCGAATGCCGAACTGGCAGAAATCATCGCGCAGCAAATGGCTGCTGCTTTCCCAAATCTTATTGCTCAACTGAACCAAGCCAATAACAACAATAATGCTCCATGCAATTTCAAGAGTTTCATTTCGGCTAAGCCACTCAAGTTTAGTGGTTCTGAAGGAGCAACTGGACTCCTACAATGGTTCGAGAGCACTGAGAGTACATTTCGTCACGTTCAGTGTCCTGATAATCGCAAGGTCGAGTTTGCTTCCAGTGTCTTTCAGAAGAGGGCTCTTACATGGTGGAACGGGGTGATGAGAGACCGTGGTGCTGAGGTTGCTTTAGCACAGACTTGGGCCAAGCTTAGGGCTCTTATGATGAAGGAATTCTGTCCTCGTCATGAGCTAAGGGCTCTAGAAAGGGAATTTGATGATCTTAAGCAAGATAGCGGTGAGCATCGAGCCTACACGGACTATTATGAGGAGTTAAGTCTGTTATGCCCAAACATGGTCACGCCTTTGGATAAGGCAATCGAAAAATACATTGATGGCCTCCCTGACTCAGTACAAGACATTGTGACTGGTAGCAACCCTACTACAGTTAGACAGGCCATTGAGCTATCTGCAACCTTGACTGAATCTCGGATCAGGAAAGTTAAACTTTTTCGAAAGGATGACAAGAAACCAATCGAGGAATCAAAGACTATGGATGAACAGACTGGATCCCCTAAGAAGTCAAAGAAGTGAAAGGCTTCTCAGAACTTCGCCGTAGTTGCTCACAATGATCAAGCCATCCCCAATCAACCAGCTCAACCCCCTGCTATAAAGCCATACAACGGAACTGCACCCTTGTGCAATCAATGTAACCTTCATCATCATGCTGGTGTGAAGTGCCGCAAATGCCAAATTTGTGAACTTATAGGTCATACAGCAAGGGTTTGCCCAACCGCAGCTACACCAAATCAAGCTAACAACAATCATGCTCAAGCTCGTTTTCCACCGGGGTCTTGCTACAACTGTGGCGAGATGGGCCATTTTCGTAGGAATTGCCCAAGGCTTGCTAATGCAAATCCAGCGCAGGGATGAGTATCTGACTGGCAGAAGAGAACGATGTTTAGAAAATAATCAAGCCTTGTGTATTATTTTCTTTTGTTATCACGATCTATGAAACAGCTATTGTTGTTATTGTTGTTTGTAAATAAATCCTTTATTTACATTGCAATGTACAATTGTGGTTGCATAAATAAACGATATATCCCCTACGATACCGATAATCAAGGAACCGCATTCCTCCCATCTTTTGATTTCTTGTGATTTCCATGAAGAACCTAAGTACACGTTTCTCCTAAAGAAACAAAGTACAAGGCGCAAGTTACAACACTGGACGAATACCCAATATACCACTATAAATCCTTAATAGGGTACCTAAGGGTATTTCCGTAAGTCCTTAATTATTGTGTACCTTAATTCGAATGTTATGATTCCTGGTAATCAGAAATCGAATTTTGGTAGATCACCCTATTTTCAGATAGATTCTTGAGGACGTTGAAGTCCATCGACTGGGTTCCTGGTGTACCTTGAATACCCATGTTCAAATCGACATCAAGTTAATAACAATTAATAACAAGATGATAACAAATTTTTATCCAAGAAAACAATTATGTGCTTGTGTGTGATGTGTTGACCTAATCATAAGTTGTCTCGACCTTGTTCAAATTCTATCCCCTACACATTATAAAACAAACTGTGATTACTATGCAAGGAATTACGTAATTATGGATGCATACATAATTATGGAATTTAGTGAACAGAAATCCAGCAGGTTCTGTCATGTGTCTAGAGTTAACCCTATTCATTTCCATTTTTGATAAAGCATCCGTTGAGGAAAAATGAACTAGGTATTCATTTTTCACTTTTGAAAGAATATCCGTTGAGGGAAATGAATATCCGTTTGTTAATATCCTTCATTTCCAATTCTGAAGAATAACCGTTGAGGAAAATGAATCATCCATTCATTTTCGCTTCTGAAGAATATCCGTTGAGGGAAATGAATATCCGTTTGTTTAATCCTTCATTCCCAATTCTGAAGAATACCCGTTGAGGAAAATGACTCCGTTTGTTCATTTTCGTTTCTGAAGAATATCCGTTGAGGGAAATGAATATCTGTTGATTATTCCTTCATTCCCGTTTCTGATGAAGAACCCGTTGAGGAAAATGACTCCGTTCGATCATTTTCTCTTCCGAAGAATATCCGTTAAGGAAAATGACAGGATTATGCCTTGCATATCCTTGATGCTCACTTAACACAAAGTCACAGACAGACTCCTACGAATAAATTTCGGGACGAAATTTCCTGAAGTAGGGGAGACTGTGACACCTGGGTCACTGCGACCATCAAACAAATAGCAAATCAATGAAATATTATTTTTCATACTTGGAATTTGTATAAATATGTGTATCGTTTGCACATATCAATTCTTGTTTGATTTCGGGCTTTAAATCGCTTTCTGGAAGGTTATACGCGATCTGATGCGTAAATATAACCAGTTTAATGCAACAAACACTTCAGAACATAAAAATATGCTTAACATACCTTAAATAACCTCTACATAACTTAGAAATAAGTTTTGAAGGCTTTGGTATGGCAAAATCAAGTTTAAACGCTTAAAGGGACTAAATTCGACAAACTGCGAAAGTATGACTATTCGTACTGGAACAGACACTACGGAACATGACCATAAGTTAAACATACCATAAATATCCTTTACATAGCTTAGAAATAGGCTTTGAGGGGTTCGATGTGCTAAAATAAACTTTTGAATCATTCAGGGACTAAAAGCGTCAAAAAGTGCACAAGTTTGCACTTTCGCGCATAACTTACGTTCTGAATACATCCGGACATCCAAAAATTTATGTAAGCATTAAAATATTTTATTTTAGTGTTTGGCATAAGAAAAATCCATTCGTCGCGCAATTTGGACCGTTTTTGCGTCTATTACGACTTCCGTCGTAATTAACCGAACAACGCAACCGTACGGCCAAACGAACCGACATCCGACATATTTTTTAGCACATTTTAAGTTCCCTATAATTGAAATTTATTTTAGAGCCTTGAAATGGGGTTAACGGGGCTTAAAAGTGCCACAAATCAAGTTTTACAGGTGAAGGGACCATTTTTGAAATTTCTGGCAGATTCAATGAACCTAGTCCATTTTGAAGTGTTGATGGTTTTAACCCATGGTTTTGCAAAACCATGGGCTGGTATTCAATGAACATAGTCCATATTAGGGGCTCCCATGGTTTTAGAAAACCATGGGCACACATGTAAGGTCCAGATCAAAGCTTAGTTTTCGATGAACGATCTTAACGGTTCTTGAATTCCTATAAATACCCACCCTCACTTCCTCCCAAAGCACACTTGAATCTGATTTTGGCTCTCTAAGTTGAATTTTATGCTTCATACCTGAGAGTAAATCGGATCAAGAGCTTGCGGGGACCTTCTGTAAGTTTTCTTTCGTTCTTTTCATTCGTTTTTGTCGTTAAAGTCAAACTGCGTTTGACTTTCTGATTTGACCAGTTTATGGTCAACGCGAAGTTCGTTTGAACTTCATAATGTGAGCGTAATCACGATGGTTATAGTCCCTAGTGACTATACCTACTGATTACCATGTTATCTAGGCTCAGTGACGAGTCGTATTTCGGCCAAAATGCGTTTTCTCGCGTATTTTGTAACCAAACTACTCTAGGATATCAAAACCGTTTGTTTTGATATCAAAACCGTTTTTTTATATCAAAACCTGTTTTCTAACTTAACTAAACATGTTCTAGCATGTTTAGCTCGTCATTTTTTTTAGATTAGTGCTTGTGTGGAGCCGAAAGTCAAGCGGACTAAACACCCGCTTAGACTTTCGAACATGACCCGTTTGGTCGATCATTAGGATCCGACCAAACATGTTAAGTGACCATAGTAGCGTAGGGAATAACCTTCCGAGGTTATACCTTATGGTCACTTAGGTTTGATTAGTCGCATGATAGGTAGTTTATATGCCTTAGGTAAATTACCAAAATGCCCTTTTTACGCCAAAATTCATTTTAAGCCTATCTAACATATTTTTTTATATCTAAACTGATTTAGCAACAATATTAGACATGTTAAGGCATATTTTACTTATCATAGGGCTAGTTAGGCATTCCGGACGCGTTTTACGCGAACGACGCGTTAAAGTAGCATAAGTTACCTAAACGTGTCGTAATGGGTCGTAAGCACTTAGGTTAGGTTTCATTGTAGTATGTAGGCTTTGTTAAACCATATTACATGAGTTTCCATACTCATTTCGTTTACGAACCCTCATTCTATCCGATCCTCCGATTTAGGTCCAGTTTATTAACATAGTTACCTATATTAGGTGTCGTTTGATTTCCGTGATCTCTAGCATTGTTTGGTTGTTACACAAGGACTTCTAGGCAATCTCAAGTGAGTACATAGACCCCTCTTTTACTGTTTTCAAACCGTTTGGGGTGAAACACATGTGCCTACTTGTTACTTTCGTGCTTTTCTATTTTCACATCATATACTTCTATGTTCATTAGTACACTTATAGTACATGAATTACATTACACTGTTTTGCTTTGTATGTTAACTTAGCATACTTAGTACATTGTTTACATTTCTGCTATGTATGTTGACTGAGCATGCTAGCACATTGATTTACATTACATTAGTTACATATGTTTACTCAACATATGGACACATTGTTTTACATCGCATTTTGTTGCATATGCTCATCCAGCATATGAACACATTATATTACATTTTGAACCATTTGTAACTATTTAACTATGTGAACCGTTGTAACTATTTGACTATGTGAACCGTTGTAACTAATTGACTATGTGAACCATTGTAACCATTTGATTATATGAACCGTTTGTAACTGTTGAACTGTGTGAACCGTATTTGACCATACATAAACATTTCTACAATTGTTAAACATTTCCTCTTGGTGGTTGTTTGGGTAAGTGATTTAAGTAACGAGGCGACATGTAATACGATAAAAACACGGTGGATATGCTGCAGGTACTTCCTATATATAAGTGCTTTTATGGTATTACATATCGTAGAGTTATTTCAACCATTTCAGTTTAGACATTTTACTTCTACAATACCATCTTCACATAAACATCGTTTTACAAATAACTTAACTTATACAAACCCATTTTACATGGTTATTCACTTAACCATACATTATTCTCTTATACACACACACACATATATATATATATATATCATTTGGTTTATTTATCACTTTTCAAATGATTTATGAAAGGGAACACTCAACAAGATTCATGGCTACTTTTTATTAAACAGTTTCTTTAAACTCAAGTCATGGATCCTATTTTCACAAAACCTATGTATCTCACAGGCATTTTTATCCTGACGTACCTATTTTCACATGTGTTTTCAGGGGCTGTTGCATAGGATGATCGAGACACACTTAGGCGGACATGTGCCTTAGTGACTTAAAACGAAGCAAGAACTAGTTAATTTATGTTATGTACTCTTTGTTTCTTGATTAAGACAATGTAACTCTCTAGATTGATAAATAAAACGAAACTTTAATATCCATGGTTGTGAAGCAATTAATTCTGTTACAACACACCCCGGCGTTTCCGCCACGTTTCGTTGTTTTATGTGGTCGGGGTGTGACAAAATTTTAGCTGGGATACTTATTGTCCGGATAAAGAGATTTTAAAAACCAAAGCTTTTGTTGCTCGAGTTACTGAAGACAGTGATAATGATGATGATTATTATGCAAGTAAAATGGAAGTGCACTTGAGAATGATGTGTTGGTGCAGTTGTCTGTCGACTTCATCTTCGTTCGAGTCTTAGGCTAGTTCGTATAAATCAGTGCACGTAAAACGAGGAAATGGAATTTATAGGTGATTCCGCTTGAAAATGACACATGGTCATTTCAAGCGAAATCAAGTGAATTAGTTCTTATGTGGGGTTTCGCTTGAACAAATGATTCTGCTTGAAACTGTTTCAAGCGGAATTACATGACTATATATATCCATTCAAGCGATATCAGTTGTAATCTTTTTGTTTTCCGACGGCGAAGTGCTGTCGTAGTGTGTCTGTGTTGTAATTCGTTCTGTGATCAATAAACAAGACAGTTAATAGTGAATACAAGCTAAACAAAGACAGAATCAATGAATTCCGCCTCTGATTCTGTCTGAGCACTCTTCTGATCGACTCGTTTGGTCGTTTCATGATCCTACATGTGGTATCAGAGCTCCGGAGGTAGAGTTCTTACCGTTTAGCTCGTTTTCGCTAGAAAATTCTGATTTCTACACCTTCTTTTCTAATTTGAACTTGTTTTCACGATTAAAATCGGTTCATTTTCTCACATATTGTGTAAAACTGTGTTTTAACAAACCCTTGAGAGAATCAGATCAAATTTCGGATTAAAACTGCTAAAAATGGACTGAAAACCTTATTCCGCTTGAACGTGACACTTGATTCCGCTTGAAAATTTGTGGTATTTTCAAGCGCAATAAGATATTCCGCTTGAAAAGATCTGATTCTGCTTGAAAATTGAAGTAATTTCAAGCGAAATACGTGATTCCGCTTGAAACTTCCTGATTTTGCTTCAAAATCGTTATTCCGTTTGAGATATTCAAGCGAAATCAGTGATTCCGCTTCAGTGAGCTATTTCGCTTGAAAAGTTTCAAACAAAATCAGTTATTTCGCTTGAACTGGTAATTTCGCTTGAAACTGTGAGTGTGTGATTCCGCTCCAAAGGGTATTCCGCTTGAAAACACTAATTTCATTTGAAAGGGACTGTCTGGATAAACGTGTTTCCAAATTATGGATATAAATTTCTTTAATATGGATAGTAAAACACTTTTATTAATAGAAGAGTTTAACTCGTTTTCAAATTGTCCAGGTGAAAGTACAAAGAG
Organism: Helianthus tuberosus; assembly: GCA_030545235.1. Lineage (NCBI taxonomy): Eukaryota > Viridiplantae > Streptophyta > Magnoliopsida > Asterales > Asteraceae > Helianthus > Helianthus tuberosus. The sequence goes on along the minus strand of JARYGA010045800.1, from coordinate 108,842 downwards.
TATCATTGAGAGATATAGCCATCTTGTTCGTTCAATGTCTGAGATGGGTTTAACCAAAAATCCAGGTGAATGGGTTGAGAAATTAGCGAATGCTTTACCTCAAAAAGAATGGGAAACATATATTTTGAGTTTAAAAAGAACAGGAGAATACTATGGATTGTCAATTTCTCAATTCATTAAGAAGATTGAAGAGCAAATGGAGAACAATGTTGTGAATGAGAAAAGACAAATTGGAAAATCAATATTAAAAAGGAGCCAAAATAAAGGTGTACAAGTAGGAGAGGAACAGACTGAAGAGATTTCAGCTTTGAAAGATGAGAAGAAAAATGATGATAAACAAATTCTTGTTTTGCAGGAAAATTGTGAGAAGTTGAAATCTGAAAATGCCAAACCGTTGAGTGACTTGAACAGTTTGACATTAGAAAACAAGGTTCTGAAAGAGAAAGAGAAATAAAAAGAGTTTGAAAGCAAAATGAAATCTTCAGAAAATGAAGATTTCTGGATAAAGCTTGAAAACAAAAATTTGAAAGTAAATGAAACAAAATTTCAAGAACAGTTAAAAGTTTAGAAAATGAAAAATCTGTTCTTGAAAACATTAAAATTGAAATTGAAAAAAACAATAAAGTCTCATCTTGAAAGAATATCTCAGCTTGAAAATGAAGCTAAGAATTCAAGGAACAAAATTGATGAGCTTGAAAAGAAATTGAAAGGTTTTTTGACCTCATCAGAATTTTTGAATCATCCTTGTCCAAAACCGATCAATTCTGTTCCAACAAGTGACGATGTCACAAACTATGATAAAGTCATAGTTGAAGATTGTGATGAAAAATCTGATAATGAAAATGAAAAAATTGAGAAAAAGAAATTGTTTTTGAAATTAAAAGAAAAGTTTCAAGAAACTGTTCCGTAATCAACTGAAAAGGGAGAATGCTCTAAGCAAAAACCTTTGAAGAAGAAAGTGGAACAAAAACAAAAAGAGAAAAATTTGAAAAATATTCAAAAAGAAAATAAAAGCTCATCAGATCAATCATCCAATCGCAATCAAAAAGCACAAAAATTGAAAAATGAAAACTCAAAAATAGTTGGTAATAAGTGGTGCAGGTTTGACCACAGTGCTCAAAAGCCAAATATAGCATACAAGAGGAGAAATTATTATCACCAAGCCAAACAGTGCTATGATATGAATGTTTGGACTGAAAGTGGTGATTGGTACGATAACAGAGTGTGTTACAGATGCGGTTATCAAGGACATATTGCTGTTAACTGCCAGAGTTGGAATTTTGAGATGAGAAGATGCTTTAACTGCAATATCATAGGTCACATTGCGAAAGATTGCTCAAGGAGATCAAATGAAAGATCGAGGGTTGTTTTTCAAAAATTGGCAAAGAAACCAGTCAAAGTCAAAAAGGTTGAAGAAAAGCCTGAAGAAAAGAAAGTGAAGCTTTCTCAAGGGCAAAAAGACAGACTGAGGAAAAACAGGAAGAAGGCCAGGGAGTATCTGGAGAAAATTTTGTCCTCGGATTCACCAGTTGGTACAAATAAGAGGTCTGACGAATCGATTCACTCGACTGCAAAGTCAAGTAAAACGAATTCATCAGATACAAATCTGGGGACGAAAGAAAGAAAAGAGAAGAAGAAGAAAATTGTTGGCGATGAATTAGTTTTTTCGGAAACAAAGGAGCCACATGTCAGCGATGAATCTGGCTCATTAAAGTCAGACAAGCCACATTCAGGCAATGATTCTGGATCATCAAAGCCAGAGGAGCCAGTTGTTGAGGTAAAAGTTGAGAATTCTGTTCTAACAGTGGATGATGTGAATTTTCCACCATTGTTGAACAACAATTCAAAATCACCCAAGGACAGTCAGGCTTGGGTAAAACTTTTCAAATATAGAAACCTGACTTGCCAGAGTTCCCAGGTTGGTAAGCGTGGAACATGAATCGGCACATTTCTTGAGAAGTTCACTTCGGTGATATTTCGATCGACAAGTGGTTAATCAAGGACATTAAGCTGTACTTGATTTTCTACTAGTGGTTTTGATGTTTAAATCAGGAAATGATAAATCTTTACATGTGGATAAAAAGAAAATTTGATGAAGTGACCCCGAACCTACAAGTGATTTGTAAACAAACTAATTTTTCCAGAAAAACCATTTTGATTAAAACAAAGTTAAGTGTTTTGAAATCATAATGGGAAAATAGTTTGTTATAAGGGGGAGTTCTGATTGTTTATGCCAAGTGGATGGAGAATTGAAGCAATTCTCATCATGTTGTTATTTTATTTGTACAATTTGATTTCAAATTTTCCCAGAAAATCAAAATTGAAATCTATTTTGATTTTAGGGGGAGAAAATTTTAAAAAAATAGAAAATTTGAAAATGTCAAAAACATTGAAAATTTTAAAAATGCGTTTTGTTGAGACAAGAGGAAAAGATAGTAAATCAGTGGACTATCACAGCATGCTAAAGAAATGAAAAGTTTAAAACTGATAAACGGTCTCACTAAAGATGTGACGATAGGCTTAGCTAGACTAGTAGATTTGCGATAACGATACAAACATAAAGCAAAATGCCTAGTTCTAGTGGGAAACATGATTGAAAGCATAGCACTTGGTTTTGTCCTTCTTGATTGTGTACCTGCTCAGTAATCGATGAATGCCAAAAAGCATTAAAACTGGTTAAGTTTGTGAGCTTTCACAACTTTGCTAAAAATGACGCTATGATTGTGTATTTCTTTTTGCAAAGATTTAAACTTGTTTTATTTCTTTATTTTGTTTAAGCATTGGACATCCTCTGCGTATACGTGAGTATCGACCTGGATGTTAGTGCCTAAACGTTCTGCTTTATTTTCTTTGGTGTTTCGTTTAAGCTTTGGATCACCTCTGCGTATACGGGAGTATCGACATGGTGGTTAAAGTCTAAACAACTTCAACTTGTTTTTATTTTCTTATTTTGTTTAAACATTGGACTTTCTTTGCGTATACGGAAGTATCGACCTGATTGTTAGTGTTTAAACATTCTGCTTTGTTTTCGCACAAATCACAGTTGATAAAAGTTTAAAGGCATTATTTGAGTCAGTGTATTGCATGATGAGGGGATATGATGAGATCGTGGGGTCCATAAGAATTTAGTGCAAAATTAATATACCTTAACGTATCGATAAGCATTTCGAAAGTTTTTAGATTGAGTTTAAGTGGACAAAAATATCGTCAGTCTATGTGAATCGTTTAGATCTGAAAACGATTAAAAGCTTAACGATGCTAGTGATGTGTTTCAAAACTGATATGATTCTCTTTCACAAACTCACAAAAATAGTGTTTGTACATATTTCATTTCTGCATTTAAATTCTGTTCTTGCATTTATGTTTCATATTTTGAAAAATCCAAAAAGATTTTCGACAAATGATGTTGGAGAGCTGTTTTTCAAAATTCCAAAGGCTAAACATGATGAACAGATGGTTTGGATAACTGATTTGAAATGTTTAAGATGATTCTTTAATTGAATCAGAATTTAGAATGTTTCAAATTTTGATAAGATTTTCAAATGTGAAAATTTGTTTATCTTATGAGTGGATAAGATGTGTGTAGGTGAAAGAAAGGTTTATGATCATGTTGCTACAAGGAGCCAGGAGATGATTCAGAACCTGTGAAGAGCTTAATCAGAGAAAATTTCAGGATGCATTCTCAAGGCGATAGCTAATTCCTGACAGAATATCCCAGCTTGATGAGAGGGGGAGTCTGACGAGGTTAGATCCAAAGAGATAGATCCTGGAACATCATTCATGCAGACCGATCAAGATTGAAGAGTCATCATGTTGAAGACTCTCACTGAAGATTCCGTCAACATTCAAGGGGGAGTTTGTTGGTGCAGTTGTCAGTCGACTTCATCTTCGTTCGAGTCTTAGGCTAGTTCGTATAAATCAGTGCACGTAAAACGAGGAAATGGAATTTATAGGTGATTCCGCTTGAAAATGATACATGGTCATTTCAAGCGAAATCAAGTGAATTAGTTCTTATGTGGGGTTTCGCTTGAACAAGTGATTCCGCTTGAAACTGTTTCAAGCGGAATCACATGCCTATATATATCCATTCAAGCGATATCAGTTGCAATCTTCTTATTTTCCGACGGCGAAGTGCTGTCGAAGTGTCTCTGTGCTGTAATTCGTTCTGTGATCAATAAACAAGACAATTAATAGTGAATACAAGCTAAACAAAGACAGAATCAATGAATTCCGCCTCTGATTCTGTCTGAGCACTCTTCTGATCGACTCGTTTGGTCGTTTCACGATCCTACATGATGGAAGAAAGTGACAGCGAGGATGGAAAAGTTAAAAAGAAAAAGAAGAAAACTTAAAAACCAGTTAGCAGTGATGATGAAGAAGTCCCTGTGATCAAAAGAAAAGTTAAAGAAGTTCCAGTTTTCAAAATTGATGCTCAAAAGATTCCTGTGAATTGTGAAAACTGTGAGATTATAAAGAAGAAAAACAGTGAATTGATTAACAAAATGAACATATTGAAAGAATCCTACGATGTTCTGAACAAAGCCATGAATCAATACAATTAATCAAGCAGTGAACAAGCAACAGCTATGAAGACACTTCAGGGAGCTTTCATGACAAAGCAGAAAGTGGTGAACAATTATATTGAGAAGTGTGCTATGTTGGAACAAAAATTGGAAACTCAAAGAATTGAGACAGAAAGAGTTAATAGATTGTTAAAAAGTTGCTCATGTACTTCTTATGTTATTGATAGGATTTATCCAACTGTAGAAGGCATGAAGGCGTTTGAAGAAGAAAGATACTGAAGTAAAGACTTATGGTAAGAAACAAAGTATCAGTTACAACAAGTGTCCACCCCCGCTTGAAAATGGATATTCTCCTAGAAATCCAAATTCAGAATGAGTCGAAAAGGCAACAAACTTACAGTGGGAGTCGGAGTCTTCAGAAAATTTGCCAGAAAATATCGATGACATTTTCACATCGTCTGACACTGATCATGAGTCCGAGTTAAGAAAGAAAGTGGTCGATCAGGTGTTGGATAACGATGAAACCGAGGAGTCAAAGTTGGAGTCAAAATCTGAGTCCGACACGTCAAGTCAAGCAGTCAAAGAGGAGAAACGGGTTTACAATAAAGAGTTTCTGTTATCAAAATCTAATTTGAATGATGAGACATTCAAAGTGGCATATACTTTTAATGATTCAGACAAATTATATTCTGATGAAGAATTTCCAATAAGAGGTGTCAAAACAGAAATGATCAAAAAGGTTTTCAAACTAACAGAAATTAAAATTTCTGAAATAAAAGATGTTAATCTTAATGAAAAACCTAAAAAGTACACTTCAAGAGTTCAACAAAGAGAAAACAAGAAAAAAGGGTTACAGTTCTGGTTCAGGTTATCGAAATAAACCAAACTATAACGGTAATTTCAAAAAGAAAGGTCTTGGTTTTATTCCACTAGAAAATTATAAAAATAAAAAATATGTTAGAGATTTTAAATCAAAAATGGTATTTGTTTCAGGTACATCTTTTGAAGAAGAGAAAGAAAATTTGTTCAGAAAGCAGTCGAACAAAGAATTTCTTGCAAAGAAGCAAGAAGAAATGAAGATGGTTGATCAAAAGAAAGAAACGAGAACCTGTTTCCAATGCAAAACAATTGGTCATATTGCCAAGAATTGTTCTAAGGCAATTCAATCAAAACAGGAAGTGTCTCGTAAACTGCAAGAAAAGATGGTTGAGAATGATTCACCAATCAAACAATTTAAAGTTTTTGAAGATTCAAAATTTGAGATTGGTGAATGTTTAAAGAGGTTTTATAAGAGAAAAGAAAATCTTGACAACTAAAAGTGGGTTGTTAAGAAATTTGATGATCGTTCTAGCAATGATTCTGATATGTCAAAATCAGAGGAGCTATCTTCTGGCGATGAATCTGATTCCACAAAATCAGAGGAGCCACAAGTTGATTTAAAATGTGAAAAGTCAGTGCCGCCAATGGATGAGGTAAATTTTCTACCATTGCGGGCTGAAAATTTTAAGCAAAAAGTTAGGAACACCGAGATTTTAAATCAATTCTTTTCTTAAAAGAAGGAATTTGAATTTGAAAAAGCCTTTAACTCCAAAGTGAAACACATTTTTGGAAAAATGATTGATGGGAAGGCAAAAGGAGTTAAGGAATTTTATGAGAAGAAGATGAAAGGAAAGAAAAAGAGTGTTGGTAACTCGGAATCTCCCAAGGTCTGTCAGGCTTGGGAGAATCTCTTTAACTGAAAAAACCTGACTTGCCGGAGCTCCCAGGTTGGTAAGTGTGGAGCATATATCGGCATCATTCTTGAATTATGATTGTTTGAATGAATATACAAGTGGTTATTGGTGTAACCTATAAGTGGTAATTCAGGGACATTAAGTTGTACTTGATTTTCTACAAGTGTTGATTGATGATGGAACCTAAAATTGTTAAATTTTTACAAGTGATTGAAAAAGAACAAGGTGATGAATTGATCCCCATTCCATACAAGTGGTAAAATCAACAAATCTTATTTTCCGGAAAAACCATTTTGATTAAAACAAACTTAAGTGTTTTGAAATCATAATGGGAAAATAGTTTGTTGTAAGGGGGGGGGGGGGGTTCTGATTGTTTATGCCAAGTGGATGGCGAATTGAAGCAATTCGATGTCAGTTGTCATTCTTCTTGTACAGTTTGTTTTCAATTTTCTTTAAATGTTTTTGAATTTTAGGGGGAGTAAGAATTTCAGAAAATCCAAAAACATTAGAAAATTTGAAAAAGTAAAAAACATTAAAAAAGTAAAAAACATTGAAAAAGCAAAAAATGAGTTTTGTTGTGAAAAAAGAGGAAATGATAGTACATCAGTGGACTATCACAACATGCTAAAGAAATGAAAAGTCAAATGTGATAAACGGTCTCACTGATGATGTGCCAGTAGGTTTTCACACGCTTAGTAGATTGTGTTCGAGATATAAACCCAAATTTCAAACTTACTTATATCGTGGGGAACATCTCTCGGATATATGGGTAACCCCCGAAATCTTGTTTGAAAGGTCCCTCTTTCTGAGATACTAGGTCTTTATACTTAGTGATATCTGGGGTATTATCCCGGGACTTCTGATTTTGCGGAAGCAATGGCCTAGTCCCCGTATAATACTTTTCGCTTGCTTGAAATATAGCATCGCCCTCAGTACAAAAAATGATGAAACATTGAAAATGCTAATCATGTGTTGTTGAAGAAAAGATTCTCTAAAGGGAACACACCAAAAAGTCGAAGCCATCATCTCTCTGATTTTGCGGAAGCAATAGCCTGAGCTCTCATGGCCCTTACATTTAACCCTTTATAGATATCATCTAGGTATACTCACCTATAAGACTGAATATTGGGATCTGGATACGGGAGTATATTCAAGTGGTGGGACACGCGAATAAGTTTAAGTCTTTTAAAACATTAATCTCGTATCTCGAAACAATTGAACTTTGTATGAACATTTAAGTGGATCAGTATACTGACAATCTAAGTGAATCGTTTAGAACCTAAAATGTCAAAAGCTTAACGGTGTTAGTAATTTGTCTCAGAAACTGATATGATCCTTTTACACAAACTCACTAAAATATTGTCTGTAAATATTTCTTTACTGCTTTTCATTCATAAAAAAATCCAAAAAGATTTAAGTGTGTTTTAGCTTAAACCTTTTAAAAATCCAAAAAGATTTTTGACAAATGATGTGAAGAGTTGATTTCCAAAATTCCAAGTGCTAAACATGATGAATATTTCGAGAAGGGGAGTCTGTGTATAATAAAAAAATTTGAATGGTTTGTCTTCAAGTGGTTATCAAAAGCTTTTAAATGTTTAATCATTTTATTTTTACAAGTGGTTCTTCAGAGATTAACATTGTAAAATCATTCTTTGATTGATTTTGTTTCTACAAATGGTTAGCAGAGAATAAATTTGTCGAATTTTAAATTTGTGAAATTTATTTTGAGGTAGAGGATGTGTAGGTACACCAGGTTTTCGATTCCTAAGGAATCTATGATCAGAGAGCCAGGTTTCAATCCTGAACATGGGTGCCAGGTCATGATCCTAATTCCAGCTTATTTATAGGGGGAGTCTGTAGATGAATAGAGCCAAATTCTGATCCTGGAACTAAAGTTCACAAAAGCTAATGATGCTGATGAACTTAAGGAATTAAGAGATCTGATCAAGAGAATTAGAATGAGATAAAAGCCAGGTCGAGATCCTGAAGATGAAGAGAAGAGAGAAGATTGAGGATACTTTACATTGTTAGATACTTCAAAAGAGTTGGAGAAGACTGATAAAGACTGAAGATTCGAAGACTCGACACTGAAGACTTCGTCAACATCCGAGGGGGAGTCTGTTGGTGCATCCGTCTGTCGACTTCGTCTTGTATCGAGTCTTGTGATAGAATAGATAGATCAGGGCACATAGTACGAGAAATCTGTCAAATATGGGTTAGTAGGTAATTTCGCATGAAATTACAACTTGGTAATTCCACAAGAAATTACTTGGTGATTTCACACGAAATCTGACTTCGCATGAAATCTAATTTCGTTTGTGGAAATTCCGTGCGAAATTAGCTTGCCTATAAATAGGTGCTTTCTGATTTCGTTTGAAGGATTTCCAACTTTCCGGCTTGAGTACCGAACTGCTGCCGAAGTGTCTACTCGTTGTAATTCTTTGTCAAATCAATCAAAAGACAGTTTAAAGTGATATTCTTACTGAATTAACTTGATACGTCTGTTTCCGCCTTTCGTATCGAGCAAAAACTCTTCTGAATGACTCGTTTGGTCCGTAAAACGATCCTAAAGACATCTTACTCTCAACGAATAAGAGGAACAAATCCCTTCTTGACTACATACGTCTCTCACAATCACCATGTACCACACCTGAGCCTAGCCTTATGTACTGTCTTATTACAGACAACAAAGAACTAAGTTAAGTTATAATATTTGGTGAATATCAAGACCCAATATGTATCTTAGGTCAGAGGATACTATGATATTCGCCTTTACTCAAATTTACTTATGATCAATCACAAATGATTCCATGCAGTAACATTTGAGAACGGGTCAGTCCAATATTTGTATCCCACAAATATCTATGAACCTTGGCAGCAACACTTTGCTCTATATTCATACCTCATGAATATCCACCAATCCAAGTTCATAATAGTCTTACATTCATATTTGTTCCCACAAGTATGATCGACTACGAACATTTAAAATAAGTAACTTATTCATGGATTTAAACATGCTAAAATGGAACATAACTCAAAATACCATAAAGAGTCATAATAACAATTATTCCAATATCCAAATACAAAATAGATCAAATCCAATCACTAGAATATCGAAGTCCCAAGGCACAAGTATGACCCTTCATACTTTGCTTGTTCAAGAAGCTTTGTGAGTGGATCCGCAATATTTTGATCAGTGCGAACTTTGCGAATACATATCTTTCTCTTTTCAACTTCATCCCTTATGTAGTTGAATCTCCGCTCAATGTGCATAGTCTTTTGATGTGCATGAGGTTCCTTGATTTGAGCAATCGCACCAACGTTATCACAAAAGACCTCTAGGGGACCTGAATGGTATGGACTTCCCCTAGATCGGCAATAATTCAAGTGGCAGATCCATATGAATTATCTTAATCAATGAAGCGGCGATGTATTCTGATTCTGTAGTGGACAATGCTACCCTGATTGTGATCGAAGATCATCTTGATCATTTTCGAAATTCATATCCGTTTAACCCTTTACAATGAATTCTAAAACTCGCATCCCTGTAACCCTTTACAACGAGTTTTCTTCACCAGATCCATATATTAGAAACATGTCCTTAGTCATTCTAAGGTATTTCAATATACTTTTAACAGTCATCTAATGACCGTTACTTGGATATCGCTGGTATCTTCTCGTCATGCTTGAAGCGCATGACATGTCCGTTCTAGTGCATATCATTACATACATAATGGATCCTATAGCAGATGCATATGGGATTACTTTCATTCTTTCTTGCTCATCTTTTGAGCTTGGACATTTAGACGCACTCAATATTGTCCTCTCTTGAATAGGTACCAAACCTTTCATAGAGTTCTCTATCTTGAACCTTTTCAAGACTTTGTCAATGTATGCACTTTGGTTTAAACCTATCAAATGCCTTGATCTATCCCTATAGATCTCTATTCCCAAAATATAGATGACTTCTCCAATATCCTTGATGGAAAAACAACTTCCAAGCCAGGTTTTTACACCTTCCATGGTTGGAAGGTCAATTCCAAATAGTGGAATGTCATCGACATACAGTGCTAAGAAAGTAATAATGCTCCCACAAGCCTTCTTAGACACACAAGCTTTATCAATGTTCTTGATGAATCCATATTCCCTAATCTCTTCATCAAAATGGTGATTCAAACTACTCGATGCTTGTTTCAATCCACAGATTGATTTCTTTAACTTGAATACTTTGTCAGGATGTTTTGGAACGACAAAACCTTCTGGCTGAACCATATAGACATCTTCCTTAAGATATCCCTTTAGGAAAGTCGTTTTGACATCCATTTGCCAAATCTCATATTCATAAAATGCAGGTATGGAAAATAACATCCTTATTGACTTTAGCATCGCCAAAGGCGAGAAGGTCTCATCATAATCAACCCCTTGAGTTTGAGTGAAGCCTTTTGCTACAAGTATCGCTTTATAAGCATCCATGTTTCCATGCAAATCTGTTTTCTTCCTGAAAACCCACTTATTTCCAACCACTTTGGAGTGAAGAAGTGTTACAACCAATTCCCATACTTGGTTGTTATACATGGATTGCATCTCTACGTTCATGGCTTCAAGCCATTTGTCATAATCAGATTTTGACATTGCATCATGGTATGTGGTAGGTTCACCCGTATCTACCACATAGCATCCATTTATGAAAAATCCATATCTTTCAGGTGGACTACTACTTCTACCAGATCTGCGAACATTTTGTGTGTAATGATCAAACACTTGATCATTTTCAACAACCACTTGTTGAGTGCTAGTATTAACCAAATGTGTATCGGCTTGTGGTTCTCGATCCTTATCAAGTTCCATTATTCTAATAATTCCTTCCACAAGGAACTTAGCTTCCATGAACTCAGCCTTTCGAGTAACAAATACCTTTTGCTCTGTTGGATCGTAGAAATAATATCCTATACCATATTTAGGATATCCTTCAAAGATACACTTAGTGGATCGTTCTTCCAATTTGTTTGGGATGTATTGCTTCACATAAGCTTCACAACCCCATACCTTCAAATATGATAATGATGGTGCCCATCCATGCCATATTTCAAAAGGTTTCTTATCCACTTTCTTGGTTTGTGCCATATGGGCCACGGAGAGCAAAGCGTAACCCCAAAATGATAGAGATAAAGTGCTCCTAGCTATCATAGATCGAACCATATCCAAATAGAGTTCGATTCCTCCTCTATCGGAACGAAGAACTTTAATTGAGTTGATTTAGTACGTCACCTTTTGAAGGATTTGAACATTTCAAAACTTCATCTTTGTGTCTTAACAAGTACACATAACCATAACTACTATAGTTGTCCGTAAAAGGTAATAAAATATTTTTCACCATTCCTAGTCATTGGATTAAAAGGATCACATACATCCGAATGTATGATACCTTAACAAATCTTTTGCCCTTTCCCACTAAAGGGTTTCTTAGTCATTTTACTTGTAAACAAGATTCACATGTATCAAATGAACCAACTTCATTTGTATCCAAAAGACCATTCTTTCGAAGTGGTCACATGTGACTTATGTTTATATGACTAAGGCGATAACACCAAAGATAGGTCTCACTTAAATCCATTTTGAGTTTCTTGGTGCTTGTTTGGTACATTGAACTATCAAAAGATGTATCATTATAAACCAATTCATAAATACCATTTGAAGGCATATCTTTAAAGTAAAACATGTCATTCATCGAAATATGAATTTCATTGTTTTCAAACTTTAAATCAAAACCATATTGTCTTATAAGGGAAACTTGAATAATGTTCGTTGTCAAACTAGGAGCATTGAAAACATTTTTAAAACAATATCCAAACTATTTGGAAGTTTCAAAACATAGTCTCCTTTCTTGTAATGCTTATTTCTTTTGAACATTTTGCAACAAATTGCAAACATGAGTTCCACATCTGGTATCTAATACCCATGTGTTTGAAGAAATAACAATAAGGTCAATATGTTTCATAAAGATTGTACCTAAGGTTTGCCTAGCATCCCTATTCTTTTTCAACTATTTGAGATAGGTTGGACAATTCCTTTTCAAGATTTCCTATCTCATCATATTCAAAGTATGGATCATTCGTGGCAACCTTTGCCTTCTTCTCTTTTGGTTTCGATGGTTGCGCTTTAGCCTTTCTTTTTCCCTTCCCATTGATGTGCCCGTTTCCATTTGCAACATTTGCTTTGGTTTCGGGGTGATGCCCTTTCTTGTTGCCTTCCTCATTGATCGTTAGAATGGATAAAGCCCTTTTACCCATATGGAGCCTTTCGTGGTGATCAATGTGGCTTTTCATCTTATAGACATAAGATGAGACCGACTGGTTTTCCTCTATTCGACATGCATGAAGCGCTCGAACTGTTTAGAAGCGTTCTAGCCTTGCAAATTGTAGAAACAATTCCTTCAATTGGGTAATCATGTCGTATGCTCATGATGTTCAAAATCCTTTTGAATCTCGGGAATCATAATTCCTAACATGAGGCAAGAGGCTTGCATAGTATCCTCGGTACACTTAGTCCAACCGTCATGGTCATCCTCGTCTTCCATAAGACGTTCATCGGAATCATGATCGTTCAACACATAGGATATCTTTTCTTACTTGAGAACGATTCTTAAGTTTCGATATTAATCCATGAAGTGTTATGATTGAGACGATCCTTTTCAAGGATTGTTATTAGTGATAGGTTACGGACGGTTTGGGTAATATTGTTAGCGGCCATCTATAAAATTTAACAAGGTTCAATTTTAGTATTTTTGATATTATTATATTTAATCATTAATACCCTTTATGTTTCATAGACAATTAATAATTAATTAAAATCTAGAATCCAACGTTACATTTAAATATTGGTTAGGTGACCTTTATCCCATTATTTAAATTAACAAGGTAGTCAACGTTTGACGATTGCCTTGTTAATCCCATCTACACCTTTGTTCCCCATGCTTCGGTGACCCTAAGTTCATGGTTTCCAAATCAAGTCATCCAACTTACACACACATGTGAGTTTACACATATAAGTGGTTAGGTGACCTTTATCCCACAAACATGGTAACCCCACCTCAAAATACAATTTCCCTCAAATGTGGTTAGGTGACCTTTATCCCATAAAGAGTTCCCAAGTGATTCGAGTGTTGTATAAAAGGATGGTGTTTGACTTGTTTTTAAAAATGGGATTTTGAGTTTTCAAAATTCTAGTTTAGAAAACTTTATGTACCATACATTTGCATGCATTCAAATCCTTGGTACTTTTGTGAAAACCAATTTTCAAGATTCTTTTTAATAAACCCCATTTTATTATAAAATCATTAATTTTTAATAAAACCTTTTACTAACGATTTTAATGATTTTGGTAAGAACCAATTTTTAAGTTTGTTGTTGATTATTAGTTGTTAAGCATGCATATCCAAATATCATCCAAACAACCATATATAAACAACCATACAAGCACAACACATATATCAAAAGGTGCATAACCATAGCCAACTATTTTGACCACACTTGTTAGCCGTGTCACACCCCCAAAATCCACCCGCGGAGTACTACCGCCTGGAGGCGTGACTGACCAGGATCAAGCCACCAATCATATCAAGCATAGCATTTAAAAGCAAAAGTAAATAATGTAATTCATCACGACATGATTGATGTTCAAAACCAAACATTGTTTAAGTAGCGGAAGCATGCAAGTAATTCAACATAAATAATAATGTATGAAATGTCATAAGTGTTTAATTAAGCGTTCATGATCCATTGCCCACAACGACCTGCTCCTCCTTGTGCAAGCTCCATAAGTACCTAAGGTCCTGCAAGGCATGCAGCAGAGAGTCAACAACTAGTTGAGCGAGTTCACAGAAAGTAAGTTCGTTATAACAAATCATATATGCATTAAGTGGGGGTTTCCCATGTAAGTGTATACTAATTGTGGGGGCTTCCCTCGTTTGTTTTTCTAGACTATTTACAACCATGTGTTCTTCTAAAATCCGAGAACAGGTATACGTACTAGGTCACGTAGGATTTACGTGAGTACCCTTCCCCGAGGACAGTGGTACGGGTGGGGTTTACGTAGGATTTACGTAAGTGTCCTTCCGACCCGGAAGACAGTAGTAGGTATTAGTTTACGTAGGTTTTACGTAAGTGTCCTCCCGACCCGGGAGACAATGGAAGATACTAGTTTACGTAGGTTTTACGTAAGTGTCCTGACTATCCTGAGGACGATGGTCTATAGTCTAGCGATAGCGTAAGTTCGAGTGTTAATCCATTTCAAATAATCCAACCCAATTCCCAACCCGGGAATCCCATGCCTTGGCTGTGTGAACTCACCTTGGTTTACTCGGTATGCTAGGTGTGTGCTCGCAAATAATCAATCACGTCCTATAGTATGCACGTATGTGAAATCAGTTTGTGTTCACGTATAGACACACAGTTGATAAGCAAGTAGCACGTTGCACGTATTTCAGTTCAGACACATGATGGACATACTTAACAGCAGTTAAATATTCCAGTTAACACTTAATCAGCAAAATAAACAGTTACTGTGTGGAATGTCCAGTCGACGAAACACTATCCGTTTCGTCGTGACTTCCCTCGGCGAAACATGTTTGTTTCGTCACAATTGGTTTCGGCGAAACGCGTTTGTTTCGCCGTCACCTGCGTTTCGTATGAGATGTCAGTTCCGTCACGTATCAGTTACGTATGAAAACCCTAATCAACACTAACAGCCGACATCAATATTAACAATCATACAGTAATCATTTGTTCACAGAATCATCAATCAACCTCATGATATAATCATTACATCTCTTTTAACAACTAGCATGAACCCTAGTTTACGCGTATAGCATATCAATTACAACATCACAACATCGAACCCTATCAAGATGCTAACTTGTATTCAAACCAGATCATATAGACAACATTCAGAACCGAGCATTCAATCATATTAAGTTTCGCATAGAATTGTATATGTATCCGATTACATCATGCATAACAAAACCTATATCATCATCACACTCTTACAATCACAGCAGTAATACACATCAAACATATTCACAAGCATAAATCGAGACATCACAGGAACATAAAACCGACTAATCAAGCATACACTAACCGATTCGAGATGATCACACAAGGATTCGAGAGCTAGGGATGATGGTTGTTGCCGTCACACAAGAGGGAGAGAGTTCTAGGGTTTCTGTTCTTGCTAAAGTGTCGAATGAAACAGTATAACCCAATAAAACCTATACGTAACATGCTGGGCCCATAACTGGGCTTCGGTGAAACTGGGCTCGGCGAAACCCTTGTTTCGTCGAGTTCAGTTTGGCGAAACAGGCTTTGTTTCGTCGAGATTGGCTTGGCGAAACAGGCTTTGTTTCGTCGAGATTCTTTTATAGCTTAACAGTTTAAGTTTTACAAACAGTACACACGTTTACACCATCACACATAATCATGCAATCACAATGCATTTATTATATCACAATGTACAGTTACAAGTCAAACAAGTCAAAGTCAACGTGCATTAAATGCAGGAGTGCAAGTCGGAAATTCGAGTTGTCACATTATCCCCAACTTGAAAGAAATTTCGTCCCGAAATTTAGCATGCAGTTACTGAGGAAGCTAATGGTGTGACGTTGTTTACCTGTTTCGTATCGCGGCTCCCCGAGCATGTATGCGAAGATTACTGGTTTTCTTGGGGTGTCACATTATCCCCCCGTTGATTTGGAATTTCGTCCTGAAATTCAGTAGTAGCTTCAGCCTCAGTAGTAGTTGCATTGGTTCTGAATAACTGGGGATGTTTGAGTTCCATTTGATCTTCACGCTCCCAGGTGAACTCTGGGCCACGACGGGAGTTCCAACGAACCCGTACAAGAGGGATTCTCGTGTTCTTGAGGACCTTAACATCCCGGTCCGTGATTTCAACAGGTTCCTCGACGAAGTGCAACCGCTCGTCGATAGTGAGTTCCTTCAAAGGAACTATGTGGGTCTCATCTGACGTACACTTCTTCAGATTCGACACGTGAAAGACGTTGTGAACTGCACTGAGTTTTGTTGGTAAGTTCAGTCTGTAGGCCACCCTGCCTATCTTTTCAATAACTTCAAAAGGTCCAACGTATCGTGGATTTAGTTTACCGCGTTTGCCAAAACGAACCACACCCTTCTAGGGTGAAACTTTGAGTAGCACTCGATCCCCAACTTGGAACTCGAGTGGTTTTCTGTCTAAATCAGCGTATGCTTTCTGACGGTCGCGTGCTGCCGCCATGCGTTGTCGTATCTGTGCAATCTTTTCTGTAGTATCAACTACCATTTCTGGACCCGTGATTTGACTATCTCCCACCTCTGCCCAACAGAGAGGTGACCGGCATTTACGCCCGTACAATGCCTCGAATGGAGCAGCTTTAATGCTCGTGTGGTAACTGTTGTTGTACGAAAATTCCACAAGTGGCAGATGTTTTTCCCAACCATTGCCAAAGTCAATTACGCACGCCCGAAGCATGTCTTCTAGAGTTTGAATAGTGCGCTCAGACTGCCCATCCGTCTGAGGGTGATAAGCTGTGCTCATGTCTAACCGAGAGCCAAAAGATTTGTGCATTGCTCGCCATAGTTCTGATGTAAATCGTGCATCTCGATCTGAGATTATAGAGGTGGGCACCCCGTGCCTCGAAACAACTTCCTTAAGGTAAATGTCTGCTAAGGTAGAAAACTTGTCTGTTTCTTTGATGGCCAAGAAGTGTGCAGACTTTGTGAGTCGATCCACGATCACCCAGATAGTATCGTTTCCGCGCTGAGATCTAGGTAAGCCAGTAACAAAATCCATGGAAATTTGTTCCCATTTCCATTGTGGTATCTCAGGTTGTTGAAGTGGACCTGACGGTTTCTGGTATTCTGCCTTGACTCTCGCATAAGTCAAGCATTTGCTAACGTATGTGGCTATGTGGGCCTTCATGCTAGGCCACCAGTATGTAGTCTTAATATCGTGGCACATTTTATCCGAACCAGGATGTACCGAGTAACGAGACTTGTGAGCTTCATCCATAACTAGCTCGCGTAAGTTACCATAAAGAGGGACCCAAATGCGTCCTGTAACATAGTAGGCACCATCTTCCTTCTGATCTAATCGTTGCCTTGATCCACGGAGAGCTTCAGCCCTGACGTTTTCCGGTTTCAATGCTTCCACCTGAGCATCTCGTATCTGTGAAGGAAGGTTAGACTGTATGGTGAGCTGTAGGGCTCGCACGCGTTTGGGCGCAGTGTCCTTTCGACTGAGGGCATCAGCCACCACATTGGCTTTGCCTGGATGGTACCTGATCGAGCATTCGTAGTCGTTAAGTAGTTCGACCCGTCTACGTTGCCGCATGTTCAGTTCCTTTTGTTTGAAAATGTGTTCGAGGCTCTTGTGATCGGTGTAGATGGCGCACTTGGTTCCGTACAGATAATGCCGCCATATCTTAAGCGCAAAAATAACAGCTCCCAGCTCTAAATCGTGTGTAGTGTAGTTCTTTTCGTGAACTTTAAGTTGGCGTGAGGCGTAGGCTATAACTTTATCCCGTTGCATCAATACACAACCAAGTCCCTGTATCGATGCGTCACAATAGACCACAAAATCGTCCGTGCCCTCTGGCAATGAGAGAATAGGTGCACTGCAAAGCCTATCCTTTAGATGCTGAAAAGCGGTTTCCTGTGTATTACCCCAACAGTAAACAACACCTTTCTGTGTCAGTAATGTAAGTGGCTGCGCGATCTTGGAGAAATCCTTGATGAACCGTCTGTAATAACCCGCCAAACCCAAGAATTGGCGTATTTCAGTCGGTGTGCGAGGTGCAGGCCAGTTCTTGATCGAATCTACCTTGGATGGATCAACATGAATCCCATCCTTGTTTACCACGTGGCCTAGAAAGTGGACTTCACGAAGCCAGAAGTCACATTTTGAAAACTTAGCGTATAGCTGTTCCGATCGTAGAAGTTCCAATATCAATCGTAAGTGCTGCTCATGTTCCTCCTGACTCTTCGAATAGATCAGGATGTCGTCGATGAAAACAATGACGAACTTGTCTAGATAGGGTTTGCACACCCTGTTCATAAGATCCATAAAAACCGCAGGCGCGTTCGTCAACCCAAATGGCATAACCAGAAACTCGTAGTGACCGTAACATGTTCTGAATGCTGTTTTGGAGACGTCCTCATCCCGGACTCTCAGCTGATGGTATCCTGACCTCAAGTCTATCTTGGAATAGTAGCTCGACCCTTGCAGTTGATCGAATAAATCATCTATGCGCGGAAGAGGATAACGATTCTTGATCGTCACCTTGTTGAGTTCACGGTAGTCTATACACATCCTGAACGTACCGTCTTTCTTCTTTACAAATAACACAGGAGCTCCCCAGGGCGAAGAGCTAGGACGTATAAAACCCTTTTCCAAGAGTTCTTGTAGCTGCTTTGACAGTTCTTCCAGTTCAGTTGGAGCTAATCGATACGGTGCTCGAGCTATGGGTGCTGCTCCTGGAGCGAGCTCGATCTGAAATTCGACCTGACGATGAGGCGGTAAACTGGGTAACTCTTCAGGAAACACTTGAGGAAAATCGCGTACTACTGGAATGCCTTCAATCTTTTTCTCTTTCTGCAACGTGTCTGTGACTAGAGCTAAAACAGCTGTGTGGCCCTTTCGCAAACACTTCTGAGCCTTCAAGAAAGAAATGATGCCACTCACGACACCACTCTTGTCGCCTTGAACTTCAAGAGATTCCTTGCCCGATCGAGGAATACGAATAACTTTTTCCTTGCATAAGATCTCTGCTTGCTGTTGAGATAACCAATCCATGCCAATGACGATGTCGAAACTCCCCAGAGTTATAGGAATGAGATCAATAGAGAAGGTCTGACCGGCGAGGATAAGATTACAACCTTTAACTATGTGTGTGGCCTCTAAACTTTTACCGTTTGCTAGTTCTACGACATGTTTGGTGTTTAAGGGAGTGAGTGCTCGTTTTAACATTTCACTAACTTTTAGGGACATATAACTTGTATCCGCACCCGAATCAAATAAGACAGTAACGTAAAAGTCGTCGAGAAGAAACTTACCCATAACCACGTTGGGATCATTCCTTGCGTCACCCTGACCAATCACGAATGCACGGCCTCTAGCAGCATTGTTGTTGTTGTTGTTGTTGTTCCCACCGTTGTTGTTTCCGTTACCTTGGTTATTGTTGTTGCGATTATGGTTCTGGTTCAACTGAGGGCAATCACGTTTGAAATGACCTTCTGCTCCACACTGGAAACATCCCCGGTTTCCACGCTGTGGCTGCTGCTGTGGGTTCTGTGGGGCTGGTAGTTGCAATTGCTGGTTCTGATTTGCAGGCCGTGGACTCCTACAATCCTTGGCCTCATGACCCATCCTGAGACATCTTTGACAATGACCCTTGTTGCACTGGCCGTTGTGGTGCCTGTTACAATTGTGACACTTGGGGTGGTTTCCTTGATAACCTCTCTGCCCATGACTACCTGACGACTGCTGGCTGGGGCTCTGATAGTCATTGGTCTTGCGTTGCTGAGCTTGAGACTGAACGGTAGCTGAACCCCTGCTGGAATCCCCCTCCCATTTCCGCTTGTTGTCAATGGGAGTAGCATGTGTTGCTGAAGCAGTAGCAGTAGTAGTAGTACCGATGCGTTTAGGCAACTTGTTTTGCTCCACCGCCTGATCAGTGAGACGGTGAGCTAGCTGGACAACCTGCTGATAAGTGGCGAGGTTTGCTGAGGTTACGTGACTCTGGATCTCTGGCACTAGACCACCGAGATAAAGTTCGATACGCTTAGCTGGAGGGTCAACCATAGTAGGACATAGTAACGCTAGCTCATTAGATCTCTTAGTAAACGCCTCAATCTCTGACCCCGTCATCTTGAGATTGAAAAACTCGACCTCCAGCTTATGAATGTCGTCTCGACTGCAATACTCTTCTTTGATCATCTCCTTGAAATTATTCCATGGGGTGGCGTTAGCAGCAACCAACCCTAGTATTTGTACCTGAGCTTTCCACCAAGTGAGGGCTAAACCCTCGAGGGTACCAGTAGCATATTTCACCCTGCGTGCCTCAGGGCATTCACACATTTCGAATACCGACTCAAGCTTCTCGAACCAGTGGAGAAGACCTACGACAGTCCATGAAAGTCTTGAAAGTGCAAACAGGTGGTTGACCTGTTGTGTAAAAGAGTTATGACAAGATTAATCACAAGTGTTGGTTTAGGATCGTAGGATCTAAAGATCCTAGTGTGAGTTGTAACTGCAGGGTATACCTCCTGCTTGTGCGGCTGCAACTGCCGCAGTAACTCGTTCGTTAATGAGGGCCGTCAACTGGTCCTGGGTCATGTTGATACATCCAGACATGATCTTCATAGTAAAGATAACGTAAGTGAGAGAGGTTCGCGAATAGTGCGATGACAGAAGAGTGTGAGCACATAAGTGTTTTCAAACAGTAATGAATAGTAGGCAATGTAATCTAAACATACCACGAGCAAAGTTCTACGTAATTCTAGCATGTAGGTAATAAACATAAACCTTATTACCTAGGATGTTGAGTCTTGCACTTGGAGCGAAGCGTCGTTGTGGATCGTTGAGAGCACTGTTCTGGTTATAGTCCGGTTTTAATAAAAACGTTTTCCCTTTATCAAAACCAAGTTCTCTATAACCAATGGCTCTGATACCAATCTGTCACACCCCCAAAATCCACCCGCGGAGTACTACCGCCTAGGGGCGTGACTGACCAGGATCAAGCCACCAATCATATCAAGCATAGCATTTAAAAGCAAAAGTAAAAATGTAATTCATCACGACATGATTGATGTTCAAAACCAAACATTGTTTAAGTAGCGGAAGCATGCAAGTAATTCAACATAAATAATAATGTATGAAATGTCATAAGTGTTTAATTAAGCGTTCATGATCCATTGCCCACAACGACCTGCTCCTCCTTGTGCAAGCTCCATAAGTTCCTAAGGTCCTGCAAGGCATGCAGCAGAGAGTCAACAACTAGTTGAGCGAGTTCACAGAAAGTAAGTTCGTTATAACAAATCATATATGCATTAAGTGGGGGTTTCCCATGTAAGTGTATACTAGTTGTGGGGGCTTCCCTCGTTTGTTCTTCTAGACTATTTACAACCATGTGTTCTTCTAAAATCCGAGAACAGGTATACGTACTAGGTCACGTAGGATTTACGTGAGTGCCCTTCCCCGAGGACAGTGGTACGGGTGGGGTTTACGTAGGATTTACGTAAGTGTCCTTCCGACCCGGAAGATAGTAGTAGGTATTAGTTTACGTAGGTTTTACGTAAGTGTCCTCCCGACCCAGGAGACAATGGAAGATACTAGTTTACGTAGGTTTTACGTAAGTGTCCTGACTATCATGAGGACGATGGTCTATAGTCTAGCGATAGCGTAAGTTCGAGTGTTAATCCATTTCAAATAATCCAACTCAATTCCCAACCCGGGAATCCCATGCCTTGGCTGTGTGAACTCACCTTGGTTTACTCGGTATGCTAGGTGTGTGCTCGCAAATAATCAATCACGTCCTATAGTATGCACGTATGTGAAATCAGTTTGTGTTCACGTATAGACACACAGTTGATAAGCAAGTAGCACGTTGCACGTATTTCAGTTCAGACACATGATGGACATACTTAACAGCAGTTAAATATTCCAGTTAACACTTAATCAGCAAAATAAATAGTTACTGTGTGGAATGTCCAGTCGACGAAACACTATCCGTTTCGTCGTGACTTCCCTCGGCGAAACATGTTTGTTTCGTCACAATTGGTTTCGGCGAAACGCGTTTGTTTCGCCGTCACCTGCGTTTCGTATGAGATGTCAGTTCCGTCACGTATCAGTTACGTATGAAAACCCTAATCAACACTAACAGCCGACATCAATATTAACAATCATATAGTAATCATTTGTTCACAGAATCATCAATCAACCTCATGATATAATCATTACATCTCTTTTAACAACTAGCATGAACCCTAGTTTACGCGTATAGCATATCAATTACAACATCACAACATCGAACCCTATCAAGATGCTAACTTGTATTCAAACCAGATCATATAGACAACATTCAGAACCGAGCATTCAATCATATTAAGTTTCGCATAGAATTGTATATGTATCCGATTACATCATGCATAACAAAACCTATATCATCATCACACTCTTACAATCACAGCAGTAATACACATCAAACATATTCACAAGCATAAATCGAGATATCACAGGAACATAAAACCGACTAATCAAGCATACACTAACCGATTCGAGATGATCACACAAGGATTCGAGAGCTAGGGATGATGGTTGTTGCCGTCACACAAGAGGGAGAGAGTTCTAGGGTTTCTGTTCTTGCTAAAGTGTCGAATGAAACAGTATAACCCAATAAAACCTATACGTAACATGCTGGGCCCATAACTGGGCTTCGGTGAAACTGGGCTCGGCGAAACACTTGTTTCGTCGAGTTCAGTTTGGCGAAACAGGCTTTGTTTCGTCGAGATTGGCTTGGCGAAACAGGCTTTGTTTCGTCGAGATTATTTTATAGCTTAACAGTTTAAGTTTTACAAACAGTACACACGTTTACACCATCACACATAATCATGCAATCACAATGCATTTATTATATCACAATGTACAGTTACAAGTCAAACAAGTCAAAGTCAACGTGCATTAAATGCAGGAGTGCAAGTTGGAAATTCGAGTTGTCACAAGCCGAAACAAGTGTGTCAAAAGGTCCTTCCTAAAGGGTGAATATAGACACAAATAATGTGTCATTGAACTCCCACTTGATCCCGCATCCAAATGCTTCAAGTCTTCATCTTGTGTTGTGATTTCTTCACATTGTTTAGGCTTCCAAATGTCTTTTATATTCAGCTCCAAACTCCTTTGGACTTCAAAATGTGTTTTGGTTATCGGGCTAAAATCCCGTTAAGAACTATGAAGTCCTTTAGGCCCGAAATTAGCCAAAACCAAAACGGCATTTTTGTGTGCATCTTCTTTTACAATAAAAAAAGTATCCTAATACATTTTTTCTAGTAAAATAAAATGCACCTAATCTATTTACTTACATACCAAATGAAAAAAAAATAAATTACATATTTTTACAAATGGAAGACAAAAATAAATAATTATTACAACCCATTGAATAATTAAATAAAATTACAACCACAAACATTCAGCATATTCACATAGGGTCATGGCTAGGTTATGAACACCAAATATATATATATATATAATTCAAGAGCAAAAATGGTTTCCTTTTACAACCTACATTTTCGGTTAAGAATGAAAAAACCGAAAAAGTGGGTTTTTGTCCAAACAAAACAATCATCCATATGAAATAATTTTTCAAGATACTTTATGCATGTAAAAAAATAATCTTGAAAACCAAAAGGAGAACCATGACTTAAACTTTCAGCCATTGGGTTTTTCCAAACCCGAAATTTTAAATCCTATGAAGCATGCACTCAAATAAGCGGCTCTAGATGCCGTTGTTGGGTTTTTCACATGTTTATCAAAGTTATTTTATCCTTATAAAATAAAAACGCAGCGGAAATATAATTTAAAACATGTTACTTTCTTGATATAAAACCCATTTTATATGTAAAACCCTATACCCGGATCCATATACGAACATGCATGCTATCAAAAACACAACCATAGGGTCTTGTAAGAATACTACCTTCCATATAGCAAAAGCTTTGAAGAAGATTGTGACAACTCGAGTTTCCAAGATTCCACCTTTGCATTAATTGCACGTTAATTGTTAAGTTGATTGTTTATTGTAAGTTGTTTGTTTACACGACTTGTTTGCTTTGTGTACACGTTTGTGATATGTTAAAACGTATTTTGATTATTGTGTTATGTGTTGGTAATTTAAACTGACCTATTTGGAAGTTAGAATCTTAAAGTGTTGCACCCCTAACAACCTCGACGAAACGGATGAGTTTTGCAGCTAACAATCTTGACGAAACCAAGGGTGCGTTTCATCACACACACTTCGAAGAAACTAGCGTTTCGCCGGCCCACTATTTCGCCGAAGCCCAGTAAGGGCCGAACTCATGTATATGAATGTATAATGACTTAGGGTTACTTAAAAGCTTATCGGTTATCAATCTCTAAACCCTAAGGTCTCTCTCTCTCCCTCTCCTGTGCGATGGCAGCCTCTAGCCCTCCTGAAACCTCTGCTAGTCTTGTATCTTAATCGGTTAGTGTACCCTTTTTCTTATGATTAGATCGTTGCTAGGGTTTAACTTAATTGTTGGTGCACTTGATTTCCATGATGTTATGATTAGCCGTTTGATCTCGTTTACTTGTTGACTGATGATCATGTATGTCGATATGTATATTGTATGATTTAGATGATGTTCGTAGGTGGTGAGTCGGATAAACTTATTATGATGCGATTTAGATAATGGTATGGTCTAGTGGTTCACAGGGGAAGCCCGCCACTTCTTATGGTTATGGTTTGGGAAACAAAGGCATTGGATAACTCATGGTTTACGTAACAACTTATGATTTCAAAGCAAACTGGTAAAACTAAACAACCAACTGTGAACTCGCTCAACTTTGTTGTTGACTCGTTGTTACATGCCTTGCAGGTCGTTAGGTGTTTAGCTGGAGCTTGCAGGGGAGCAGGAGTCGTTGTGGGACATGGACTTATGAGTTCCATGTTAAACTTACGAACTTTTATACTTTATTTTGGTTTGAACTTATGCTTCCGCTGATAACTTAAGTTTGGTTGAATTGTTTTGGACACCAATTATATTGTTTGGTTTGGAATTTTGTTTACTTTATTATATCGTTCAATATGATTGGTGGCTTGATCCGTGTTATGAAAAAGTAAGTAACTGACGCTCCATTGTTAACCTATGAAACTGAATCTGATACTTGTGATTGTATGCGAGTGGGTTCATTGTTCATGTCGGTCGGATGTTAGGTATTGGAACCGTGTATATTGATTGAATGCTTGATTCTGATTGTATGATTCAGTTTAATGATTGATGATTTCGACGTTATATGATAACTGGTTGTTCAAGATTGGTGTAAAACGGCTGTTCAGAATGATTAGGGTTTCTATGTGTAACTGATAACACGACGTAACTGATGCCTTCCGACGAAACGCTGATGACGATGAAACGAGTGTGTTTCGCCGGAGGGTAATCACGACGAAACGGGTGCGTTTCGCCGATGGGATGTACGACGAAATAGGGAGTTTTGTCGAAAGGGAATTATGACGAAATAGGGGAGTTTCGTCGAAGTGGTTCACGACGAAACAAATGTGTTTCGTCAAGTTATTAAACATGCACAGTAACTTGGTTAGGTCTGTTAAGGGTTAACTGGGTTAGTTAGCTGTTGTTAATGATAAGCCTAATTTGCATGAACTTGTTTAACTGATAAATGCTATGTGTTAGTTGTTACTTTCATGTATGTGATGATCTTAACTGTTAGTCGAAACTTGTGAATGTAAATTGTTTGTGAATACGTGCAAACCATAGGCTTTCACTGATTAATTGGAATCAAGTAATTAATCAACCGAGCAAGCCGAGGTGAGTACACACTTTCTACAAGGCATGGGATTTACAAGGGTTGGGAATGGGTTAATGAACTAAACCGGAATCTACATATCCTCCTTGGGTAGGGTATGTACGGCCATCATCCTTGGGTAGGATGCCAGTTTAAATCCTACGTATTCTCCTTGGGTAGAACTACATACGTTCGTCCTCCTTGGGTAGGACAACAACCTTTAACTTACTAGACAAAAACTCTATCATGAAGTCCCTCATTTTTATATCGACTTAATCGTTGGGGCCAATGGCGAGCGGGTCATTAGTTAGATAGCGCTATTAGGTTTAACAAACCTCACACCCTGTCGTTCGAACGGGCGTGTACTAATGGACTATGGCAAACTGTCAGTGATGATAGACACTGATGCAGGGCACAACTTATATTTCGTTAGTAGTCGATATGGTATGGTCTAGTGGTTCACAGGGGAAGCCCCCCACTTCTTATGGTTATGGTTTGGGAAACAAAGGCATTGGATAACTCGTGGTTTATGAAACAACTTATGATTTCAAAGCAAACTGGTGAAACTAAACAAACAACTGTAAACTCGCTCAACTTTGTTGTGGACTCGTTGTTACATGCCTTGCAGGTCGTTAGTTGTTTAGCTGGAGCTTGCAGGGGAGCAGGAGTCGTTGTGGGACATGGACTGATGAGTTCTATGTTAAACTTACGAACTTTTATACTTTATTTTGGTTTGAACTTATGCTTCCGCTGATAACTTAAGTTTGGTTTAATTGTTTTGGACACCAATTATCTTGTTTGGTTTGGACTTTTATTTACTTTATTATATCATTCAATATGATTGGTGGCTTGATCCTGGTCAGTCACGCCTCCAAGCGGTGATACTCCACGGGTGGATTTTGGGGGTGTGACAAAGATGATGTTCTTGAATGGAAATCATCAAACAAGAAGACCTTAAGCTTGCATACCCCATGCCTCCAACAAACACCTTATGTTGCTAGGATTTACATTTGTGAACTCACTTGAAAAAATCCCTCATAATCAACCATCCATGGCCGAAAATATTTGAGAGGAAAAAGGAAGTTCTTGCACTTGATTTTGTTAGAGAAAAATATGTTCATCATCGTTGCAATTTTGTCATACAAAATATTATAAAAGGATGTGAGAGATTACCACCCACAAGAGCCAATCAAACCTCCTCTAACTTATGACAATTGCATGCCATCTAATTGGACCAAAATGGTCTTGGGAAGAGATGGGGGGCCGCCCACATGGGTGTTTTTAAAAAAATCAAAATTTTCTTTTAAATAATTTAATTCTTATGTATATATTTTTATAAATTTTATAAAATTATAATATCACATGTTATAAGACATATACTACTTTTATTATGTTATTTATGTGACAACTTGAGTTTCCAAGGTCTTTCCTCTAAACATTATTTGTTCACAAATGCGTTTGCATAACTTGTTTGCTTCATATATGTACATGTTTGATTATGCTTGAGATATTGTGTTATTGTTTGATTTATGATTAATGTAACTTATTCACGTATGGTACATGATTTATATGTTACACTATTGTCTGGCTAGTAAATGAAAGTTCATGAACTGTTTAAACATTACCTTTCCTCACTCGACGAAACAACGGAGTTTCATCATTCTTACACTCGACGAAACCTTTGAGGCTTCGCCACATACCTCCCTCGACGAAACATAGAGTTTCGTCATACATGTCACGATGAAACCTGGGAGTTTCGCCAGCCCAGGTTATATTGAAGCCCATTAAGGGCCCAGTACACTTAAATGAGTTTATATTACGTGAAACTGTTACATTCGTCACATAACTGGCCAATTGAAAACCCTAGAATTCTCCCTTCTGTGCGACGGCAACCTTGAGTTCTCGAAGCCCTCTTTAGCGATCAACTCATTATTCCTTCTATCTCGGTTAGTGTTTAACCTTTGTTGATTGTTTTGAGTGAAATCATCATTAACTGTTAATTGAAATCATTGTTAATTGTTGCTAGTAATGCTTAAGTTCATGATTGGATGATGAGTTTGATTATAATAAGTTACTAGATTATCAGTTACGATTACGTATAACGATATTTGATCGTTTGATGATGGATTTGTTAATAGTTCGGGTTTTGATGTTCTTGTTCAAATCGATTTGTTTAGAAAACTACATGATGATAACTCATGGAATTGTATTCGTTTATGTTGACTAATTAGAGCCATGTTTCTGTTCAATATAGTACTTGTGATTGGGTAGATCTGGTCTTTGAATACATTCTAGTTGCAATCTAGATCATACATGGTTATTTTATGATTTAGGGTTCAGCATAAAAATGCCGGCGAGTACATAGGTTTTATATGAGTGTCAGATTCATGGCTCGTTTTACATGTTGCAATACTTAATTAAAAACCTTATTTTGAAAAAAAAAAGTATAGTATTGTGCCATAATTAACCAACTCAAATCAAGTTGATTATAATTTATAAAATCTCGAAGCCATGATTCTTAACTCCAAAATATTTGTTTGTTTAAACCCAGATTGTAAATCGTTTTTGAAATAAAAACTCGACTAGTATATGTATATCGTTAGAAAAACCTTGTAATATAACTTTATTTTGATATCCTTGCCCAAGTGATCTAGATAACGCAACAATATGTAACATATTAAAAGCACATATATATAGGAAGTACCAACGGCGTATCCACCATGCTTTTAACACATTACACCCGCCCCGTTACCTAATCACTTCCCTAATCCCAACGGTTCAAACATATTTCAAACGGTTCGTGTCAATCAAACGGTTACAAACGGTTCACATAGTCAAGTGGTCACAAACGGTTCACATAATCAAACGGTTACAAACGGTTCAAAATGTAAAACAATGTGTCCATATGCTGGATAAGCATATGCGACAAAACGTAATATACGAAAATCATTGTGCTAGCATGTTAAGGGCACATACATAGCAAAACATAATGAAAATAACAAGTAGGCACATGTGTTCCACCCCAAAACAGTTTAAAAAGAGTAAAAGAGGGGGACTATCTACTCACTTGAGGGTGCTTAGAAGTCTTGAACAACAACCAAGCAAAGCTAGAGGGATCACGGAATCAAACGGCTCCCTATATAGGTAACTATGTAAATAACCGGACCTAAATCGGGAGATCGGGTAGAATAAGGTTTTGTAAACCAAATGAGTGTTGGAACTCATATGATATGGTTTAACAAATCCTACATTCTAAAAGCAAACCTAACCTAAGTGCTTTCGACCCGTTACGACCCGTTTAGGTAGCTTACGCTACTTTAACACGTCGTTCGTGTAAAACGCGTTCGAGACGTCTAACAAGTCCTATAAAAAGTATTTTATGCCTAAACATGTTTATTTATGTTGCATAATCAGTTAAGTGACAAATGTTTAGGTTACATATGCTTAAAATCCAATTATGCATGAAAAGGGCATTTTGGTAATTTACCTAAGGCATATAAACTACCTATCATACAACTACTTAAACTATGGGACCATAAGGTATTACCTCTGAAGGTTATTCCCTATGAAACTATGGTAACTAAACATGCTTGGTCGGATCCTAATGATCGACCAAACGGGTCTAGTTCGAAAGTCTAAGCGGTGGTTTAGACCGCTTGACTTACGACTCTAAACAAGCACTAAACTAGAAGTGATGAGCTAAGCATGTTAAAACATGATTAACTAAGTTAGAAAACAAGTTTCGATATCAAAACAAAGTGTTTTGATACCAAGAGTAGTTTGGTTGCAAAATACGCTTAAATGCGTTTTTTGACCGAAACTACGACTCGTCACTATGCCTAGTCAACGTGGTAATCAGTAGGTGGACTATAACCATCGTGATTACGATCACGTTGAGAAGTTCAAATGAATTTCGTGTTGACCAACTCGTGGTCAAAGCAGAAAGTCAAACACAGTTTGACTTTGGAACTCGAAATGCGATAAAAGAACGAAGGAATACTTACATAGGGTCCAAATAGATTTGGTTCCAAGTATTCTCAGGTAGGTAGTGAATAATCACAACAACTTAGAGAAATCTCAGACCAAATGTGAGGAAAATGAATGAGGGACATGGCCTTATATAGTTTTTCGCAAACCGTTAGGATCATTTCTTGGAGAAGAGGGAATGATCTAGGCCATACAAATGTCAAAGAATGATTGGGGGACTTGTTCTCCACACAAACCAGCCCATAGCATTGAAAACCATTGATCAAAACCATCAAAATCGAGCTAAATGACCAGATTCAATGTTTCTGTCTGGCATGCCCACGCACCCCGCGTAAGATATGGCTTGGGCTTACGCGCCCCGCCTGGGCCATCTTTGGCAGATTGTCAAAACAGGTCCTTGAACTTAAAACACGCATTTCGGCTCATTTTTGACACGTTTTACGCCCCATTATCCTCATTTAATGGCTCTAAAATGAAGTTAAAGTATTGGTAACTCAAAAAATGCTCAAACACATCTCAGATGTCGGTTCGTTTGGTCGTAGGATTGCGTTGTTCGGTTAATTACGACGGAAGTTATAACGAACGCAAAATCGATCCAAATTAAGCTACGAATGGAATTTTATCATGCCAATCATTAAAATAAAATATTTTAATGAATACATAAATTTTTGGATGTCCGGATGTATTCAGAACGTAAGTTATGCGTGAAAATGCAAACTTGTGCACTTTTTGACGCTTTTAGCCCCTATTGATCGATAAATTTTATTTTAGCATACCGAACCCCTCAAAGCCTATTTCTAAGCTATGTAAAGGATATTTAGGGTATGTTTAACTTATGATCAAGTTCCGGATTGTTCTTTACAGAACAAATCGGCATACTTTCGCAGTTTGTCAAATTTAGTCCCTGTAAGCGAATAAACTTGATTTCGGCATACCAAACCATCCAAAACTTATTTCTAAGTTATGTATAGGTTATTTAAGGTATGTTAAGCTTATGTCACTATTCCAAAGTGTTTGTTGCATTAAACTGGTTATATTTACGCATCAGATCGTGTATAACCTTCTAGAAAGCGATTTAAAGCCCGAAATCGAACAAGAATTGATATGTGCAAATAATACACATATTTTCACAAATCCCAAGTATGAAACACAATATTTCATTGGTTTGGTATTTGTTTGACGGTCACAGTGACACAGGTGTCACAGCGTGTACTAATGGATCTAGGCACTTAGTCAATGATGATAGACATTGACGTAAGGCACAACTTCCTCAGTCAGTTGTCGATATGGTAACGGTCTAGTGGTTTAGAACATGGGGTAGCCACCAATGGTTATGATTTGGGAAACAAGGAACTAATTAACTACTGGTTTTCGAATGAACTTATGGATTTTGAAAACAACTTTAAACTGGACAACCAACTGTGAACTCGCTCAACTTTGTTATTGACTCGTTGTTACATGCCTTGCAGGTCGTTAGATGCTTAGCTGGAGCTTGCACGAGCAGGAGGATTCGTTGTGGGACATGGACCGTTGTGTGCCATGTTAAACTTTATGAACTTATGACTTATGTTTTGGTTTTTACATTTTATGCTTCCGTTGATTAACTTAAACTTGAATAACTTGTTTTGAGCACCAATTATATTATGTGGTTGAACTTTTATTTACTTTACTATATTGTTCAATATGATTGGTGGCTTGATCCTGGTCATGTCACGCCTCCTGCGGTGATACTCCGCTTGTGGATTTTGGGGGTGTGACAATTTAACCCATTAAATAACAAAATAAAATATTCTCTCAAAATAAATTATCCATATAATTTAGTGGAATTGGCCTGTAATAATCTCACCTAGACCTTATTAGCCATTAATAATCCCACCTCAGAATATTCCCCCCACCAGTCCCACCTTTCACCTATTTTTCCTACAGTGGTCCCCTGTTAAAAAACTTAATGGAGTTAAGCTTTTTTCCAAACTACAAACAGATTTTTAGGGCTTTTGATCAGAACGATGATATGAGTCCATTGATGTAAAACTTACTTCGAAATGGTGCTCCAAGTGACTTGATTTTGGTTAATTGGAAATTTAAACACTCGAATTGAAGCGCCGTTTTCATCGTTTGGAGCACCGTTTCGAGGAAAGTTTTACATCAATGAACTCGTATCGTCGTTCTAATCAAAAGCCCTAAAAATCTGTTTGTAATTTGGAAAAAAGCTTAACTCTGTTAAGTTTTTTTGATGGGGGACCATTGTAGGCAAAATAGGTGAAAGGTGGGACTGGTAGGGGGAATATTCTGAGGTGGGATTATTAATGGCCAATAAGGTCTAGATGAGATTATTACAGGTCAACTTCCCTAAAATTTATTAGTTTATCAAGTGCAATTATTTAGAAAACCGATTTCTAAATATTATAAGTGTTAATATTTATTTTTTTGATCATATCATAAATAAATATTATTGGTGTTTGTCTAGCTTGTTATTGGGTATGACCCGACTTGGATCATAACGTACTAAGCACATCAATTTAATATGTGTCTTGGGCATACAGAGTCCAACAGTTTTGTAAGCCAAATGAGTATGGGAACTCATATGATATGGTTTAACAAAGCCTACATTCTAAGTCGGAACCTATCCTAATTGCTTATGACCCGTTATGACTCGTTAAGGTAGTTTACGCTACTTTAACGTGTCGTTCGTGCAAAAGCGCATTTGGATTGGCTAACTAGTCCCATGACAATTATTATATGACTTAATATGTTTAATAACATTGCATAATCAGTTTAGATGTCAAAATTTATGTTACATATGCTTAAAATGAAATTATACGTAAAAAGGGCATTTTGGTCATTTTCCTAAGGCATATAAACTACCTATCATACAACAAATTAAACTAAGTGACAATAAGGTATAACCTCGGAAGGTTATTCCCTATACAACTATGGTCACAATATATGTTTGGTCAGATTCTAATGATCAACCAAACGCGTCAAGTTAGAAAACAAGTTTGATTTCAAAAAAAGTGTTTTGATACCTGAAAATAGTTTTGTCGGGAAATGCGCATAATCGAAATTTTGACCGAAACTATGACTCTTCACCACGCGTAATAAACGTGGTAATCAGTAGGTATAGTCACAAAGGACTAAAACCATCGTGATTACGCTCACGTTGCAAAGTTCAAACGAACTTTGACTTTGTGATACCTGTGTCACTTCAACCATCAAAAAAATACCAAACCAATGAAATATTGTATTTCATAGTTGGTATTTGTATAAATATGTGTATCATTTGCACATATCAATTTTTGTTCGATTTCAAGCTTTAAATCGCTTTCTGGAAGGTTATACGCGAACTGATGCATAAATATAACCAGTTTAATGCAACAAACACTCCGGAACAGTGAAATAGGCTTAACATACCTTAAATAACCTTTACATAACTTAAAAATAACTTTTGGAGGGTTTGGTATGTCGAAATCAAGTTTATTCGCTTACAGGGGCTAATTTCGACAAACTACGAAAGTATGCCAATTCATATTGTAACAAACATTCCAGAACTTGATAATAAGTTAAATATGCCCTAAATATCCTTTACATGGCTTAGAAATAGGCTTTGAGGTGTTTTGTGCGCTAAAATAAACTTTATTGATCAATAGGGACTAAAAGCGTCAAAAAGTGCATAAGTTTGCATTTTCGCGCATATCTTACGTTCTGAATACATCCGGACATGCAAAAATTTATGTAATCATTAAAATATTATGTTTTAGTGATTGACATGATAAAATTCCATTCATTACTTAATTTGGATCGTTTTCGTGTTCATGTGTATTCCGTCGTAATTAAGCGAATAACGCGATCGTACGACCAAATGAACCGACATCTGGCATATTTTTGAGCATGTTTCATGTCCACTATGTTTAGGCATCATTGTAGGGCCTTGAAAATGATTTAAGGGGTCTTAAGCGTGTCAAAATGAGCCTCAGAAGCATGCAGGTGCCAAAACTGCAATTTCTGAAACTCTGGTTGCTGATCTGGGTACTAGGCGGGCCGCGTAAGACCCCTATGACATCTAGGCAGGCCGCGAGAATCTGCCAGATCTGCAGAATTCACTTTCCAGCCTGTTTCCAGCTGATCTACCTGTTTTTGCCCACTTGCAAATGGTATTTTCAATAGCATAGGCTCATATTAGGGGCTCCCATGGTTTTATAAAACAAGGGGTGCACATGTACGGTCGAGATTGAAGCTCGTTTTACAATGAACGATCCTAAGGGTCTTGGCTTGCCTATATAAACCCCACCCCTTTCATTCTCAAACCCACTTGATTTCTGAGATTTCTCTAAGTTGAAGTGTTAACCACTTCATACCTGAGAATACTTGGAAAATCAAACTTGCTTGGACCCTTTGTAAGTATTCATTGGTTCTTTTTATGCGTTTTTAGCTTAAAAGTCAAACTGTGTTTGACTTTCTACATTGACCAGTCTATGGTCAATGCGAAGTTCGTTTGAACTTCATAACGTGAGCGTAATTATGATGGTTTTAGTCCCTAGTGACTATACCTACTGATTACCACGTTATCTAGGTTTAGCGACGAGTCGTAGTTTCGGCCAAAATGCGTATTCTTGCGTATTTTGTGACCAAACTACGTTTAGGTATCAAAACCGTTTGTTTTGATACCAAACCTGTTTTCTAACCTCGTTAAACATGTTTTAACATGTTTAGCTCATCACTTTTAGTTTAGTGCTTGTGTAGAGTCGTAAGTCAAACGATCTAAACAACCGCTTAGACTTTCGAACTAGACCCGTTTGGTTGATCATTAGGATCCGACCAAACATGTTTAGTGACCATAGTTGTATAAGGAATAACCTTCCGAGGTTATACCTTATGGTCACTTCGTTTAAGTAGTTGTATGATAGGTAGTTTATATGCCTTAGGTAAATTACCAAAATACTCTTTTTATGCATATTGATATTTAAGCACATGTAACCCAAACTTTTGTCACTTAACTGATTATGCAACATAATTAAACATGTTTAGGCATATAATACTTATCATAGGACTAGTTAGGCGGTCCGAACGTGTTTTACGCGAACGATGCGTTAAAGTAGCGCAAGCTACCTAAACGGGTCGTAGTGGGTCGTAAGCACTTAGGTTAGGTTTCATTTTAGTATGTGGGCTTTGTGAAACCATATCATATGAGTCCCCACACTCATTTGGTTTACGAGATCTCATCTTATCTGATCTTCCGATTTAGGTCCGGTTTATTTATGTAGTTACCTATATTAGGTGCGGTTTGATTCCGTGCTCCCTCTAGCTTGCTTGGTAGTTGTTCAAGACTTCTAAGCACTCTCAAGTGAGTACATAGTCCCTTCTTTTACTGTTTTTAATGTTTTGGGGTGAAGAATGTGTACCTATTTGTCATGTTCATGATTTCAAAAGTATAATTGATTATACATATTAGTACTTATCTTTTGATAAACTGATTGATTATTTATGGTTTAAACACTAATTTTTCCAAAGATTATAAAATTAAATTATTGGATAGTACTTATTTTATGTTCACCAGACCGGTTGGTAGTATGATATAGCGCTATAGGATTTGACACCCCATTCCCGTTGTCATGTAATGTCAGAAACCGATATTTTATCCAAATAGGGATTGCCTTTGTGGTATTTCTATAGTCTCAAAGGTGTATTTTGATGCACTAGGTCTGAATGAATTCCAAACCATATTATTTTTGTATATTTAGTTATACTCCCAAAAGTATAGTTTGATATGCTCTCATATGTGATATTGTACAAAACCAACATATATTTTGTAAAACCAAAACATAGTTTAATATGTTATTTATAAAACCAAAACATATTTTAATATGTTATTTATAAAACCAAAACATAGTTTAATATGTTATTTATAAAACCAAAACATAGTTTAATATGTTATTTATAAGACCAAAGCATAGTTTAATATGTTATTTATAAATCCAAAGTATACTTTTGATATACTACTGAAAATTTATTATTTTACCGACTAAAGTATATATATAATATACTATTTGTTTAACGATTGGTTTTTGGTTAGTGTTTAGATAACGGGACGAGTGTAATGTGATGAAAACATGGTAGATACGCCGCTGGTACTTCTTATATATAAGTGTTTTCATCACATTACATACCGTGGCGTTATTTAGTACACTTGGGTTAACAATTTTGGAACTGAAATATATTTTAATATATTACTTATTCGATTTTCTTAAAACCAAAGTATATTTTTATATATACTATAAACCTTTTTATCAAAATATTGTTTTATAAACAATATATTTTATACAAATTCATTTTATTTAGTTATTTAATTACCTACGTATTATTATTTTATATTATCTGATTTCTTATAAATTTTAGTATGATTTATAAAAGAAAATATTTTAAGGTTCATGACCGTTTTTGATAAAACATTATTTTAAAATTATAAGTCATGAATCCTAATGATAATAAAACCTATGTATCTCACATGCATTTTTATGCGGACGTACCTATTTTTACATATGTTTCAGGTACTGCTATGTGATGTTTGTTGATACATGCTACACTTAGGATGGACTCGTGCCTTAGCGACTTTAAAACTTGAAAGATAATACTTTTATTTATCTAATTTGTAATAGAACAATGAGTTCAATAATTCAATAAAACGAAATTATTTAATCCATGGTTGTGAAACAATGATTCTGTTACAACACTCCCCGACGTTTCCGCCATGTTTTGTTGTTTTACTTGGTCGGGGTGTGACAGACTTGACCATTACATCGTCAAAGCAGAAAGTCAAACCTTATTTGACTTTCACGCTTGAAAAGCATAACCAAGCATGAAAGAAACTTACAAGAGGTCCAAGCTAGGAATAAGAAATCAAGAATGCTGAGGTAGGTGGTCTTCAACTATGTGAATACCTCCACTTAGAGCAGATGAGATCAAATCAGCAAAGAACAATGTTGAAAAGCTTGGGTATTTATAGATGTCAAGAATCAATTGGATAATTACATGTGTTTTTGATCATGATCTTAGCCATACGGTTGTAGTAGATTAGGGGACTTGGGGAGCACACAAACAAGCCCATGGTACGCTAATTCTATGGTTCAAATCAATGGGAACAGGCTGTGCAGCTGTATTCAATGAATCTGCCATGTCTATCTGTTGCACCCCGCGTAAGATACGAACTAGTCTTACGCGGCCCGCGAGGGATGTTTCAGAAAGTGTCAAAAATGGTCCCTGCAAGCATATAACTTGGTTTTTGATGCTTTTAAGCCCTGTTAACCCCATTTCAAGGCTCTACAATGATGTTAAAGTATAGGGAACATGAAACATGCTTGAAACCATCTCGGACGTCAGTTCATTTGGTCGTACGGTCACGTTATTTGGTTAATTACGACGAAACATGAACGGACGCGAAAAATGATCCAAACTGCGCGACGAATGCTATTTTTGCATTCCAATCACTGAAATAAAATATTTTAATGATTACAAAACTTTTGGATATCCGGATATGTTCAGAACGTAAGATATGAGCGTAAATGCAAACTTATGCACTTTTTGA
This sequence comes from Helianthus tuberosus, assembly GCA_030545235.1. Taxonomy (NCBI): domain Eukaryota; kingdom Viridiplantae; phylum Streptophyta; class Magnoliopsida; order Asterales; family Asteraceae; genus Helianthus; species Helianthus tuberosus. The sequence goes on along the minus strand of JARYGA010045800.1, from coordinate 71,439 downwards.
CGCTTTTAGTCCCTATTTGATCAAATAAGTTTATTTTCGCATATCGAACCCCTCAAAGCCTATTTCTAAGCTATGTAAAGGATATTTATGGTATTTTTAACTTATTATCATGTTCCGGAGTGCACCTTACTATCCGAATCGATAGACGTTCACTGTTTGTCGGAAATAGTCCCTGTAATCGAATAAACTTGTTTTTGACACACCAAAACCTTCAAAACTTATTTCTAAGTTATGTAAAGGTTATTTAAGGTATGTTAAGCCTATGTCACTGTTCCGGAGTGTTTCTCGCATTAAACTGATTATGTTTACGCATCAATTTGCGTATAACTTTCCAGAAAGCGATTTAAAACTTGAAATCAAACTAGAATCAAAACGTAAAATCGTCAAAAAAATAAACAAATATTGAGACCAAAACATATTGTTTCTTTGATAAATGATATTGTTTTACATCGTACAATGTTTACGGACCACAAGTGTCACAGTCTCCCGTATTTTATGAAATTACGTCCTGAAATTTATTCGAAGGAGACTGCAGAGTGTAATTGAAACAACTGAAAGATGAGCAAATTGCGAGATCCCAAAGATGCAGAGCATCGTTTGGTGTTAGGAATTTTAGGGGATTCAAAATGTGATTCAGGATATTCAAAGTATCTCAAGGTATTCCACCCTTTAAAACTTGTGAATTTGAAAAATGTCAACTATGTTAAAAAATTGTTTGGGTATGGTACTATATTATACAAGGATCTTAGTGTAATTCCTAGCAAACAAAGGGGTGTACATTCAAGCCTTGTCCATACGTACACGGTTTCTAACGTCCCACGAGGTACATCCAATGTACCATGAGCATCTCATGCATAGGAGAAGGGTCAACATGCCTATGGAATCAAGATCGTCACCTTTAACACCATAATATACTCCCGGTTGGCTCGATTTGAGTTAATGAATGTACTCGTCATCGTCTATTGCAAATAATCGCACAAGTAGCAAATAATCACATAATCACATAATGGTCTAAGATAACATAAAATCACCAAGTGATCTTAGTAACGTTCTGAAGAATAACACAATAAGAACACTTATATATAGGAAGTACCATCGGCGTATCCACCATGTTCTTATCGCATCATACTCCTCCCGTTACCTTAATCACTCTAGATTTTATGCCACCATACTTAACAAGGCTTACTATGATTCTCATAAGTCGGGTCTCATAATTAAGTGTGCACCCATAATTACTCGTTTCGTCGCATGGTCCAAATAGCTCCTCTTGTTAAGCGAGGGTAAACAAATAATAAGGTCGAACTATCGTCTAAATCAAATAAACATCGTCACAACATAACATCTGTCAAATCGAATCCTGTTTCATACTAGCAATGATGGCACTACTTGTCTTGCATACAACAAATTTAGTAGTAGGTATTTCATTCTTGTACAAATCTTTATATATGTTTCATATTAACCAAACAGGTAGAATGCAACATATACTAATCATGCATTGTCATCATAATGTAAGTATACAGAGAAAATGTTTTCAAATCATGCGCTAGGTATGCTAAGTTAACACACTAAGCAAAATGTATTTGAAATAGTGTAATAAGTATGTTAAGTCAACATACGAAGGAAATTGTATTTGTAATCATGTACTATTCATATTAGATAAACAAATCATGCATGTAATGTCATGATCACAAAATAGTATTTACTTGTTCATAGTATCTGTAGCGATCGTGTTGCCAATTTCGTATGAACGCACCAGAGTGCAATCATATTATACTAAATTATAAGGTTTAGTTCCTAAAGAACGGAATCCTCAAAGTCGGCATGTATTTATAATCAGACATAGTGTAATCATATTAGAGTTTGTAATTGGAAAATGAATAACAAGGATAAAGATAAATTCTTGAAATTTATATTGTCATTACAAACATAGCTGAAATATGTACATTATTTTCGAAAATAACAAAAAATGTAGAGGTTCAAATGATCATAAGTGCTTGATCATTTGCTTGAACCTCATTGACGTTGAACACTCGTCCGTTAGCATTTGAAAGCTTAGGCCAGTTTCGCTTGAAATGATTTAAATCACTAAAATTGAAACATGCTCGAGGGAGAGTCTGAGTAGGGGCTGCTCGGTTCTGGATACGACATGTTGCAGCTAGATGTCCAAATATGACATAAATTGTACACTGGCGACAAGGAGAATTTGTTGCATGATGATAATTGCAATGATTGAATAGAGGTTGCTTTCCACGATGAAAACCCTCAAAGGGTACTGAGTTTAGTGGAACTGGTGAAGGAATTGCAAAATTCTTTGAAGTCTTGCGCTTCTTAGAATTTTTAGAAGATTTGGCCTTTGTTCCTTTTGAATTTTCATTAGTAGTTTTGGTGTTTTGTTTCTTGTCTCCTTTTCAAAAAAGTTTCCCTTTTCTAACCAGGGAGTCGGTTAGGATAGCGGCTAATTCCTTAGCCTCCCTAAGTGTTGCAGGTTTGCTGCTAGTGATAATGTCTTGGACAGGATCAGGTAGTCCATCAATGTATTTCTCAATTGCCCAATCCAAAGGTGTGACCATAGTGGGGCAAAGTAGGCTTAGCTATTCAAATCGGTCTGTATAAGCACGGTTTTCCTCACTATCCTGTTTAGGTAATAGAATTCGTTTTTAAGTGCTCTTATTTCGCTTCGTGGGCAGAATTCTTTCTTTATAAGGTCTTTCAATTCTTACAACGTTTGTGTCATAGCTAAATCGGCACCTCGGTCTCTCATGATACCGTTCCACCAAGTGAGTGCACTCCTTTGAAAGACACTCGAGGCGAACTCCACCTTACGCTCACTAGGACACTGAACATGGCGGAATGTGCTTTCTATACTCTCAAACCATTATAGGAGCGCAGTTGCTCCTTCAGACCCATTAAACCTGAATGGTTTAGCCGAGTTGAATTGTTTATAGTTACATGGTGATATAACATTGTTGTTGTTGTTGTTATTGTTATTGTTTTTTATTTGGTTGACTTGGGTCACAATGCCTGGGGAGTAAAGTATCTAGATGCTGAGAAATCCTTGCTGCCATTTCAGGTTTCCAAGTGGCGTCGCGGTGAGGAGGCATCTTGAAGGTATAGCTATAGTGAAAATCAAATAAGTTAGATCCATCAAATTGTCATGAGTTTGTAACATCAATGTATAGTGAACACTTTGACTTAGAAAATCTCGTTCATAGCCGTAGGGCTGGCAATTGGGTACCTGTTAAAACACGATTAGACCTGTTTGACTGAAAAATACACCCTTTGACTTTTTTAATTTTTAAAATAATTAAAATTAGAATGTTAGGATCTATCATTAATTCATCTTTGTACATAAAACATAAAACTGTTTTATAAACATGAGGTAGAAAGTAGTTAAACGAGTCGTAATCATGTTTGAAACTTATGTTGTGCGCGCCGTCAGAAACCTGTTAAACCTGTTAAGACACGATTTGCCAGCTTATTCATAGGTCTTGTTCTTGTACTTAGAAAAATAGTGTTGACTTTGACTTAGTAAAATCTTGTTCATAAATCTCGTTCATGCACTTAGAAAATGTGGTGTTGTAGTTTTTTTTTTTAAATATGAATTGTTTGAGAAATAAGCTTTTGTAGTATTTTTGGATGAGAGAATATAAACCAAGTTAATGGTTTATGTTATAAATTTCTTACCTTTTAAAGATTTTTTTTGTTTTTAGAATAAAATGTTTTAAATTAAAAATTTTTAAAATAAAGAAACTTTGTATTTGAAATTTTGAAAATTCTCATCCAAATGATAAAAAATTTAAAATTTTGAAAGACAAAGGTAGTGTTTCGAAAATGAAATAGAATCTCATAGTGTGGTGAAACGAAATGAAATTCATTTCAATTGTCTTGAATTAAACATATCACCGAAGGTAATATGATGAAATAGTATTGTGAAAGAAAATTTGTTTCGATTGTCATGAATAGCAAACATATTACCGAGGGTAATATGAATGAGTAGTGTCACAAAGGTCATTTAGAATTCATTCGACATGGCCAAGATGGATAGTTTCTTTTATAATATTTCACGAAGACATGCTTTAGCCTATAAGTGGACATTCACCCTAAGAGTTCCCAGGTAAGAGTGACTGGTCCGATAATGCGGATTTGTACGAACACTCTAGCCTTATTAAAACCCAAGATTTCGATGAAAATTTTTTTGAGGAAAACATTTTAGAAATCTTTTGATACAAATCATTTGAGATAAAACATGTTGTGAAATATTTTGACGAAAACGTTTAAGGAAACATTTTGAGAAATATTTTAATGAAAATGTTTTGAGGAATACCTTAAGGCATAAAGCCTAAGGGTTTTAGGATAAATCATCTAAGGTTTAGATGATTTGTAAATCATAGTGTAGTTGTGTCACGAATAAGGATGAGGATTTAGGATAGAAATCCTAACTCTACTCATGTTTGGGTCCTAGGAAGGTTATAGACTAGGTTTAAGGTATGCTAATAACCCAATTTGTGACAACCCTCACCAAACCAGGTATCCGTACGAACTAATTAATATTTAATTACTGCTTAATTACTGTGCTTGCTTACAACTGTGATTAAACTGCTTACTGATTTCTGATACATACATACTCATGCATCACATTTTATACTGTCACTCTATTATTTTTACACAAACATCAGTGACAACCTTGATGTACAAAAAGCACAGTGAGCACACTATACGGGATACCCATTAAACATGCTGATATAACCAGCATCAGGCAGACACTGCCTCTAAGGCCTGTATGAGCCAGAGATAGTTTACTACACCCGTAGAGAGTGTAGGGAAATGAGGGTTGTAGAACTGCGTCACTAGGTGATAGTTATAGTGACCGGATGTGCCTAAAACGTACTTTGAGTACAAAATTCTGCACTTTAATTCAAAAATTCAGATTTTAAACTAACTAGTAAAGTGCAAAAACATGGAAAAATATTACTAGACACTTTCCAAAGTGTCGGGAATAAATTGTGTCCCTAAAAATAATATTAACGGCACTTTAAATACTTATTTAGCACTTTAATGGATTAATATCCAACCGTACAACCGTACAACCGGACTTAACCCGGGACTTAAAAATATTGTCAATGACACTATTTTTCTTTTTCTGAGCCAGTTAGGGTCCCCGAATACCCTAACACCCGTTATATTTAATAACACACCAGTAAATTATTTAACCTCCTAAATTAATAAATTAGTGCCAACTAATTTGGTTAAAATTGAACCAATTACCCATCCCCCCATTAAAACCGAACGGTCCCATGTGGGATTTCACTACACCAAGTTGATTATTTTAATTTTTGATGTCTTATATCTAGTATACACAAAATCCATTGGTTAATACACTAAAATGAGTAATAAAAGTTACCATAAGAACATTATCATTCTTATCAACACCAACAAAATTTACTCTTTCTCTTTCCCTCTTTGGTATTCTCGGCCGATCACAACCATAATTATCCACCCACCTTCTAACTTAGATCAAGCTATTTTATTATTATACAAGTGTAAAGGGTCACATAGGAGGAAGCCCGGTGCTTGCGGATCGTCAAGGACCTCACCTCAACGCTTTTAACCACTCGTTTTTCGATTAGTTTCTTCCCTAGCCTCGAGCTAGTAGTAAGTGACTCTAAACGTCTTCTTGATCTATTCTAAAGTGGTTAATAAGAATTTTGTCGGTTGAAATTTATGAGCATGTAAGAATAAAAATTAAAAGTCTACTAAATAATATAAACTTGGTGGTTAATAAATAAATAATAATGTAAAACTTATAAAACTAGTTTTATTATGGTTATTTATTGTTGTTGATTGCTAGTATGGAAATGGATCGTCATCAACCCGCTAGATCATGAAACATGAACTAGCCTTATGTTTAGTTGTAAAGTTTCTAGATGACGAACCCTTTCCAACATAAACATGAACTTGTGTAAAAACTATTTTTTTCTTATAAAGTGGAGTTCTAAACTTGTAGATCTAGAGATCTACAAGTGGTATTTTTGAAGGACCACGTGTAAAATAAAATCATACTTTTAAAGCCGGATCCTTCCTAAACAAAGGTGATTTTTTTTTTGTAAACACACAAGTGTGTAGACACTTGTGTGACAAAAAGTTTTAACAAAAGAATTGTTTTTATAATAGTTGACAAGAAGATGTACAAATGCATTTTCTAAAAGAACAAGATTTGGGAGGAACCGATTTTATTTATAGAAAGATCTACTAAAAATAGGGGAAAAGTTACTATATATTTTGTACAAACCACAAGTTCATGTGTTTTGCGATTTATATCTATTTTGACTATTTTGATAATGAAACATTGTTGATTTGAATTCTTAAAAGAAAATGATACGCTGGAAAGCGTGGCCACCTCCAGTTACAGAGGAAACTCTGGCGAAATTTTTCCAAAAATCTAACACTTGTAAATATTTTTATCACAAGTGTTATGGATATATTTTTAACTTGTTTTCCCGAATAACTTTCGCCACGATTTTTATTACGAAACTTCCAAGTGTCGGAGGTGGGATTTTCACAAAATAAAACTTGCTAAAATATATATTTAGAATATATATTTTCATAACAACACTTGTGTAAATTTTTGTGATTATTTTGTGAACTACGTAAATATTATTTTTAGGGTAAAAATAATATTACTGAATATTAACGACTCCAAAATAATTCGAACGCCTTCACAATAAATATTTAAGTTACACCGGTATTATTAATACCACCCAAACTTTACAAGGTAACTTACGTATTTTCAGAAAATACACATAAGTGTGTATTTTGACAAAGTATTATTTTGGAAAATGGTATGTAATAAAATATAATATTTTGGAAGTAAAGTATTTTAGACAAATGAAATAAAATATATTATACTAAGTGAGACTTAATAATATATTTCGAAGTTATACGAACGCACATGTATTAAATCCCCCATCCTTGGGAAGGAATATTTTTACAAAATAATTACGAAGTGTAATTACAAAATAGTTGCCTACCTATTTCCCAAAGACATTAAACCTTAAACTAAGGCACGGCCGTCCGTCTAATAGAAGTTAGTACGTGTAGGTCGTCGCACAACAAATTTTCTGGAGATACTTTTTAGAGACGCACTTCGGTGAGTTCATGTCCCCCTTTTCTCTTAACTGTTTTCAGTTTTCTAAACTGCGGGGGTGAAATACATGTTACTATGATTACGAATAATTCTTACATGGTATGGTTAGCATAAGGAGGGTTATTATTCAGATCATGTGAGTGGGTAGGCGGAAACTTGAGGCCATTAATCCTCAGGGTAGGACCGAGGGGCAGGAGCAGTAGATCTATCTGGGTGTAGCGAGCCCAGCCCCAGGCCCAAACAGAACTGACCTCGGGGTGACTTTGTACCCAACGCATAAATCTGCTATGTTTGAGTCTTCCTACTTGCACTTCACACATATCAATGGCCTTGCAAACCATTGGTGATCTCTTTTTCCTTATTTGCTACACACCAGGGTTTTTATACATACAAAGGTTTATTTACTCACTTACACATGAACTCGCTCAACATTATTGTTGATTTTTCAACTTACATGTATTTCAGGGAATTAAAGGATCTGGCGCGGTATGACACGTTTTCCCGCTGCATTAGTTTCGAGGTCATCCGAGTTTAAGGGATGTGACTTTTTCCTGGACGAGTCACCATTCCTAAACTGTGTTTATTTCTTGTTGGTGTTGTGTCTTTTGAACACCGTTTATGTTTGTTAGAATGTGATATCCGCTAAGACAATGTTGTGGTTCTTTACTCTTCAAACTTATTTTAATGGATGATCTTGCATGGTTTTTAATTCATATAGCTTGTTATGATTAAGCTATGGTATTAAGAAGTCACACCAAAATAACCACGCTTCCGCAAAGCCAGGGTGTGACAGCTTGGTATCAGAGCTCTGATCATAGCGAACTAGGATTCCTTTTCGAGTCTAGACTATGATCACTAGGGCTCTCACGAAAACATTTTTACACTGCATACCGCTTAAGTCCAGATCCAAAACTTTTTACAAACAAATGTTGAGCACATTTATTTATTATTTATAGGCTCAGTCTGGGAGGCTGAGGCTCGGTCTGGAAGACCGAGGATCGGTCTAGGAGACCGAGGTAGTTGTCTTGTGGGACTAGGAAGTCAGTCTGAGAGGCTGGAAGAATAGGCTAGTGGGACTAGGAAGTCAGTCTGAGAGGCTGGGAGAATAGGCTAGTGGGACTAGGAAGAGCAGTCTGAGAGGCTGGGAGGCTAGTGAGACTAGGAAGAGCAGTCTGAGAGGCTGGGAGGCTAGTGGGACTAGGAGAACTATTTGATTGCTTATTTGACTAATATGTTTACCTGACTATATGATTGATTGGTGTACGTATGTGTGTTTGTGTTACAAAAAGTCATGCCTTCATCAGATACTGGAGAGTCGGACACTACAAATCCCACGACCATAGTATCAGGTGACATAGTTTCATCGGAGCACGAGGTGTACACTTCCTATACGACCAGCACAGATGAGGACAACTCTCAGCCCTTTGCACTGCCTGATGTCGTGGCAGAGCCTGCTGATGGCCATCTTGTTGGGGATTTGCCACTCGCGGTGATCCCTGCTCCTGTGCCCCTTGCCGCTTATCCCATTGTTGATATGTCCCCCCCCCCGACGATGTCGATCTATTAGAGGAGGACCCACTTGAGGGCGAGGCCCTATTGTTGCTGGTGATAGCCTACTGCTTGCTGACGCTCCTGCAGAGGAGGCTCATGCCCATTCACCTGTCCCAGACTCATTTGAGCCTGTGGCGTCCGCATATTTGCATATACAGGGAGTGCAGCACCACTCACACGACGCCGACCCTGATATGGCGTCGTCAGCTGCACCAGTTCCCACACACAGCTTTGAGTTTGATCGCAACATTGAGGATGATTCTGTTTTTCCACCTGGTTTTGATCCAGACCATGACATTGAGTTCATACACTTAGACCAGCCCTTTGAGGATCCTGTAGCCCCTGTCGACCCTATGTTTAATTGATCTAGCTGATTTTGAGATGGAGTTTGTTGATCCGGAGCTGGCTGTGGCCCCTGAGCCAGGCGTTGCTCCTGACCCCGCATTGGAGCATGACCCTGTTCATGCCGATGCACCTGCTGTTGCTCCTTGATTGATCATCTGCTTGGACGAGAGAAAATTGGGGTAACAATGCAAGACAATTTATTATTACGGGGGCCCACGTAATAACGACTTGTAGTCTACAGAAATCTTGGTGGACTCTACGGGTCAAGCTAATGAAAACCAATGTAGCAGGAAATAACTAAAACACGAATGACCAAGGCGATGTAACCTCGAGTTCATTCTATTACAAGCAATAAGCCAATTTGGCAAGCCTATGTGAAGGCTCAGAAATCTATTTCCCCACTTATACATCGAGTCTATTTACGTGTAAAATTGGGTGATTACATGATGGCTTATGGTGCTATGTATCTCATAGACAATTGAAATGTTGTCTAGCCCGCTTCATACCACTTCGACAGAAGAGAATGCCACCCAGACGTGTCACAGACACCAGTACACTACCAAGGACAGAAGCCGAGCTGCAAGAACGCATCTCACAGACAAATGCACGACATGAAGCCCTCTGCTCTAAGCACAGCGATGGCATTACTGGAAATAACCCTCCAACTGGCTGCACCTATAAGCAGTTCCTCAACTGCAAGCCTTTGAACTTTGACGGAACAGGAGGCATCGTTGCATTTGTTCGTTGGTCCGAAAAGATTGACTCCATTCTAAGAATGAGTAACGGTTCGCCCCAACAGAGTGTTACCTATACCTCGGGGTTATTTCTAGATGACACACTCTCATGATGGAACCTTCAGGTTCAGACCCTTGGCACAGATGATGCTTATGCACTGAGCTGGGACGAGCTCAAAGGAATGATGGAGAAGAAATACAATTCTAGGGCTGGAATCCAGAAACTTGAGGTGGAGTTCTGGAATTGAAAATGGACGGACCAGAGATTCCTGAATACGTCCAGCAATCTCACGACCTGTCTAGGGTCGTCCCCTACTTAGTCAAACTGGAGTTCAAAAGGATTGAACGATTCATTTGGGGACTTGCACCCCAGATCAGGGGCATGGTTACTACCTCGAAGCCCTCAACCATTACAGAGGCTATCGATATGGGTGATTTATGTATAACATGGGATGTTATATGTTGATATTACATACGTACACTTTACTTACTATCACCTGACCAACGTGAACCATCTTTTAGAAGGTGCCACTAAAACGCGACCCGTGCATGCTTGCCAACGAGGCAGGACTTCAACAAATCATTGCTGCCGCCATTGCATAGTACGCAGCCTCACAAGGAAGAACTAGCGGAAGTAATTCTAACAATAACGGCAATAACAATCCACCACATGGGCGCACTTACAAGCAGTTCCTAGACTGCAAAACCGTAAACTTCGACGGCACTGTAGGTGTTGTTGCTTTTGTAAGATAGGCCGAGAAAACAGACTCTGCTCTCTGAATGAGCAAGTGTGCTCCAGACCAGCAAGCTACCTACATTTCTGGGCTATTCTTGGACTGAGCCCTGTCCTGGTGGAACTTGCAAGTGCAGACACTTGGTGAAGCTGCTGCCTACGCACTAACATGGACCGAACTGAAGGAACTAATGCGCAAAAAGTATTGTTCTCGCGCTGAAATCCAAAGATTGGAGACTGAGTTTTGGCATTTGAGGATGGAAGGTCCGAAAGTTGCGGAATATGTTCAGAGGTTCCACGACTTATCTCATGTGGTTCCTTACATGGTTACACTGGAATTCAAGCGAATCGAGCGCTTCATTTGGGGTTTAGCTCCTCAAATTATAAGTATGGTGACCTCTTCCAAGCCTGCAACTATCACTGAGGAAATTGATCTGAGCGTGGCTCTTACTGAGGAGGCTATCCGCCTAAACAAGTTTTCTGATGTTGAGCAAAAGAAGAAGGAGACTCATGTAGAGTCGTCCGGGGGTAATAAAAGAAAATTCTCGAACTTCAAACAAGGCACAAGCAGTGATGGCAGAAAAGGAGGACCAAGCGCACCAGTTCAAGTTACAACCGGTGGTGGGAAGAATGGAAAGGGGTATATGGGTACCCATCCTAAGTGTAACACCTGCCAGCGTCACCATTCTGGCCGGTGTGGGCCAAAAGTATGTGAAGCATGTGGAAAGGTTGGTCACTCGAAGGAAGCTTGATGGGCCACTGTTGGCCGGGGAGGCCAAGGAAGTTTTGGAAATAGAAACAATAACCGGGGTGGAAATGGAAATCGTGCACAAGGAAATAACGGAGGGAATGGAAATCGAGGCAACAACGCGAATCAAGCTGGTACTGTAAACCGAAACCAAAACAACAATCAAGCTGGGAAAGGAGGTGGAAATGGGCAAAGACCAGGTTGTTTTAACTGTGGTGACATTGGGCACTATAAGAGGGACTGCCCAGAATTGAACCAAGCACGGGGAAGGGTTTTCAATATCGAAGCGAGGGAAGCGCGCCAGGATCCCAATGTTGTTACTGGTACGTTCCCTATAAACCAACGCTTTGCATCCGTTTTATTTGATACGGGTGCCGATTATAGCTTCGTATCGTTAGAGTTTAAGAATATGCTTGGTTTAGCCGCTAGTAAACTAGATATCCCGTACTCAATCGAATTGGCGAATGGAAAGTTAGTAGAAACTAATGAAGTGGTCAGAGGTTGTGTAATCGAGTTGGGAGAGCGTGAGTTTACTTTGGATCTACTACCAGTCCAGCTGGGGAGCTTCGACGTGGTAGTAGGAATGGATTGGTTATCAAGCAACAAGGCTGAGATTGTTTGTCATGAAAAGGTCGTTCGTATCCCAACCGAAGATGGAGAAACAATTGTGGTTCATGGGGAGAAGCGGGATACGCCTTTAAGAATTATCAGTTGCCTGAAAGCTCGTAAGTGTTTACAAAAGGGATGTGCTGCATTCCTGGCACACATCGTGGATAAGAAAGCTGCAGAACCGAAGATCGAAGACATCCCTGTCGTGAGGGAGTATCCGGAAGTCTTCCTAGAGGACTTGCCTGGACTGCCACCTCAGAGGCAAGTGGAGTTTCACATCGATTTGGTCCAAGGCGCCGCGCCTGTGGCTAAGGCACCTTATAGACTTGCCCCGTCTGAGATGCAAGAATTGTCAACACAACTTTAAGAGTTGTTAGACAAGGGATTTATCCGACCAAGCTTCTCGCCTTGGGGAGCTCCGGTCCTGTTTGTCAAGAAGAAGGACGGTAGTTTTCGAATGTGCATCGACTACCGGGAGCTGAACAAGTTGACGATCAAGAATAAATATCCTCTGCCAAGAATTGATGATCTGTTTGATCAACTGCAAGGTTCAAGCTTTTACTCAAAGATCGATTTGCGATCTGGATACCATCAGTTAAGGATACAAGAGGAGAGTGTCCCGAAGCCAGCCTTCAGAACTCGTTATGGACACTACGAGTTCCTTGTTATGCCGTTTGGGTTGACAAACGCACCTGCAGTCTTTATGGATTTGATGAATAGAGTTTGCAAGCCGTACTTGGACAAGTTCGTGATTGTGTTTATCGACGACATCTTGATTTATTCAAGGACAAAGGCTGAGTACGAACAGCATCTAAGAGCTATTTTGGAGCTACTGAAGGAAGAACAGCTGTATGCCAAATTCTATAAGTGCGAATTTTGGCTACGTGAAGTCCAATTTCTTGGACATATGGTAAATGGAGATGGAATCCATGTGGATCCCACCAAGATCAAAGCGATCAAAAGTTAGGAAACGCCAAAGACGCCAACCGAGATTCGACAATTTTTGGGTTTGGCTGGCTACTATCGAAGGTTCATTGAGGATTTTTCGAAGATCGCTCAACCATTGACGCTCTTCACCCAGAAAGATAAGAAGTTTGATTGGGGAATCAAACAGGAAGAAGCGTTTCAGCTGTTGAAGGATAAGCTCTGCAATGCGCCAATTCTAGCACTACCGGAAGGTACTGACGATTTCGTGGAATACTGTGATGCCTCGCGTCAAGGATTGGGTTGCGTGTTGATGCAACGCCAGAAGGTTATTGCTTACGCATCACGTCAGTTGAAGGTACATGAGAAGAACTATACCACACATGATTTGGAACTAGGCGCAGTGATATTTGCGCTAAAAATCTGGAGACATTATTTGTATGGTACAAAGTGTACAATTTTCACGGACCACAAGACTTTACAGCACATATTCAACCAGAAAGAGTTGAATATGAGACAGAGACGATGGGTTGAGTTGTTAACTGATTACGATTGCGAGATCAAGTACCACCCAGGGAAAGCGAACGTGGTCACTGATGCCCTGAGTCGAAAAGAGAGGATCAAGCCCATAAGGGTTAGGGCCTTAGAAATGATTATCCAAACCGATCTTTCCTTGCGCATTCATGCCGCGCAGAAAGAAGCTCTTAAGGAAAGAAATCTTGAAGAAGAATATCTCCGTGGGATGGAGAAGCTATTGGTGCCAAACGAGGAAGGAACGTTATGTTTTGAGAAAAGGATTTGGGTTCCTCTGTTTGGTGGTTTGAGAAAAGTCATTTATGATGAGGCACACAAATCACGGTACTCTATCCATCCAGGTGCGGATAAGATGTACCAAGACCTTAAGGATTATTATTGGTGGCCCAGGATGAAAGGCGACGTTGTTTTTTACGTTAGCAAGTGTTTAACATGCGCCAAGGTCAAAGCTGAATACCAGAAGCCTTCAGGACTTCTGCAACAACCTGAAATTCCCAAGTGGAAATGGGAACAGATTTCAATGGACTTTATAATGAAACTTCCCAAGACGCCCAGGGGTCATGATACTATTTGGGTAATAGTTGACCGCCTAACCAAGTCCGCGCACTTCCTGCCAATCAAAGAGAAGGATAACACTAGTAAACTTGCGGAAATATACATGCGAGAGATTGTTGCACGTCATGGGGTGCCTCTCTCGATCATCTCTGATAGAGATGGGAGATTTGTATCAAGAATTTGGCAATCCTTCCAAGAAGCTTTTGGCTCGTAATTGAACCTAAGTACTGCATTTCACCCGCAAACTGATGGCCAAAGTGAAAGAACTATTCAAACATCAGAGGATATGCTGAGAGCATGTGTAATGGATCTTGGTGGTAGTTGGGATAAGCATTTACCATTGGCCGGATCCTCATACAACAACAGCTACCACACCAGTATTGGAGCCGCGCCATTTGAAGCTCTTTACGGACGCAAGTGTCGATCACCCCTATGCTGGGCTGATGAAGGTGATAGACAGCTTGTTGGTCCCGAAATCGTCCAAGAGACGACAGACAAGATTGCGCAGATTCGAAAAGGCATCGAAGCGGCTCGCGACAGACAGAAAGTCTATGCAGATCAAAACCGGAAACATTTGGAATTCCAAGTTGGAGATATGGTATTATTAAAAGTTTCACCCTGGAAGGGTGTGGCACGCTTCGGAAAGCGTGGGAAGTTGAATCCGCGTTACATTGGCCCTTTCAGAATCCTGCAAAGGATTAGGCTTGTAGCCTACAAGTTGGACCTACCTGCTGAACTCAATGGTGTTCACGATACATTCCATGTATCCAATTTGAGAAAAAGTCCAACAAAAGATACAATGATCATTCTTGCTGACGAAGTTCATATCGACGACATGCTCCACTTCACTGAAGAACCTGTTGAGGTCACGGATTGGAAAGTTAACAAAACTCCCAGGAGCAGTGTCAAACTCGTCAAAGTTCGTTGGAATGCAAGACATGGGCCTGAATTCACGTGGGAACGTGAGGATCAAATGAAGGAGAAGTACCCCCATTTATTTCCTAAGACCCCTGCAAATAGAGGCAGAACTTAAATTTCGGGACGAAATTAATCTAACGAGGGGAGAATGTGACACCCTCACCAAACCAGGTATCCGTACGAACTAATTAATATTTAATTACTGCTTAATTACTGTGCTTGCTTACAACTGTGATTAAACTGCTTACTGATTTCTGATACATACATACTCATCCATCACATTTTATACTGTCACTCTATTATTTTTACACAAACATCAGTGACAACCTTGATGCACAAAAAGCACAGTGAGCACACTATACGGGATACCCATTAAACATGCTGATATAACCAGCATCAGGCAGACACTGCCTCTAAGGCCTGTATGAGCCAGAGATAGTTTACTACACCTGTAGAGAGTGTAGGGAAATGAGGGTTGTAGAACTGCGTCACTAGGTGATAGTTATAGTGACCGGATGTGCCTAAAACGTACTTTGAGTACAAAATTCTGCACTTTAATTCAAAAATTCAGCTTTTAAACTAACTAGTAAAGTGCAAAAACATGGAAAAATATTACTAGACACTTTCCAAAGTGTCGGGAATAAATTGTGTCCCTAAAAATAATATTAACGGCACTTTAAATACTTATTTAGCACTTTAATGGATTAATATCCAACCGTACAACCGGACTTAACCCGGGACATAAAAATATTGTCAATGACACTATTTTTCTTTTTCTGAGCCAGTTATGGTCCCCGAATACCCTAACACCCGTTATATTTAATAACACACCAGTAAATTATTTAACCTCCTAAATTAATAAATTAGTGCCAACTAATTTGGTAAAATTGAACCAATTACCCATCCCCCCATTAAAACCGAACGGTCCCATGTGGGATTTCACTACACCAAGTTGATTATTTTAATTTTTGATGTCTTATATCTAGTATACACAAAATCCATTGGTTAATACACTAAAATGAGTAATAAAAGTAACCATAAGAACATTATCATTCTTATCAACACCAACAAAATTTACTCTTTCTCTTTCCCTCTTTGGTATTCTCGGCCGATCACAACCATAATTATCCACCCACCTTCTAACTTAGATCAAGCTATTTTATTTTTATACAAGTGTAAAGGGTCACATACAAGGAAGCCCGGTGCTTGCGGATCGTCAAGGACCTCACCTCAACGCTTTTAACCACTCGTTTTTCGATTAGTTTCTTCCCTAGCCTCGAGCTAGTAGTAAGTGACTCTAAACGTCTTCTTGATCTATTCTAAAGTGGTTAATAAGAATTTTGTCGGTTGAAATTTATGAGCATGTAAGAACAAAAATTAAAAGTCTACTAAATAATATAAACTTGGTGGTTAATAAATAAATAATAGTGTAAAACTTATAAAACTAGTTTTATTATGGTTATTTATTGTTGTTGATTGCTAGTATGGAAATGGATCGTCATCAACCCGCTAGATCATGAAACATGAACTAGCCTTATGTTTAGTTGTAAAGTTTCTAGATGACGAACCCTTTCCAACATAAACATGAACTTGTGTAAAAACTATTTTTTTCTTATAAAGTGGAGTTCTAAACTTGTAGATCTAGAGATCTACAAGTGGTATTTTTGAAGGACCACGTGTAAAATAAAATCATACTTTTAAAGCCGGATCCTTCCTAAACAAAGGTGATTTTTTTTTTGTAAACACACAAGTGTGTAGACACTTGTGTGACAAAAAGTTTTAACAAAAGAATTGTTTTTATAATAGTTGACAAGAAGATGTACAAATGCATTTTCTAAAAGAACAAGATTTGGGAGGAACCGATTTTATTTATAGAAAGATCTACTAAAAATAGGGGAAAAGTTACTATATATTTTGTACAAACCACAAGTTCATGTGTTTTGCGATTTATATCTATTTTGACTATTTTGATAATGAAACATTGTTGATTTGAATTCTTAAAAGAAAATGATACGCTGGAAAGCATGGCCACCTCCAGTTACAGAGAAAACTCCGGCTAAATTTTTCCAAAAATCTAACACTTGTAAATATTTTTATCACAACTGTTATGGATATATTTTTAACTTGTTTTCCCGAATAACTTTCGCCATGATTTTTATTAAGTAACTTCCAAGTGTCGGAGGTGGGATTTTCACAAAATAAAACTTGCTAAAATATATATTTAGAATATATATTTTCATAACAACACTTGTGTAAATTTTTGTGATTATTTTGTGAACTACGTAAATATTATTTTTAGGGTAAAAATAATATTACTGAATATTAACGACTCCAAAATAATTCGAACGCCTTCACAATAAATATTTAAGTTACACCGGTATTATTAATACCACCCGAACTTTACAAGGTAACTTACGTATTTTCAGAAAATACACATAAGTGTGTATTTTGACAAAATATTATTTTGGAAAATGGTATGTAATAAAATATAATATTTTTGGGAAAAATATTTATATTTTGGAAGTAAAGTATTTTAGACAAATGAAATAAAATATATTACACTAAGTGAGACTTAATAATATATTTCGAAGTTATACGAACGCACATGTATTAAATCCCCCATCCTTGGGAAGGAATATTTTTACAAAATAATTACGAAGTGTAATTACGAAATAGTTGCCTAACTATTTCCCAAAGACATTAAACCTTAAACTAAGGCACGGCCGTCCGTCTAATAGAAGTTAGTACGTGTAGGGCGTCGCACAGCAAATTTTATGGGAGATACTTTTTAGAGACGCACTTCGGTGAGTTCATGTCCCCCTTTTCTCTTAACTGTTTTCAGTTTTCTAAACTGCGGGGGTGAAATACATGTTACTATGATTACGAATAATTTTTACATGGTATGGTTAGCATAAGGAGGGTTATTATTCAGATCATGTGAGTGGGTAGGCGGAAACTTGAGGCCATTAATCCTCAGGGTAGGACCGAGGGGCAGGAGCGGTAGATCTATCTGGGTGTAGCGAGCCCAGCCCCAGGCCCAAACAGAACGGACCTCGGGGTGACTTTGTACCCAACGCATAAATCTACTAGGTTTGAGTCTTCCTACTTGCACTTCACACATATCAATGGCCTTGCAAACCATTGGTGATCTCTTTTTCCTTATTTGCTACATACCAGGGTTTTTATACATACAAAGGTTTATTTACTCACTTACACATGAACTCGCTCAACATTATTGTTGATTTTTCAACTTACATGTATTTCAGGGAATTAAAGGATCTGGCGCGGTATGACACGTTTTCCCGCTGCATTAGTTTCGAGGTCATCCGAGTTTAAGGGATGTGACTTTTTCCTGGACGAGTCACAGTTCTTAAACTGTGTTTATTTCTTGTTGGTGTTGTGTCTTTTGAACACCGTTTATGTTTGTTAGAATGTGATATCCGCTAAGACAATGTTGTGGTTCTTTACTCTTCAAACTTATTTTAATGGATGATCTTGCATGGTTTTTAATTCATATAGCTTGTTATGATTAAGCTATGGTATTAAGAAGTCACACCAAAATAACCACGCTTCCGCAAAGCCAGGGTGTGACACAATTCCCTATAACCAGTGCTCTGATACCAATCTATAACACCCCAATCGCGTAATACAACAACACGCGACAAAAATATCGGGGAGTCACGTTACAAATTGCTCACAACTGTTGGTACTAAATTGTTTCATTATTGTTATCATCGTTTTACAAACAAAGAATACATGTAAATGTCTTTCGATTTAAGAAGTCTAAGGCCCGGATGCAGTCTTATGCGTTGCATGCTCGAATAATTGAAAACCTGAAACATATGTGAAAAATAGTCAGCATAAAAATGTCGGCGAGTACATAGCTTTTGTTAGCCAAATAAATGGCAAAAAGTTTGGTATTGCAATACTTTGACAACTTCGAGAGCTGTTAATTGAAAATAAATCTTGAAGCCAAAGAATGGCAAAAGTTTAGTATTGAAATACATAATCTTGATTGTGAAAAATCATGACAAATAGTTTTGTATATGGCAATATGATTATTACTAAGTAATTTTTATGCCATTTGAAATTGTACTTCGTAATCTCGTTGAAATCATCGTAAAAATCATTTATGTGTTATTAGAAATCCAATCGAGGATAAGTAATAACTATTTTGAAATTCAATCGAAACTTGTGTGAGTATTATATAAATCAAGTGAATGATTCATAATAATACTTTAGACATCCTTCTAAGAATCTAACATATAAAGATATGGGAGATTCTACAAGGATTTGGGTAATTGAACATTGAATCAATCGTACACAAAATCCTAAAGTGATTTGGATAACGCTACAAGAGTAATAAAAAAGAACACTTATATATAGGAAGTATCGGCGGCGTATCCACCATGTTCTTATTTTATTACACCCGTTTCGTTTTCTAAATCACAACTACCACATAAAAACATATTCGTCAACTTGTTACCAACTTGTAAACACGCATTAAAGTACACAATGAGTCCAAACAAGGACTCCAATATTAGAACTTTAAACATCCTATAAGAATCATTCTATGAAGATAGATGCTATAAGGATTTAGTTTCTGTCATATTGAATCATTGTATCACAACATTCTAAATCCTAATGGTGATTCAGGATAACGCCACGAAGGGTAACATAATAAGCACACTTATATATAGGAAGTACCATCGGCGTATCCACCATGTGTTTATTGTATTACTCTAGTTTTGTTATCTAAATCACCAACAATCTACACATAACCCATAACCACCATCTCGTAAAGTACTTCTTAAAAATATCACTATGAAGATAGGAAGATCTAAGACTGCACTTCAAATATCCTATAATAATCAATCTATGAAGATAGATAGATAGATCTTTAAGGATGGGGATAACCATCAGGTTTGCATAATTGGAATAGTACGCATAAAAGCACTTAGTAAACACATATATGCCATACATTTGGAAAACAAATCTGTTATACATATGACTCACCCCAAAACAACTGAAAACGGTAAAAAGAGGGGAACTATGTACTCACTTGATATTGCTTAAAAGTCTTGGAATAACAAACAAATAACGCTTGAAGGATCACGGAATCAATCGACACCTAATATAGGTAACTATGTTAATAAACCGAACCTAAATCGGAAGATCGGATAGAATGAGGTTTCGTAAACCAAATGAGTATTGGAACTCATATGATATGGTTTAACAAATCCTACATTCTAAGTCGGAACCTATCCTAAGTGCTTATGACCCGTTATGACTCGTTAAGGTAGTTTACGCTACTTTAATGTGTCGTTCGCACAAAAGCGCGTTCAGATCGCCTAACTAATCCTATGACAAGTATTATATGCC
This sequence comes from Helianthus tuberosus, assembly GCA_030545235.1. Taxonomy (NCBI): domain Eukaryota; kingdom Viridiplantae; phylum Streptophyta; class Magnoliopsida; order Asterales; family Asteraceae; genus Helianthus; species Helianthus tuberosus. The sequence continues at coordinate 51,262 of JARYGA010045800.1, read as the reverse complement.
TTAATATCTCTAATAACATTGCATAATCAGTTTAGATGTCAAAATTTAGGTTACATGTGCTTAAAATGAAATTATGCGTAAAAAGGGCATTTTGATCATTTTCCTAAGGCATATAAACTATCTATCATACAACTAATTAAACTAAGTGACCATAAGTGTAACGCCCCGCGTTTTCGTACTTTCTATATTTAGTAACCATCGTTTGTAAAACTATTTTTGGAAACTTCGTATGTCTTGTAATCGTCCTTTCATTTAAAAACGATGCAAGATCCGAGACTTGGATTATGATTTAAACTCGTGTTTTGTTAATTACATGATACACATACTTTATATAGTCTCATACATTCAATTTCGTGGAACAATTGATACTTATTCACAATTCTTGGAAACTAGGTGCTAAACTTGTAAATACATGAAACTTATGCAAAATACGTGTTTTGAACGTGAACGAAACTTGATTACGATACTTATACACTCAATTATACTTTGATTTTGATCACCATGCTTGAATGTACCTTGAACTATGTTTATATGCTCAAACAAGTCCCTAAACTACCAAGAATGCATCAAAAGGGATCAAAGATGAAACTTCAGGGGCTGATTTGTAATTAAACCAAACTTCCCCAAAACTTGGGCGCCACGTGACGCTAGGGTCCCTCGCGTCACGCTAGGCCCCTGTTTTGGCAGAACTCCGCTTTCAGCCCTTCTTGCATGAAATCCCAAGAACTTAAACCCTCCAATCACCTTATTTCCACCTCCTTTCACCTCCAATCACCTTCAATCTCTTCCATTATAAATACCCACCTTCTCCAACCCTTTTGACACTTTCACAACTCTCTAATCCTCACAAATACTCTCTCAAATCAGTTGCAAACTGAGTTTTGGGACAGATTCATACTACTCTACAAAAGTGAGTGTAACTTGCTTGTTTTCACTCCAAATCACTTGATTCTTCTTTCTATTGCTTTAGTACCTCCTTGGGTTTGATTCCTTGGTTTTTCCTTGGAAGAACCATGCTTGGAATTGCCCTAAAAAGGACCAAAACTTTTTGTTTTGATTTATGTTCATCAAAGTTTACTTAAACTCATACAACTTGTGTCAAACACATCTCATACCTATGTCCCAATGCTTACAACCTCTTCCATGGTTGGTTAGGCTTAAAAACAAGGTTGAGACATGTTAAATCAGAGGTGAAAACCTCAAATACTTTCTATTTTGTTTAGGGTTTTCAACCCACAAATCATGTTCGGGCTTGTGCCTTGATGTAGAGTGATTATGGAGAAACTTGGGTTGTTCCAACATAAAATCCTCACATGGTTTGATGATTTCACTTAGTGTAGCTTATTATATTATTGTACATACCTTAGTTCTTGACCCTCCTTGGTTGTTTTTACATCAAGTGTAGTGGTGAACATACAAGGGGTTCCTAAATGGAAGCTTGTTCTTCCTACCCCATACATGACTTATATGATAAACTTGAGGTACCTAAATGGGGATTTAATCCTCTACCTCCTACTTGAATCGTTGGATTTATTAATATATCTATACAATACATAACCCTATTATTTGGATAATCGAATCTTTGATGATGAACTAGTGTTCATATGTCAAGGTACTAGATTACCTCATCCTAGACTATGATAACTTGTCACGATTCTAAAGGAACTTTGTTCCATGAAAACATTTAAACTCCTTAGAGTTTCCTAGTGTCAAGAACAAGTATCATATGTACTAAATGATTATTTTCACATGTTATTCTCATATCTTATTTTTATGTTGTTTTAAATACCGAATCCCAACCCTATGCATACTTGAACTTTAACCCTTACACATCCAATTTTTTAACCTCATCAACTCGTCAATAATCGGATAATCGGAAAGCATATGCAACCTTTGTGAGTATACTCGTATTTCCCCCTTTTTACTTTTACACTTTTGGGGTGTAACATGTTTACTTATCAACAAACTTGCACATGAACATTTTGCTTAAACACATGAACATTCCTATTAACATGCTTGTATACGTGATTGCTTGATACATGAATGTGGGTGAGACTTATGTGTAGAACTTATCATTAACTTCGTACGAGCCAAACCTTGACATATGTAGCGCTATAGGATTAACGACCCGCCCGAAACTTGGGGTAATGTCATGAGCATATTGCGTTTCTTGGTTTGATATGTTAGACACATGCCATATTTAGTGGATATCTTGGATCACATGCTTGCTATGAGGAATTGTTCAAAACATATCTTTTGCTATGTATGTACCAAACTTGTATACTCGCCTTTGCTTTTGCATTGACTTTTATTTTAAACATGTTACAGGTTGATGACGATGATATGAAAGAAGTAGCATGATGCCTAGATACACATTTAGACGTTAGGTTTAAAATGTTGTATCAAATTTTGGTTATGTTGATTTGCACTCTTTTGGAAGTTGTTGTTATTTGAATTTATGGAATGAAATTGGAATTATTTAAATATTGTCACAAATAGCGTTTTGAACATATATGACATTTTATCCTTATGAATCATACTTGGCATGCTATTCTTATGTTATTATACATGTTTTAATATGTGTTCATATTGTTGTAATATGTCATTATTTATGTGCCATTTTGAAATGTCTTTTACGTATTACTTTCTTGAGATGCTTTATGTGCCTACACTTGTTATTATTTTGAGAATACGTCATTTTACTCGACTATTCTAAAATTCACAAACCACTCGTAATACACAAACGAGACGACTCCACCAAAATAGGCGTGAAACCCACAATTTGGTGAATGACTCTCAATCCTTCTACTTTTCTTTTCTTACACGAAATTCACCATCAAGTTAGGAGTGACATCCTCACCTCGATGGAGAAATTCAAACTCAAATTCTAGTGGACCCTCGTCAAAGTGTTAAAATTTAATTTTGACCCGACGAGTACCAACCACACTTAGGATACTAAATCGCCAAGTTAGGGGTGAAACCCGCACCTTGTCGACTAGTTCCACTCTTTGATTTTCATTAATCCCGCCAAGTCTCGAAATTTCACCCGAATTGGGGACATGTAGTAACCGGAAGGGTAAATACCGTTAACCGACTTGTCGGTGAGAGTATTTCACCTATTAGGCCAAAGCATGCTCCTCAAATTCGAAAGACTTTTCGACCACTTTGGTTAGTCAACGTTCCATTTTGGAACCATCCTAAATTTTAACCAAACATGTGTTCTACTATTTATTTTTATGTGACGAAGTCTTTCAAATTCGAAATTTACTTTCGATATTTTCTTCTCACACACGCATCATACTAAATCTTTTCGTACACTTATGCATGATTTCATATAATTTAGATTCATATTCCTTGCAACGATGAGTGGTGACATATCATCGAGATAGGAGTGATTTCCTTACCTTGACGATTAACTCCACTACCCCTTTTCTTAAGACGACCTCACCAACGAGTTAGGGGTGATTCCCTTACCAAGGTGATCGTTACCAAAATTTCCCTTCCAAAATATCTTATTATGCAAACTCGATCATCTTTTATACCTAAATTATTTATCATCATTCAAAGTACATACGTATACGATTTCGAAATACATTGTTTTATCAAACGCACTTTCTATCCTACAACCTATTTTCGCTTAACTCTCATACACGAGATTCTTAAACATATCTTAAATGTTATACCACACAAATTTTCAAACCTCATGCAATACTACCTATCAATTTAATCGGCCCAAGGAATCTCTTGCCCATGAACGTCATATTCGGCTTAATCACTAAAACGCACTTATGATATAAATCACCAAAATAAAGACTTTCATTCTCGATCGGAGGATCAAACCAACCTTTCTTTTACACCTATAAGATCTTATGGGTGTTATATGATGCAACTCTTTTCACATCAACAAATCATTGGTTAGAACTTTTAATAACCACAAGGTCCTTTTGCTAAAATTCTTTTCTAAGGATCCTCGTTTTCACAAGAACCTCCTAAATTCATAACTTCTTGTTTAATAAAAATGAAATTACTTTTGATTGAAACCTTTTTACATCAATTTACAAACACGTGGGCAAGAAGACTTCTTGGAAACCGACCATCTTTGGATTTCGTAAACTCTTTTAAAACAAAAGTAGCATTTCCATTCTTTACAAAACGCATTATGGTTAACCAATGAGTACCTTATATCCTTTTACATATGCAATTATGTGCTATATTTCAAACCAAGCTCAATCTAAATTTGGATACGATAAACTCAACGTTTTGTTTAAACAACTATACATGCATATTATCATACACGTTTTAGTCGTTGCATCGCGACAATTTCATTTATATCATTCGTATTTGCATGCTCAACCTCTTGAGCACTTTTACTTGCTTAACTTTGGTATGCTTCAATTAATACTATATACGCAATCATTAGTATTCGTACTCACACTCACACTCGTATTCATAACAATACATTTTATACTTATAATCGTACCCATACTCATACTCATACGTTTCATGTTTTTACTTATACTCATACGTTTCATGTTTTACTTATACTCATACGTTTCATGTTTTTACTTATACTCATACGTTTCATGTTTTACTTATACTCATACGTTTCATGTTTTACTTATACTCATACGTTTCATGATTTTACCTATGCTCGTATATTTCATGATTTTACTTATACTCATACGTTTCATGATTTTACCTATGCTCGTATATTTCATGATTTTACTTATACTCATACGTTTCATGTTTTACTTATACTCGTACGTTTCATGTTTTACTTATACTCGTACGTTTCATGTGTTACTTATACTCATATATTTCATGATTTCACTTATATTCATGCATTGCGTGCTTATACATATACACATACTACTCGTACGTGTTATGTCGATACACATACTTGCGTGCTTATTCATACCCAAACTTATACTCATGCTCACACTTCCATTCATACTCATGATCCATACATTCGTACCCATACGCGAACGTAATCCGAATGATTCGCTTGCGTGGGTCCTATACATACTTAAGCATGGACTTGCTTACATACTACATTCTTACACGTGCACATTCTTAATTTTTTAAATTATGGATACCCTAATTCATACACAACTAGTACAAGCTATGCGGATCAGGCGACGATCAATATAATCACGGGTGCACACGGGATTCTAGTGATAGGCGTACGAGAACCATAGGGTGTACTACTGTGTATGGTAAGACACGGAACGTAACATGACACGAATAACGAAACGGACGTAACATGGTCGAAACATGGTGGATACGCCGCTGGTACTTCCTATATATAAGTGTTTTCACCATGTTACCAAACTCTCGTAAAACGTACCATGAGAAATTCAGTGTTTTACAGACCTATTTAGACCTAATACAAACTTCACACAACTCACAAACGCATTATATCCGATTATCCATGACGAGACTTCATCCTTAACACACTACGTTCATCTACCCAACACTTATGCTATTCTCATACTTGCACTCCTTAAGAGTCATTCATTCGTTCTATACTCGTATTATTCTCTTTATCCTTGTCATTCACACAAACCTCGTTCGAAATCAAGCTTGCTTAAACATTCGAGCCCTAACATACCTCGTTACCTATAAAATAGTCTTCCTATTCTGGATTCTTGTGGAACTATACTTAGTATACCTTTAATGCTTTATTTAAAGTACCAAACCTTCTCGTTTCACCCAATGAACAATCTCCTACGAATGTGATTCGTTACCACGTCCCGTCAAAATACAAACCGTTTGTCAACATCTTCTCTCTCAATACGCCACCTTTTTATAAACGTCGCCAATTTGAGTTACTCAAAGTTGTTAGACTTACTTCAAAACTTCCTACGCAACCTACCTCACTAACTTGATTTCAAACCGTTATATAAATATCCCCTTTGTGAATACAATACATTTTTTTTAAAGCAACTCCTATTTAGCTATTCAAAATCATTCTTACCTATACATGTTCCACGCATACTCATGCCTCTAAACCATTTTAGCCAAACCAATCATTTTACAAACCTAATTGTATTCTCCCAAAATTTTGTACTTTCAAAATGTTTCAAAAGCTTCAAGTCTCAAACTTTTACTAAAACTTTTAAAGTCTACATCTTGAATAAATTTCGGGACGAAATTTCCTAAAGGAGGGGAGACTGTAACGCCCCGCGTTTTCGTACTTTCTATATTTAGTAACCATCGTTTGTAAAACTATTTTTGGAAACTTCGTAAGTCTTGTAATCGTCCTTTCATTTAAAAACGATGTAAGATCCGAGACTTGGATTATGATTTAAACTCGTGTTTTGTTAATTACATGATACACATACTTTATATAGTCTCATACATTCAATTTCGTGGAACAATTGATACTTATTCACAATTCTTGGAAACTAGGTGCTAAACTTGTAAATACATGAAACTTATGCAAAATACGTGTTTTGAACGTGAACGAAACTTGATTACGATACTTATACACTCAATTATACTTTGATTTTGATCACCATGCTTGAATGTACCTTGAACTATGTTTATATGCTCAAACAGGTCCCTAAACTACCAAGAATGCATCAAAAGGGATCAAAGATGAAACTTCCGGGGCTGATTTGTAATTAAACCAAACTTCCCCAAACTAGAGCGCCGCGTGACGCTAGGGTCCCTCGCGTCACGCTAGGCCCCTGTTTTGGCAGAACTCCGCTTTCAGCCCTTCTTGCACGAAATCCCAAGAACTTAAACCCTCCAATCACCTTATTTCCACCTCCTTTCACCTCCAATCACCTTCAATCTCTTCCATTATAAATACCCACCTTCTCCAACCCTTTTGACACTTTCACAACTCTCTAATCCTCACAAATACTCTCTCAAATCAGTTGCAAACTGAGTTTTGGGACAAATTCATACTACTCTACAAAAGTGAGTGTAACTTGCTTGTTTTCACTCCAAATCACTTGATTCTTCTTTCTATTGCTTTAGTACCTCCTTGGGTTTGATTCCTTGGTTTTTCCTTGGAAGAACCATGCTTGGAATTGCCCTAAAAAGGACCAAAACTTTCTGTTTTGATTTATGTTCATCAAAGTTTACTTAAACTCATACAACTTGTGTCAAACACATCTCATACCTATGTCCCAATGCTTACAACCTCTTCCATGGTTGGTTAGGCTTAAAAGCAAGGTTGAGACATGTTAAATAAGAGGTGAAAACCTCAAATACTTTCTGCTTTGTTTAGGGTTTTCAACCCACAAATCATGTTCGGGCTTGTGCCTTGATGTAGAGTGATTATGGAGCAACTTGGGTTGTTCCAACATAAAATCCTCACATGGTTTGATGATTTCACTTAGTGTAGCTTATTATATTATTGTACATACCTTAGTTCTTGACCCTCCTTGGTTGTTTTTACATCAAGTGTAGTGGTGAACATACAAGGGGTTCCTAAATGGAAGCTTGTTCTTCCTACCCCATACATGACTTATATGATAAACTTGAGGTACCTAAATGGGGATTTAATCCTCTACCTCCTACTTGAATCGTTGGATTTATTAATATATCTATACAATACATAACCCTATTATTCGGATAATCGAATCTTTGATGATGAACTAGTGTTCATATGTCAAGGTACTAGATTACCTCATCCTAGACTATGACAACTTGTCACGATTCTAAAGGAACTTTGTTCCATGAAAACATTTAAACTCCTTAGAGTTTCCTAGTGTCAAGAACAAGTATCATATGTACTAAATGATTATTTTCACATGTTATTCTCATATCTTATTTTTATGTTGTTTTAAATACCGAATCTCAACCCTATGCATACTTGAACTTTAACCCTTACACATCCAATCTTTTAACCTCATCAACTCGTCAATAATCGGATAATCGGAAAGCATATGCAACCTTTGTGAGTATACTCGTATTTCCCCCTTTTTACTTTTACACTTTTGGGGTGTAACATGTTTACTTATCAACAAACTTGCACATGAACATTTTGCTTAAACACATGAACATTCCTATTAACATGCTTGTATACGTGATTGCTTGATACATGAATGTGGGTGAGACTTATGTGTAGAACTTATCATTAACTTCGTACGAGCCAAACCTTGACATATGTAGCGCTATAGGATTAACGACCCGCCCGAAACTTGGGGTAATGTCATGAGCATATTGCGTTTCTTGGTTTGATATGTTAGACACATGCCATATTTAGTGGATATCTTGGATCACATGCTTGCTATGAGGAATTGTTCAAAACATATCTTTTGCTATGTATGTACCAAACTTGTATACTCGCCTTTGCTTTTGCATTGACTTTTATTTTAAACATGTTACAGGTTGATGACGATGATATGAAAGAAGTAGCATGATGCCTAGATACACATTTAGACGTTAGGTTTAAAATGTTGTATCAAATTTTGGTTATGTTGATTTGCACTCTTTTGGAACTTGTTGTTATTTGAATTTATGGAATGAAATTGGAATTATTTAAATATTGTCACAAATAGCGTTATGATGTCTCGAGAAATCTTCACACTTCGTCTCATCCCGATGTTTCCGCCATTGGTTGGGGTGTGACAATAAGGTATAAACTCGGAAGGTTATTCCCTATACAACTATGGTCACAATATATGTTTGGTCGGATCCTAATGATCGACCAAACGGGTCGGGTTCAAAAGTCTAAGCGGTTGTTTAGAAGGCTTAACTTACGACCCTATATAAGCACTAGACTAAAAGTGACGAGTTAAACATGTTATATCATTTTTAACTAAGTTAGAAAACAAGTTTGATATCAAAAAAAGTGTTTCGATACCTGAAAATAGTTTCGTCACGAGATGCGCATAATCGACATTTTGACCGAAACTATTACTCGTCACCACGCCTAATAAACGTGGTAATCAGTAGGCATAGTCAGAAGGGACTAAAACCATCGTCATTACACTCACGTTGAAAAGTTCAAATGAACTCTGACTTGACCATTACATCGTTAAAGCAGAAAGTCAAACACTATTTGATTTTCACGCTTGAAAAGCATAACCAAGCATGAAAGAAACTTACAAGAGGTCCAACCTAGGAATAAGAACTCAAGAATGCTCAGGTAGGTGGTCTTCAACTATTTGAATACCTCCACTTAGAGCAGATGAGATCAAATGAGCAAAGAACAATGTTGAAATGCTTGGGTATTTATAGATTTAAAGAATCAATTGGATCATTACATGTGTTTTTGATCATGATCTTGGCCATACACTTGTAGTACACTGATTAGGGGATTAGGGAGCACACAAACAAGCCCATTGTCTGCTAATTCTATGGTTAAAATCAATGGGAATAGGTTGTATAGCTGAATTCAATGAATCTGCCAGGTCTATCTGTCGCACCCCATTTAAGATACACAATAGTCTTACGCGGCCCGTGAGGGATGTTTCAGAAAGTGTCAAAAATGGTCCATGCAAAGCATATAACTTGGTTTTTGATGCTTTTAAGCCCCGTTAACCCCATTGCAAGGCTCTACAACGATGTTAAAGTATAGGGAACATGAAATATGCTTGAAAACATCTCGGATGTCAGTTCGTTTGGTTGTACGGTCATGTTATTTGGTTAATTACGACGAAACACGAACGGACACGAAAAATGATCCAAACTGCGCGACGAATGCTATTTTTCATTCCAATCACTAAAATAAAATATTTTAATGATAACAAAAATTCTTGGATGTCCGAATATGTTCAGAACGTAAGATATGCTCGTAAATGAAAACTTATGCAGTTTTTGACGCTTTTAGTCCCTATTTGATCAAATAAGTTTATTTTCGCGTACCGAACCCCTCAAAGCCTATTTCTAAGCTATGTAAAAGATATTTATGGTATGTTTAACTTATGATCATGTTTCAGAGTGTACATTACTATAAGAATCGGTAGACTTTCGTAGTTTGTCGCAAATAGTCCCTGTGATCGAATAAACTTGTTTTTGACACACCAAACCCTTCAAAACTTATTTCTAAGTTATGTAACGGTTATTTAAGGTATGTTAAGCCTATGTCACTGTTCCAGAGTGTTTTTCGCGTTAAACTGATTACGTTTACGCAACAGTTTGCGTATTGTCACACCCCCAAAATCCACTCGTGGAGTATCACAGCATGGAGGGGTGACTGACCAGGATCAAGTCACCAATCATATTGAACATTTGCAAGTAATAAATAAAGTTCAACCCATCAATACAAAAGGTGTCCAAAACAAAACATAGTTAAGTGTTTAGCGGAAGCATAAATATGAAAACCTAACATAAGTATTAAGTTCGAAAAGTCATAATGTTTTTAACATGGCATCCACTGTCCATGTCCCACAACGACTGCGCCTCCCTGTGCAAGCTCCATGAGTACCTAACGACCTGCAAGGCATGTATCAATGAGTTAACAACAAAGTTGAGCGAGTTCACAGTTTATTGTTCAGTTAATGAGTTCGTTTCAGAAATCGTAAGTTTGTTTCATAACCATGCGTTACCCAGTATCCTTGTTTCCCAAACCTTTACAATAATAAGTGGGGGCTTCCCATGTTGTATGGTACTAGACTAGTTAAATCTATAGGTGTCCTTCCCAATCCGAGGACAGTGGTGAGTATGAGTTTACGTAGGTTTTACGTAAGTGCCCTTCCCTATCCGAGGACAGTGGTACGTAGCGAGTACGTAGGTTTAGCGCTGGTGTCCTTCCCAATCCGAGGACATTAGTACGTAGGTTTTACGTAGGTTCTAACACTGGTGCCTTCCCAAACCGAGGAAAATAGTACATAGGTTTTACGTAGGTTTTTGCACTAGCGTCCTTCCCAATCCGAGGACGATGGTAAGTAGTGTAGTAATGATGAAAGTACGGGTAGTCATACAATCCCATTCCCAACCCACTGGGAATCCCATGCCTTGGAGAGAGTGTGAACTCACCTTGGTTTGCTCGGTATGATTAATTACTTGGTTCCAATTAATCAGTCAAGGCCTATGGTATGCACATATACACAATCAGTTGACATTCACAAAGTTCAACATAGCATCTTACAGTTATACAGGTACATGCAAATCATGATTATTATTTAACAATAGCTAACTAACCCAGTTAACCCTTAACAGACTTAACTGAATTTACTGTGCAATTTACCCACTCGACGAAACACCCTTGTTTCGTCGTGAATCCCCTTCGACGAAACACATCTGTTTCGTCGTGCATGGTTTCGGCGAAACTCATCCGTTTCGTCGTGATTACCCTCGGCGAAACACCCTCTTGTTTCGTCGTGATTACCCTCGGCGAAACACACCCGTTTCGTCGATGTCGGCGTTTCTTCCAAAGTGTCAGTTACGTCATCAACAGTTATCATCATCAACAGTTACGCATATCACAGGAACCCTAATCATCAGTAGCAGTTTCAATGAAATCATCGTGATTCTAATGATCTATTAACAAAAGTCGTCATCATGTTCTTAACCCTATTATAGATTCAACAATATATGTATCATACAATAGAACATCAATCCGTGACATCAACTTCCGAGCAGTGTAACAAGGATATAATCACAACATCAGAATTACGTCAATCAAAACCCCTACCATACATCTGACAATCGTATATGAGATAGCACAGGACATCGAATTTGCAACATATATGATTCAATTTATCGGTTCAGTCATTAAGATGTTAAAGCCCTATTCGTCACAACATATGATTTCGGATTCCCAAATTGAACCCTCACATTCAGCATAAATCACAGACAACACATAACAATCATCGATAACAAACCAAGTAATCAAGTTAGGAAATCTAATAGCTTACTTACCAGTTGCAAGATGAGATTGGAAATAGCTATGAGAGGGGAGATGAATGAAGATTGCCACACAGAAGGGTAGATAGTTCTAGGGTTTCATAATAATGAGTTACGTAACTTATGTCCTTTAAATACGTAGGTTTTACCATGTTGGGCCCTTACTGGGCTTCGGGGAAACTGGGCCAGCGAAACGCTGTGTTTCGTCGAGATGAAGGCGACGAAACACTCCTGTTTCGTCGGAGTGTATATGGCGAAACACTTTGTGTTTCGTCGAGATGGTTTACGGAGAAACGCCCTGTTTCATCGGACTCATTCAAGTTTAAATAGTTTAAGTTTTTCAAACAGGTTACATGTTATATCAACAAACATATAGATGCAACAATCACAAACGTCTCAACATATATCAAACACGTGTACAATTACAAGGCAAACCAGTCGTGTAAGCAAACAACTAAACACTTAACGTGCAATCAATGTGAAGATAGAATCTTGGAAACTCGAGTTGTCACATTATCCCCAACTTGAAAGAAATTTCGTTCCGAAATTTAGCATGCGGTTACTGAGGGAGCTAGTTAAGTTGCGTGTTTAACTGGTTTTCCTGGGGTGTCACATCATCCCCCTGTTGATTTGGAATTTCGTCCCGAAATTCTGTAGTAGCTTCAGCCTCAGTAGTGGTTGCATTGTTCTTGAACAACTGGGGATACTTAAGTTTCATTTGGTCTTCTCGTTCCCAGGTAAACTCTGGGCCACGACGGGAGTTCCAACGAACTCGAACAAGAGGTATCCTGGTGTGCTTGATGACCTTAACGTCTCGGTCCGTGATTTCAACTGGTTCCTCGACGAATCGCAACTGATCGTCGATAGCGAGCTCCTTCAAAGGAACTATAAGGGTCTCATCTGGCAGACATTTCTTCAGATTTGACACGTGAAAAACGTTGTGAACTCCACCGAGTTCTGTTGGTAGGTTTAGTTTGTAGGCCACCTTGCCTATTTTCTCGATGATTTCAAACGGTCTGACATATTACGGATTGAGCTTTCCTCGTTTGCTAAAGCGAACTACACCTTTCCAAGGTGAGACTTTGAGTAACACTCGATCCCCAACCTGGAACTCGAGTGGTTTCCTGCGCTTATCAGTGTAGCTTTTCTGACGGTCACGAGCTGCCGCCATTCGTTGTCGTATCTGAGCAATTCTTTCCGTTGCGTCTACTACAAGTTCTGGACCCGTGATCTGACAATCACCCACCTCTGCCCAACAAAGGGGTGATCGGCATTTACGCCTGTACAATGCTTCAAATGGAGTGGCTTGAATGCTAGTGTGGTAACTGTTGTTATACGAAAACTCCACTAACGGGAGATGTTTTTCCCAACCGTTTCCGAAATCGATTACACATGCCCGAAGCATGTCTTCTAGAGTTTGGATGGTGCGTTCAGACTGCCCATCTGTTTGTGGGTGGTAAGCTGTGTTCATGTCTAATCGTGAGCCAAAGGACTTGTGCATTGCTTGCCACAGTTCAGAAGTAAAACGTGCATCACGATCGGAAATAATAGAGGTTGGCACCCCGTGCCTCGAGACAACTTCCTTAAGGTAGACGTCTGCTAGATTGGAAAACTTATCCGTTTCCTTGATAGCCAACAAGTGTGCAGACTTAGTGAGTCGATCCACGATCACCAAAATAGTATCATTCCCACGTTGAGATCTAGGCAGGCCAGTAACAAAATCCATGGAAATTTCCTCCCATCTCCATTGTGGTATCTGTGGTTGCTGGAGTAGGCCCGATGGTTTATGGTATTCGGTCTTGACTCTCGCACAAGTCAAACATTTGCTAACGTAAGTTGCTATGTGAGCTTTCATTCTAGTCCACCAATATGTAGTTCTGAGATCGTGGTACATCTTATCCGAACCAGGATGTACTGAGTAACGAGACTTATGTACTTCGTCCATTACAAGTTCTCGTAAATTGCTATAGAGTGGGACCCAGATGCGCCCTGTTATGTTATAGGCGCCGTCTTCCTTTTGTTCTAACCGCTGCCTTGAGCCGCGTAAGGCTTCAGCCCTGATGTTTTCTGGTTTCAATGCTTCTACCTGAGCATCTCGTATCTATGTAGGAAGACTAGACTGGATGGTAAGTTGTAATGTACGCACGCGTTTAGGTGTAGTATCCTTTTGACTGAGGGCATCGGCCACAACATTGGCTTTCCCCGGATGGTACTTGATAGTACATTCGTAATCATTCAGTAGCTCGACTCATCGACGTTGTCGCATGTTCAATTCCTTTTGCTTTAAAATATGCTCGAGACTCCTGTGATCGGTGTAGATGGTGCACTTGGTACCGTACAGGTAATATCTCAATATCTTAAGTGCGAAAATAACAGCTCCAAGCTCCAAGTCGTGTGTGGTGTAATTTCTTTCATGAACTTTAAGTTGACTTGATGCGTAGGCTATGACCTTGTCACGTTGCATCAACACACAACCAAGACCCTGAATCGACGCGTCGCAATAAACCACAAAATCGTCGGTGCCCTCAGGCAATGAGAGAATAGGTGCACTACAAAGTCTGCTCTTCAAATGTTGGAATGCTGATTCTTGAGCATTACCCCAACGATAGGTGACCCCCTTCTGAGTCTGTAGAGTAAGCGGTTGCGCAATCTTCGAGAAGTCTTTGATGAACCTTCTGTACTAGCCCGCCAAACCCAAGAATTGGTGGATATCTGTTGGTGTACGCGGTGCAGGCCAGTTCTTGATCGAGTCAACTTTTGATGGATCAACGTGCATCCCATTCCCGTTTTCCACGTGGCCTAAGAAATGAACTTCCCGATTCCAGAAGTCGCATTTTGAAAACTTGGCATACAGCTGTTCTGTTCGAAGGAGTTCCAAAATGAGTCGTAAATGCTGCTCGTGTTCCTCCTGACTCTTAGAGTAGATGAGAATGTCGTCGATGAATACAATAACAAAATTATCCAAGTAAGGCTTGCACACTCTGTTCTTAAGATCCATGAACACTGCAGGCGCGTTTGTTAGCCCGAATGGCATGACCATAATCTCATAGTGGCCGTAGCGTGTTCTGAATGTTGTTTTGGAGACGTCCTCGTCCCGGACTCTCAGCTGATGGTAGCCTGACCTCAGATCAATTTTCGAATAGAAGCTCGACCCTTGCAACTGGTCGAATAAGTCGTCAATACGTGAAAGAGGATATCGATTCTTCACGGTCACCTTGTTTAGTTCGTGGTAGTCTATGCACCTACGGAAGGTACCATCTTTCTTCTTCACAAACAACACTGGAGCTCCCCAAGGCGAAGAGCTAGGACGAATGAAACCCTTATCCAAGAGTTCTTGCAATTGCTTGGACAGTTCTTCCAGTTCAGTTGGAGCTAAGCGATAAGGTGCTCGAGCTATGGGTGCTGCTCCAGGAGCTAGTTTGATTTGGAATTTGACCTGGCGATGAGGCGGTACCCCAGGCAAATCTTCAGGAAACACTTGAGGAAAATCACGTACTACAGGAATATCCTCTAATCTCTTCTCTTTCGTTGATGCGTCAGTAACAAGTGCTAAAACAGCGGTGTGGCCTTTTCGCAAACACTTCTGGGCCTTAAGAAATGAGATGATGCCCACCAAAGCACCACTATTGTCGCTTTGAATTTCAAGAGGTTCTTTACCAGAACGGGGAATATGAACAATCATTTCTTTGCATAGGATCTCTGCTTGCTGTTGGGATAACCAATCCATCCCAATGACGATGTCGAAACTACCCAGAACTATGGGAATGAGATCGATAGAGAAGGTCTGACCAGCTAAGACAAGATTACAACCCTGAACTATGTGTGTGGCCTCTAGAATTTTACCATTTGATAACTCTACAACATGCTTGGTGTTCAAAAGTGTTGGTGTGCGCTTGAGAATTTGACTAACTCTTAGAGACACACAACTGGTATCGGCACCCGAATCAAATAAAACAGTAACATAAAAGTCATCGAGAAGGAACTTACCCATCACCACGTTAGGATCATTCCTTGCTTCACCCTGACCCAGCACGAACACTCGACCCCTATCAGCGTTGTCATTATTGTTTCCCCCATTGTTGCCGCCATTGTTGTTCCCGTTTCCCTGGTTGTGGTTCTGATTCTGATTCTAATCTAACTATGGGCAGTGTCTCTTGAAGTGACCATCAGCGCCACAATGAAAGCATCCCTTGTTGCCATGTTGCTGTTGCTGATTCTGCGGTGCTTGCTGTTACTGCTGACAATTCTGATTTGCAGGCCGTGAGCTCCTACAATCCTTGGCTTCATGACCCACCTTGAGACACCTCTGACAACGACCCTTGTTGCACTGAGCACTGTGGTGTCTGTTGCATCTATTGCACTTTGGGTGATTTCCTCGGTATCCACCCTGCCCTTGACTACCAGAAGATTGCTGACCCGGACTCTGGTAGTCATCGATCTTTCGTTGCTGTGCCTGGGACTGAACCATAGTCGAACCCTTGCTGGAGGTTCCATCTCATTTTCGTTTGTTGTCACTGGGAGTAGCAGAAGTAGTAGTAGTGATAGTAGCACCAATACGATTAGGAAACTTGTTCTGTTCCACTGCCTGGTCTGTGAGACGATGAGCAAGACGAGTAACATGTTGGATGGTTGCAAGGTTGGCATATGTGACATGGCTTTGAATCTCTGGTACTAATCCTTTGAGGTATAGCTCGATACGCTTGATGGGAGGATCCACCATATTTGGACATAACACTGCCAGTTCATTGGATCGCTTCGTATACGCCTCTATCTCTGACCCCGTCATCTTCAGGTTAAAGAACTCCACTTCCAACTTGTGGATGTTATCACGAGTGCAGTATTCCCGCTTGATCAGTTCCTTGAAGTCGTTCCATGGGGTGGCATTAGCAGCCGCCAACCCCAGCATCTGAACTTGCGCATTCCACCAAGTCAGCGCAGTGCCTTCGAGAGTACCAGTGGCATACTTCACCCTACGAGCCTCAGGGCATTCACACATCTCGAATACCGATTTGAGCTTCTCGAACCAGTGGAGGAGTCCAACAGCCCCTTCAGTGCCACTGAAAGTACTAGGACGACAGTCCATAAAAGTCTTGAACGTGCATACAGGTGGTTGAGCGTTCTGACCTGTTGCGTATATAAGAACAGGACAAGGTTAAACACAAGAGTTGGTCTATGAGGGTTGGATCTAAAGATCCTAGAGTGAGTTGCGACTACAGGGTATACCTCCTGCTTGGGCGGCTGCAAGTGCCGCAACAACTTGTTCGTTGATCAAAGCCATCAACTAGGCTTGAGTCATGTTGATACGTCCACTCATTATCTTCATACCAAAGGAAACATGAGTGAGAGAGGTTCGCGAAAGTGCGATGACAGAAGAGAGTAAGCACACATGTGTTTTCAAACAATAGTTGTTATGTTTATCTAAGCATGCCATGAGCAATGTACTATGTAACTAACAAGTAGGCAATATAAACATAAACCATATCACCTAGAATGTTGAGTCTTGCACGTGGAGCGAAGCATCGTTGTGGATCGTTGAGCACTATACAGGTTATAGTCTGGTTTTAACAAAAACTTTTTCCCTTATTAAAACCAAGTTCACTATAACCAATGGCTCTGATACCAATCTGTCACACCCCCAAAATCCACTCACGGAGTATCACCGCATGGAGGCGTGACTGACCAGGATCAAGTCACCAATCATATTGAACATTTGCAAGTAAAAAATAAAGTTCAACCCATCAATATAAAAGGTGTCCAAAACAAAACATAGTTAAGTGTTTAGCGGAAGCATAAATATGAAAACCCAACATAAGTATTAAGTTCGAAAAGTCATAATGTTTTTAACATGGCATCCACTGTCCATGTCCCACAACGACCGCGCCTCCCTGTGCAAGCTCCATGAGTACCTAACGACCTGGAAGGCATGTAACAACGAGTCAACAACAAAGTT
Source organism: Helianthus tuberosus (assembly GCA_030545235.1). NCBI lineage: Eukaryota > Viridiplantae > Streptophyta > Magnoliopsida > Asterales > Asteraceae > Helianthus > Helianthus tuberosus. The sequence goes on along the minus strand of JARYGA010045800.1, from coordinate 33,504 downwards.
GAGCGAGTTCACAGTTGATTGTTCAGTTAATGAGCTCGTTTCAGAAATCCTAAGTTCGTTTCATAACCGTGCGTTACCCAGTATCCTTGTTTCCCAAACCTTTACAATAACAAGTGGGGGGCTTCCCATGTGGTATGGTACTAGACTAGTTATATCTATAGGTGTCCTTCCGAATCCGAGGACAGTGGTGAGTATGAGTTTATGTAGGTTTTACGTAAGTGCCCTTCCCTATCCGAGGACAGTGGTACGTAGCGAGTACGTAGGTTTAGCGCTGGTGTCCTTCCCAAACTGAGGACAATAGTACGTAGGTTTTACATAGGTTTTTGCACTGGCATCCTTCCCAATCCGAGGACGATGGTAAGTAGTCTAGTAATGATGAAAGTACGGGTAGTCATACAATCCCATTCCCAACCCACCGGGAAGCCATGCCTTGGAGAGAGTGTGAACTCACCATGGTTTGCTCGGTATGATTAATTACTTGGTTCCAATTAATCAGTCAAGGCCTATGGTATGCACGCATACACAAGCAGTTGACATTCACAAAGTTCGACTAACAGTCAAGATCATCACGTTCATGCAAGTAACAACATAGCATCTAACAGTTATATAGGTTCATGAAAATCATGCTTATTGTTTAACAACAGCTAACTAACCCAGTTAACCCTTAACAGACTTAACAGAGTTTACTGTGCAATTTACCCACTCAACGAAACACCCTTGTTTCGTCGTGAATCCCCTTCGACGAAAGACATCTGTTTCGTCGTGCATGTTTTCGGCGAAACTCATCCGTTTCGTCGTGATTACCCTCGGGGAAACACCCTCTTGTTTCGTCAAGATTACCCTCGACGAAACACACCCGTTTCGTCCATGTCGGCGTTTCGTCTAAAGTGTCAGTTACGTCGTCAACAATTATCATCATCAACAGTTACGCATATCACTGGAACCCTAATCATCAGTAGCACTTTCAATGAAATCATCATGATTCTAATGATCTATTAACAAAAGTCGTCATCATGTTCTTAACCCTATTACAGATTCAACAATATACGTATCATACAATAGAACATCAATCCGTTACATCAACTTCCGAGCAGTGTAACATGGATATAATCACAACATCAGAATTCCGTCAATCATAACCCCTACCATACATCTGACAATCGTATATGAGATAGCACAGGACATCGAATTTGCAACATATATGATTCAATTTATAGGTTTAGTCATTAAGATGTTAAAGCCCTATTCATCACAACATATGATTTCGGATTCCCAAATCAAACCCTCACATTCAGCATAAATCACAGACAACACATAACCATCATCGATAACAAACCAAGGAATCAAGTCGGGAAATCTAATAGCGTACTTACCGGTTGCAAGATGAGATTGGAAATAGCTATGAGATGGGAGATGAATGAAGATTGCCGTCGCACAGAAGGGTAGATAGTTCTAGGGTTTCCCAATAACGAGTTACGTAACTCATGTCCTTTAAATACGTAGGTTTTACCGTGTTGGACCCTTACTGGGCTTCGGGGAAACTGGGCCGGCGAAACGCTGTGTTTCATCGAGATGAAGGCGATGAAACACTCCTGTTTCGTCGGAGTGTATATGGCGAAACACTTTGTGTTTCGTCGAGATGGTTTACGGCGAAACGCCCTGTTTCGTCGGACTCATTCAGATTTAAATAGTTTAAGTTTTTCAAACAGGTTACATGTTATATCAACAAACATATAGATGCAACAATCACAAACGTCTCAACATATATCAAACACGTGTACAATTACAAGGCAAACTAGTCGTGTAAGCAAACAACTAAACAATTAACGTGCAATTAATGCGAAGATAGAACTTGGAAACTCGAGTTTTCACACGTATAACTTTCCAGAAAGCGATTTAAAACTTAAAATCAAACTAGAATCAAAACGTAAAATCACCAAACACAAATAAACAAATATTGAGACCAAAACACATTGTATCTTTGATAAATGATATTGTTCTACATCGTACAGTGTTTACGGAGCACAAGTGTCACAGATTGGTGATGATTTTAAAAGAAAATGATATGCTTTGAAAGCATGGAAACCTCCATTTTTAAGGGGAAACTATGGCAATTTTTTTGTAGAATTTAAAACACTTAGAAAAATATTTTTAAACAAGTGATTATAAGTAAATTTTAACCATGGTTTTTCATATAAAATTTGCCATAAAATTTTGTTACAACAATCACAAATGTTAGAGGTTGTTTTTGATAAATAAAAGTGACTAAGTATATATTTAGGAAAATGTACATTTAGATGTCACAATTTGTGTGATTACTTGTATATTATGTCTATTAGTTATATTATTTTAGGACTTGAAATAATATAACTTACCAAAATGCCAAGAATTATAATACAAAATATTAACAAAATTCCAAGAAAACAAATATATAATTTATACCCGAATATTGGACAAACCGAACAAGGAATATGGATTGCATATATATATATATATTCCGGGATTAAGTTCATATATACTTTGACAAATAAATGAAATGGTATTTTGGAAACCCAAGAAATGGAAGTTATAATTTTTACAAGTGTTACAAAAATATATCATATTTTTGTCAAGAAGAAAATATATTATTTTTGAGTAAAGAAAAATATACATGTTTTCTTGAACTATTAAGAAGATATATTATTTTTTTTGAAGAAAATAAAGATTTTCTTAAACAAACTTAGAATATATTATTTTTGGGTGAAAAATGGATTTATTTGTATTTTCTAAGTTAATCTTGAAAATATATTATTTTTGAGGTTAATATGAAAATATAATTATTTTTGCCAAGGAAGAAGTATAGATAATTTTCTATAAAATTTTTCTTAAAATATATATATATATATATATATATATATATTTTAAAAATGTAAATTGGTGAAACACCCTAACATGTAATAACTTAAAAACGACGCAGCGGAAATATGAGCCAAATTTTTTTTTCTTCATTAACCATACCATTTACGTGAGAGCCCAATTACATAATGTCAAAATGTTTTCTAGAGGGAAAATACAACATCCGTACTTAAATTAACGCTCCAAAGCGGTATATAATTCAAACTATGCGACCGCTCTTCCGTACAATCCTTACTCTATGGCTCGATCTATGCCCGCATATCTTGGTTTGTAGTGGAAGAATTCCGATTAATACCTGTGGATGTCATATACAACTTAACCGTTAGTCGTTGATAACGTCATATAACATTATGCTCGTATAATTAAAAATTTGGTATATCATTCCACAATATAAACTTTAATTCTCTTGTTCCGAGTTCGGCTTCAACTCCACGTGAACTGATGTTCTCATTCCTGCATTGCATTCCAATCTCAAGCACGTTGTTAGTGAAAGACAATACTCTAAAGTATTGATGCCATACCTACATACATACATAGCAACTTACATTCATACATGCATACATTCCTACATACGTACATACAATCATATATATACCTACATACATGCACGCATTTATACACGTATACATACCTATGAGTCCTTACTTACACTTTTATTATCATGTGCTTGTACTATCATGTCATAATCTCATCTTTCCATATAATTAAGACTTACCTGTATTAACATACATACTCATTCTTAGTCGGGTTTACCTAATAGTTTCCTTCGATAACACTTAGGTAAAACCTCTCTTATACTATTCGGAGACCCATGACATTCACTTATATTGAAAACCAACTTAAACCTTAGTTATGAGACTCTGAAAAACCGTTTAAAACAATTCCCGTAACCAAAACAAACAACATCAAACAATTTGGCATCAGCAAGGACTCTCGCGGGCCACGACAGCCTTGGCAAACTCTTTCGCGGGCCACGAACGTGGTCGCGTGCCACGACTGCACAACCATTTGGCTGTCGCGTGACGCGACAAGCCTTGTTCGACAGAATGTTGTTTTCTTTTGAGCTGCAGATCCCCAGCTCTAAATACTCAATCCTACATTGCATAAAATGTGCATAATTTTCATTTTACAAATCCGTTTTACAATCCGTTTCTTCCTACGCGATCGTAATTTAGTCCTCTAATGTATGGACTCAAAATCTAATATCCGAATTAAGGGAATTATTAACTTATACGTTTTTTTAATTTTACATTCATTTACTAGTTATTTGACCCGTTCATGTCCTACCAAACAACTCACTCATTTGTACTTAAAACTCACAACCAAGTCTTTTAACTATTATTCCGCATCTCCGTTTCTCGATTAGCGTACAAATATGCAATTTTACTCATTACCCGTTTATAATACCGTAGCCATCATTTAAGCTTAATTCCGTCATATCAATAAGACCTCATTTTTTACTCGTTCGGTCTACTTAGCTAAAAATTACCCAATTCGTACAACCAAACCATATTTAACTTCAATTGTCAATATGCTTAATTAACTAGACGTTACCTTACTTAAACAACTAAGAATTGATTTCAGAAATCCCTTACCTTTGTGCATCCGTGTTCGTAACCGCTTCCTTGCCTCATTCTGATCCGTTAGCCTTCCATGCTTGGTCCATGCTATTGTGGCTCCTATTCTTTCATGCTGTCATGCCATAATAATGTTAGTATTCATGCTCATTCATATTAACACACATTTTCCAACTCTTATCTACATTGACTTTCACTAACATGCATACGACATGAATAGTCAACCACATTGTTCAATATCTTCGAAATCCAAATTCATTATCACACATAACACATATTTGGTCTAACACATATTCCATGAGCTCTAGATTCTTACATTTGTGTCAAAATGTCTAACCATGCTATAAATTTTCAGTTGTCTTTCAGAAACTGAACCTTCTAGCATATAGCCTCCTATTTTTGAACACGCATTTATGTTGATATGGTAGACCATATTAGTGATATTCATGTTGATATGGTAGACTATATTAGTGACATCATATTTGTTTCATACATAATGTTGTATGACAAATACAACTACATGATAGCCTAGTCACATACACAACATAGAAATAATCAATTCACACATACTTATGCTTTCATAATTCTACATTCGGCAACCATACCCTATAAGAATCAACTTAACATAATCGTAACATCATCCTTTGCTAGTAAGGTCATATACTATACATTTAGTACACGTTCACTTTTAACCACAATTAAGGGATTAGTAGACCACATAGCAAACCTCACCCGTTCAAACACAATGTACAAGCTCCTAATGCATAAACTTGACTAACACATACATTCAACCCGGATTCTTATACGAGTTCCATCTAAAGCACATTCTTCAAGTTAGTAAACTACTAATCACATCATTATCATATTCCATTCGTTATGTCAAGCCGCTTCGTACAATCTCACATCCTAACTTCGCTTAGACATTTCGTCAAACACTTGGTGGGTTTCGCATTAATAGAGCATATTGTACAAGCATCTTATGTTCATCTTCCTACTTTTGCCTTTAAAGATCAAATACTATTAAAATCGACCTAAAACCACAACATAATCAAACTATCTAACAAATATTCATCACATACAACATGCTACATCAATTTATGAACAAGAATTGGACATGGGTGTTATACCCATGTCGCCACTTTCATTAACCCAAGTGGGTTTCACCTTCAAACATCAACTAACATCAAAATCTTGTAAAATTCACATTCCATACGATAATTCTAACATATATTCGTGCTCAATTTCATAAAATTTCATGGATTGATCATAACCCAATTCATACAAAAATCATCAAATCCAAAATTACAACTTACCATGTGTTTGTTAAGGCTAGATAATCATGTAATTAGGTCCATGCATCAGGTTAGAGCCAATTTCCCGTTTCAATTCGAAGATTTTTACTGGATTAGGGTTTGTACCCCTTTCTCCCTCTTCTCCTGTGCGAACGTACGCACACCCACACACACTTTTTGTGTGATTTTGGGTTTTACTTTTATTTTATATTTTATCTTTTTTCAAATCAACCCCTCAAGTTTGTCATTTGTTCATAATTAACTCAATTTCCTATTCTTATTTGTTTTAACCAAGTATATAACTGGGTTTAATAACCTAGTTATTTCATTTCCTTCTTTTAAACGTGGTAACATACTAGTAACTGAATAATTCGTGTTTATGGGGTGTTACAATTGGTGATTTTGTTATTGTTTAAAAATAATATTCTGGAAAGTATAAATACAAAATTAAGTATAAGAATACTTAATAAATACAATAAAAATACGTATTCTCGTACGTATAAATACGCACCGGAATACGCCACCAATACTTGGCAAGAATACACAAGTCTAAGAATGCAAGTATATGTATACCCATCCTTGGGGAAAATATTCATGGAAGGATTACAAGACCATATAAGTTAAAATATATTATTTTAACAAATATTCCAAAAATTAATAAATATAATTTAAGTTGAAAAATTATTATTTTGACAAATAATTATATACTTTAGAATAATATTTATTACATCAAACACGTAACTCAAAGAATGATAAGTTATAATAATTAAAACTAAAAAAAGTGACACGACCCATCCGTCTAATAGAACGTAGCACATGTGTAGGTAGTTGCACGACTTCCGCACCGGATCTTTGAGTTACACCAGTTTGAAGGACGCAAGATTGTGAGTTCATGTCCCCCCTTTCTTTTAACTGCTTTCGGTTTATAACTTCGGGGTGAAATACATGTTTCAATTTTTCAAATGTTCAAATGTTTCAATGGTATGGTTTAGCTAAGGAATAAATTGTTAGATCGCGTGGATGATGTAGTATCTCTCTTAAGTGCCATTAATCGAGTTTAAGACCGAGGGGCATGAGTGGTAGATCTATCTGGGTGTAGCGAGCCCCACCCATGGGTCCTTGTGTGGACGCATGTGGTGACTATATCGTTCCCGCCGGATGGACCGGAGGAAATCCGCTAGGTTTGAGCATTTCCTACACACCACACATATTAATGTCCTTGCAAAACATTAATGATCAGTTCATAGACGCTTTCATACCGGTTATCAAAGGAATTCTCTCAAATGTTTACAAGTTATTACGAGCTCACTTACAAAACACATGAAATCCCTCAACTTTTGTTGACGTTTTCAAATTACATGTATTTTAGGAAATTGATAATGGATCTGGCGGGCCTTGAAGGTTATCAAGTTGTGTCCACAAGAAACGATGTCATCTAGTATTGGAGGGTTTGAATCGTGTGTTTTATCTTTGATAAAATACATGTATCAAAGCCTCGTTTTAATACTGTCTTTTGTTAAAGTCCATTATGGAACTTAAAACTTTTGTTGGTTTGTGTTATTAAACTCGAAGTCTGTGTTTGTTTCTAAAACAATGTGGGTTGTAATATTTGAATCTTATTTGTGGATGAACATGGTGGTTTTAATCATTTAGTTGTTTGGTATAATTGAATGCAATGATATTAAGCAAGTCACACATATTACGCTTCCGCAAAAGTCATGGTGTGACATAAGAATGCATCCAAGTTGTTCGAAAATGTTACGCTTTGTTAGTGTAGTTTATGACCATAGCTTAGAAATCTCATTAGCATATAATGTTTAAAAGTCTTGAGTCTGTAAGTGTTCTGAACAGAAGTTTCGCTAAGTTTCGTTAGGACTGGGTACGATACTATTAGAGATTGGGTATGATTTCATCATACTTCATTATGGCATCATATGAGATATACATGATGAACATCATATGAATGTATGATGCATATCATCATGAACATGATATGAAGAAATGGTGGCTAAGCATAGGATACATTACATAATTTCAACATACAACAAACAATGGGCATGCGCTCATTATGAAATGTAGGAGTCCTAAGTGAAGGAACATGCGCAGGAGTAATGCGCATTGAAGTCTTGCGCTCAACATTCATCTTCTATAAATAAAATTCATCTTAGGGGCAGAAGGACAACTCTCATAATTCTCAGATCGGTCTTGACGTCTAGCTTGTATAAATGAGTTGGATAGTAACGAAAGTATGTTCGGTTTACGTCTGGTTGTTAATAAAGCTTTAAACCATTAATTAAATCTTTTAAAAAAATAGATGCAAGTTTATGTTTAGGTATAAAATTAGGTCGTGTCATTTCAACATCTGAATTTGTAGTATTTTATAAGAAATGTTTTTTGATATGTTGTAACTTCTTCATACATTTTTGTAGTTAGATATATTATTATTTTTGTATTGAGAATTAGTTCTTAGAGTATAGAAGTATCACAAGAAGAGAAGACTGATTTCACGCATTAACCACTCTTTGGTATATATAGAATCACACTTGGATTATATTATTTTCACTTGGCCCAATAAACTATCGACAATAGTAAAAAGATGTATGAAGGTTAAAGGTATATAACATGACATGACTTTTTTTATTATCCTAAGAGATATAAGGTGCTAGTGGCCGCCGGAAAAAATTTGGACAGCCTCCATATACGGTAAAGACTATCAAGAATATTTTTCAAATCTATATTTTAAGAAAAGGAAACACAATTCTCAAGATTTTTATATAAAAACATATCCTTAGTTTTGTATTGATACTTATTGCTCAGAAGTACATATATATTTCATGCAGAAAGAAAAACTAGTGCCTTTTTAAAACTAAAAATAAAACAATACGTAAACAACAGCTTATTCTTTCATAATACTTTTCTTCAAAACAACAATCCTATAACGAACAAGTCTTCTTATTACACATACTATGTTTGAAGCACTTGGTATCATCGTTGCAACAACAAGACTGTACACGGTCCAATACTCCACAAATCTTCTTATCACAAATCTTCTTATCATATGACGGCGGAGCCACTTGTTGATGAGTTTCAATCCCAATTTCTTTGATATCATTAACATTTTTGCTACTTATAATCGGTCGGACCTTGCAGTTGTAACATGGCAACACAACCAATGTTATACAAAAGACCAACATATATGATACCACAAGCTTTACCATTGTATTACTTTCTTTGAGATTTTAAATAGATATCCAATTACAACATATATTTATATTCATATATTGATAGCATGGTGTTAAAGTCGTACCCTAACGTGTATAAAATTAGGTATAAAATTAGGTATACAATTAGGTACAAAATTAGGTCGTGTCATTTTCAGCATTTGAATTCATAGTATTTTATAAGAAGTGTTTCTTTGATATGTTGTAACTTCTTCTTATATTTTTGTAGTTAGATACATTATTATGGGATATTGGCCTATAATAATCCAAAGTACATGTCATTGGTCATTGGCGGTCCCACATTTTTTCCCCCTGACAGTCCCACTTTTCAACTATTTTTCCTGCACGATTCCTCTGTTAAAAAAACTTGGGAAATTGGCCTGTAATAATCCCAACTAGAGGTCATTGGACATTGACGGTCCCACTTTGAATATTTCCCCCAACAGTCCCACCTTTCACTTATTTTTCCTACACTGTCCCCCGTTAAAAAAAACATAACCGAGTTAAGTTTTTTTTCCAAATTACAAACAAATTTTTTAGGGCTTTTGATTAGAACGACACTATAAGTCCATTCATATAAAACTTATCTCGAAATGGTGCTCCAAATGACTTGATTTTTGCTAATTGGAAATTTAAACACCCGAATTGAAGCGCCATTTTCATCGTTTGGTGCACCGTTTTGAGGTAAGTTTTACATCAATGAACTCGTATCGTCGTTCTGATCAAAATTCATAAAAACTGTTTGTAATTTGGAAAAAAACAAAACTTCGTTGAGTTTTTTTAACGAGGGACCGGTGTAGAAAAAACAGGTGAAAGGTGAGACCGATAGAGGGGATATTTAAAGATGGGACTGTCAATGGCCAAAGACCTCTAGTTGGGATTATTACTGCCCAATTCCCCAAAAAACTTAACGAAGTTAAGTTTTTTAAGAATTACAAACTGATGTTATAGGTCTTTTGATCAGAATGAGGATATGAGTCTATTGATGTAAAACTTATCTCGAAACAGTGCTCAAAACGACTAGATTTTTGTTAATTGGAAGTTTAAACACCTGAATTGAAACACCGTTTTCGTCGTTCGGAGCACAATTTCAAGGTAAGTTTTACATCAGTAGACTTGTATTCTCTAGACTCGTATTCTCGTTCTGGTCAAAAGCCTTAAAATCTCTTGAATAATGAATGACAATGAACCACGACCTCCTCTATCCAACCACACACAAATCCGATTCATGATCCTCCAAAAGAGTTCCCCAGGTTACCCAAAATATGCACTATGGGTATTAGCAACTTTTAACTAAATTTTTGTCCCTCGATATTTCTTAAAACTTGGGGCGTTACATTGAGGAGCGAGAAGAAACCAACATCATTAAGTTTATTTTATTAATAGCTTATTTAGTTTTAACAGTTTTACTTTTTGCATACAAATGCCTATGTTACATGTATAAAAACTCACTAAATTAATATACTTATAGGTTATTTTAACATTTAACTTCTTTCATAGATATGTTAGATTATGTGTTAGTAATATTCATACACAGAATTTACACATGTGTAGGTTGTAAAAATAAATAAATTTAATCATATATATATATATAGGAGATGGTTCAATTGAAAACCCATATTTAAAGTGAGAACTCTAAAACTACTTATTTACAAAGGGAATGGAACTTTTAATAAAGGAGGTGCAATATTGGTTTAGGTTTTGGTTTTGGTATTAGTTTAGCATTGGGTTAGGTTTTGAGGGGTTTAGGTTTCGGGTTTTGTTTTTAGGTATTTTTTTTGGTGCGGAGTTGGTTTAGCTTTTTTTTTTTTTTTTTTTTTTTGTGGGAGTGGGGGTTGCGTGTGGGGGGTTTAGGATTTTCTTATTTTTAAAGTTGTTTTAAATCTTAAAAATGCTATATTTACCGGCAAAAAAATGTTCAAAAAATAATAAAAATTGTTGTCATTTTTAGATTGTTTTTGGGAGTTTTCGACTTCTCTCCATAAAAGGAGTTTGTTTTTGCTTGAACACTCCCCTATATATATATATATATATATATATATATATATATATATATATATATATATATATATATAGGTAAAGGATCATTGATTGCAGGGCCAACCCTCAAAATTTGGTATACCCTGTTTGAGCTCCAAAAAATGTGCCCTTAGGCCTTAACGAAATTGGGTATTCCGCTCACTAAAGATCTAAACCTAATGCCAATAGGCTAATAACTAATCTAAACTATAAGAATAGTTTTGTAAATGGGCTATGTTGGTGTTTGTATGGGTATATCATATTATTTTTTTTACATATACATATTTTTAAATAACATGCCCTTCGAAGTATGGGGCCCTGGCCAGTGGTCCTCCCCGCCCACCTAGGGCCGCCCCTGATTGATTGTATTTTGGTTATAATTCTAATCGGCTGTCCATGATATGATCTAATGTACGTTGACAAACTACTATAGTCAGTAACAAAGTTGAAAGAATAATATCGCCGCTGAAAAATTGCCACACTGCGACAGGGCTAACTTCTAGTTTATATCATATGTTATGGAAGAAAAATATTTTTCATGTTTAAAATTAGTTAGGATTGTTGTTCCGAAAAGATAGATATTAAAAAAAATGTAACATGTATTATTTTTTATGGTAATTATGCATCACATGAAAGAAATGCACAACATGACTTTTAACAAATATACGTGGGAAACATGTCAACGTGTTTAAAGAAAAAAATTGAAAATAAAATTTTGGTGTGTTTTTTAGACTTTTTTAGTTAATATATTGGTTTCCTCATTTAAACTAGTATTTTGAACGTTGACAAACTACTATAGTCAATAACAAAGTTGAAAGAGTAATATCGCCAGTGACAAATTGCCGCATTGCGACAGGGCTAACTTCTAGTTTATATCATATGTTATGGTAGAAAAATATTTATCATGTTTAAAATTAGTTAGATTTGTTGTTACAAAAAGATAGATATTAAAAAAAATGTAACATGTATTATTTTTTATGGTAACTATGCATCACATGAAAGAAATGCATAACATGACTTGTAACAAATATACGTGGGAAACACGTCAACGTGTTTAAAGAAAAAATTGAAAATAAAATTCTGGTGTGTTTTTTAGGTTTTTTTAGTTAATATATTGGTTTACTCATTTAAACTAGTTTTTTGATGATTCATCTCCTATATATAAATAGGGGACTTTTAATGGAGGGCCAAATTGGAAAAATATATATATAATTTCAAACATTTCTATATTCTTCATATTTTATCATTACTTTTTTAAAAAGTTGCATCGTAAGATCACAAATTATAATTTCTTTAAAATATATTGAGTATAATTTTTTACACAAACAAAAGATTTAACGTGCTATTCTTTTTCAATGCTTCTATTATAGTATTGTAGATATGCAATACTACTTAGTCTTAGGGTTTAGGTTTTGGTTTAGTTTAGCTTTTAGGGTTAGGTTTTTGAGAGATTTAGGTTTTGGGTTTAGTTTCTAGGTTTTTGGAAGGTGGGGTGTAACACTCCGACCTAGATACAACCCACGGCGGAATCTTTAGGGATTCACGTTACAAATTGCTTACCATGGTACTAAAGTTTCATTTTATTTATTATATTGTTTTACCAACATAAAGGAATACAAGTAATTGTTTTTATATTTATAAGAAATCTAAGGCTCGAGTGCGTTCTTATGTGTAGCATAACTGAAATGTCTGAAAACAAATGTGAAAATAAGCGACCAACAATAATCTTGGTGAGTGGCATAGGTTTTGTTCGCCAAATTTATGGAAAAATGTTTGGTATTGCAATACATTGTCCAACTACACAACTTGTCGAATAAAAATAGATTTTTGTAGTAAATATATGGCAAAAAGTTTAGTATTGCAACACATTATTTTTCAGAGTAAAACTTGTGGAAAAAATGTTTTGTAAATTGCAATGTATGTCAGCGGTGGAGTATCAGTCAATCCTTAAGTACCGTCTGATGATCCCCATGTTCTAGAATGATGAAACTTGCCCAGTCTGCCGTAAAGCATGTCTGGATAAATACGGGGAGCATGCGTTACACTGTAGAGAGCTGCTGGGGTTTAAGTATCGCCATGACTTTGTTTAAGACGCGTTAATGGATATTCTCAGACAAGACTAGCAGGGATCTGGGCAAAGAAAGAGGCACCGGTTAATTTTCTTACACACCTAGGGGAAGGGAGGTCCACCCGACGCCCGGCTGACGTGCTAGTTTTTGGTTGGGAGGGCGGGACACATGCTTGTGTCTATCTCATAGGTGTAACCCCCCTAGCCGGGTTCCGGGAAAATGGGTTTGTGGTGTGGCAAGCGGTACTAAAAGCAGAGTCAAAGAAGGTGGAAAAGCACGTGAAAGCTTGTGAGGATAATCAACACTCCTTTGTCCCCTAGCGTTTGACATGTTCGGCTCTTTCTTGGCTAGAGTTCAGCGTGTAGTCCACAGCACCTTTTCGACCCCTCAGGGGCGAGGCTTTGTTTTTAGTAGTTTAGGGTTTTCTATTCAGAAGGGGATGGCGGCACAGTTTGTTGCCCGTCTACCTGCTATCCTTATGTAATTTGTCCTGTTGATTGGAATGAAACAAGTACATCTTTATTTTAAAAAAAAAATGTATAATACGAGGTAAGTTTTGTGTTAATAAAAATTGTGCATTGTTCTTTGTTTTACTTGTATTCTTCTCATTATAACACATAATCGTCAAGTGATTTTGGATAACACTGCAATGAGTAATACCATAAGAGCACTTGTATATATGAAGTACCATCGACATATCCACCATACAATTATGGTACCCGCTTCATTATCTAGATCACTCTAGGTTCTAGTTTTTTTTTTTTGGGGGGGGGGGGGGGGAGCGGTGTGGGGGTGGGTTAGGGGGTTTAGTTTTTTTCGTATTAATGCACACGTGCTGCACTTATTTTTGTATACTTTTTTATAAATTAAAAATAATGAATTTTAAGAAAAAAATTGAAAAAAAAAAATTGGTGTTGTTATTAGACTTTTTGCAAGGTTATCTTCCTTCAACGAACACACGAAAACCCGAATAGACCGACACACACGTGATGTGCGGAAACCACGGCGTCTCTTGTACCGCAAGGTAGAGCTTGTACAAAAGGCGTAGACGATGAGAGAATAGTGAGTACACAAAGTATTACAATCAACAATCACACATAGTGAATGATGAACACACACAGTTAGGGTTTGTTTGCACATGAAGTTTTCTCCAAAAAGTTACTTTTTCATTGAATTGAATTCCTTGAATGTCTGCGTACAATCACTTAGAATATATACACACCTAAATATGGACACAAGTGTGACAACCCTCAAAATTACAGGTACTGTACAAGTAATTAATATTAACTTTGTGCTTAATGACTGTGCTAGAATTATGACCGTTGAATTAAATTGCTTTATGAGTTCTGCATCATACATACATATGCATCACATTCATACTGTCACTTCATTTATTACACACAAGCTTTAGTGATAAACTTGATGCGCAAAATCACAATTAGCACAGTGAACGGATAACTCAGAAACATGCTGACAATGCTAACACATAGACAAACAATAGGTTGAGGGACCTAATTATCATTCCTTGAAACTTGCTTGAAAACGTTGATTTTAAGTCCGAGGACTAAAACTGTCATTTTTAGAAAGTACAAAAGTCCGGGGACTAAAAAGTCATTTTTGAAATCTTGTAAGTTCGGGTTAAAAATGTAAATAATGAAAACTCAAAAGTTTAGGGTCCTAATTGTCATTTTTAAAACTTATATTTCAAATAAAATAAATATATTTATTTTTGAAATAAAAGTCAAGGGTCCATTTAGTCATTATCTTAAACATGAACTCCAGAGACTGTTTTGGTCATTTTCTAAACTGATTTAACCGTACATCCTAAGCAGGTTAGCCTAGTATATAAGGAATTCTATTGAAAAGGACAAACCTAGTTAGTTCACTCAGTTAACTACTACAGGGGCCATTTGTGACATATTAGATACCACAGGGACTTAAGTGTAATTTTCGAATTAAAAGGAAATAAAAATGGTTTAAAACCATTCGAACCGGCCACAACTAGGATCGAACTCGAGACCTGTCGTACAATAAGTGAACTCGTAACCACTCGGCCGGGCATGCCACATCCGACTATATTATCAAGCTTATTTATTATATACACACTTTAAGATTTTAATTATAATTATTAATTATAATCGGAACATATAAAGGTTTTTTAGAAAACCTTAATAACCGGCCGAGACGGGACTCGAACCCTCGTCGGACCGCCCACAAACAAGTGAGTTCATGTCCCCCTTTTCTCTTAACTGTTTTCAGTTTTATACTACGGGGTGAAATACATGTTACAAATATTACAATGTTTACAAATGGTATTATGGATACAAAAACAAGAAGCACTCTTGGTGAGAACAAGTACTAAGTATGATGCGTTTTGAGAATACAAGAATTACATATTTCTAAACCATGTTACGAATGGATTACAAAGAACTCGAATGGTTTACTAATGAACTATACAAAAGATACCGGTTTTACAAGTGAGTTCATGTCCCCCTTTTCTCTTAACTGTTTTTAGTTTTATACTTCGGGGTGAAATACATGTTACAAATATTACAATGTTTACAAATGGTATTATGGATACAAAAACAAAAAGCACTCTTGGTGAGAACGAGTACCAAGTATGATGAAATTTGAGAATATAAAAATACAAAAAGCACTCTTGGTGAGAACGAGTACCAAGTATGTTACAACTATTACAGACATTATTATACATGGTATGGTTAGCTTAAGGAGGGTTTTACTACTAGACTGTGAAAGGTGGGCACAACACTTAAGGCCATTAATCCTCGTCGTAGGACCGAGGGATATGAGTGATAGATCTATTTGGGTGTAGTGAGCCCACACCCGTGAGGTCAGGGTGACCTATAGAGGTGACTATGTCTTCCTGCCGGAAGCCCGGTACAAATTTTCTAGGTTTGAGTTTTCCTGCACCCTATCACACTTACCTTTGGCTTTGCAACCCATTGGTGATCTCTTTATTTCCTTTTTGCTACATACCAGGGACTTTCATACACCGTTTACAAAGGATTATACATACATCGTTACAAAGGGACATTTATACACACAAGACATATTTTAAAGGCTTATACACAAAGACTTACACATGAACTCGCTCAACTTTTTGTTGATTTTTCAAACAACATGTATTTCAGGGAACTAGCAGGATCTGGCAGGGTATGCATGTGTCTAGCTGCGTTGAATAATAGATGTCATCTAGAGTTGTGAAGTTTGAGAGGTGTAGCCTATTCCTGGACGGGATACATGTCTCTAGACCTCGTCTTATCTAAAGTCTTTTGGTGTCCTATGAAAACGTTTTAAATAATTTTTGGTTTGTAACTTATTTCCAATGTCGATGTTTCTAAACAATGTTATGGTGGTATTTTCTCACTTTTATTAATGGATGAACATCTCGTATTTTTATCATATAGCATTGTTGTGATTGTTGCTATGGTATTAAGAAGTCACACCAAATAAACCCATGCTTCCGCAAAAGCCAGGGTGTGACAACAAGAGCCCTTACCAAAGAAACACTAGTCAGTACTTATTGTTAAGTACCGACACATCACAAGAATTACAAATTCGGACATGGGTGCAAGAATTACAAGTACTGACAAGCCCAAAACCCTAAATTCGGTCACAAATGAGAACTTGTAAGTTTTGACGTACTTAGTGTCACAAATTCAGACCCTATACCTATATAATTTCTGAATTTGTTAGATGTCTTTCAACAATTCTCAAAACAAGTCCCTGAAGTATCGAACTTTGGCAGGAACCAAAATTTATAAACTTGAAGTGAACTTACAGACTCCCCCATGATATATGCAGGATCTGTAAATCTTCGAGAAACCACTTCCCACTCCAGTTTTGTTCTTCACACATCATCGAACAACTCGAGTATACAGAAAAGCGAGCTTCCTGTCTTCTTTAAGATAAACTAAAATAGCTTGTCAACCACAAAACTACATTAGAAACCTTTAAAGCCCAAATGAATTTCAACACCAACAATGTTAACATATTTAAGCTAAAAAAATTTTAAGTAACTCATACTTAAAAATATTTCTACCAACTTGGAACACGGTTTCCCACACGGACAACACACACTTAGACAAACTTAGCAAGACCGATTTTTTTATTAAAAGACTTATTTTAAATTAACTCATCAGATTGTTTTTAATCCATTTTCAAAATTGTAAAACCCTTTTTGAGTATCGTTAAAAATATAAAGCCCACACATGGAAACAAGAAATAAAATCTTTTTGTATTTTTTAATCTTTATATTAAAACACACAAAAAATCTTTTTGTAATTTTTAATATTTGAAATGGAAATGAAACGAAGATATTTACAAGAATTATCTTTTTGTGAAAACGCAGATCAGAAGATCATATTGGCTTATCTGTCAAAATAAATCACAGTTAGTATCTATTTAAGGAATTGAAGCTCATAGAATGATAATCACAGTTCAAGATGATTAACGATATACTTGTCCACTTAAGCTTTAGCACGTGTTCGAACAGTGTTTTTGAGATATACAATTAAGTGTCTTATAAACCGATATAATTGTATTCCCCACCTCATAATATACTCCCGTATCAAGACTACCAAAAAATACATCTTACATGTGAGTATATTTAACTATTATATGTATCCGGCTAAAATTGCGAAACTTTGAGAGCTCAGGTTAGTGACATCGCACCGACAAAGAGTTGAAGGCTCGAATTTAGGTGGTGTGCCAATGGTTTGGTATCTTTTGCTGCACTTTGGCATTTTTCATTTTTTATGTACCTGGTGGTAACATATATTTTCAGTTGTTCACCCGGTGGTGACAAACTTTGAACATATCATTTCGTAATGAATGTTAGGCAGAAAAGAAATCCACCTGGAGTGTTTGCGCACAAACGAAGCGCTTAGCAAAGTATTATACGAGGTCTAGGCCATTACCGACACAAAATCAGAAGACCAGGTATAATACCCTAGATGAGAATCAGATATAAAGACCTAGTATCTCAGAATTTTGGTAATATCTCAAACGAAATTACGGTACCAAGACCATATATCCGAGAGATGTTACACACAAGTTACGCAGTTCCTTATCTTTATATACCAAAAACAGGTTCTTATTAATGCATAAAACCTATCGTTACAAAATACGATGAAGTTGTCCTCAGTTTAGGTTTTAAATTTATAAGATACCCCGTAAAAGATATAACTGCGATGTACTATCATTTCTTCTCACAGTCAACGCGTCCTCAATTTTTCATTTTCTAATGTTTTTGGATTTTTCTAAAAATATCCTACAACTAAGTAAAATATTTTTGGATTTTTGTGTTTTACGAAAAGTAGTAACCTGTACAAAGAAACAGAAAAATTAAGTTTCCATGAGGGTTTGTCATCTCGATTATGCAGACTAAGTTCTCGAATGTCTTTGTAAATAGGTCTGCATATTTGTCTAAGGTGTCAACTCTATATACATCAATTAAACCTTATTCATCATAATCACGAATAAAATGATCCCTAACATCTATAGCTGAATTATTATCTACCATGATGGGAGTTTGTGTATAATTCAAACTGTAATCATGCAATTGTTGTTTTATCCAAAAGACTTGAGCACAACAGCTCGAAGCAGAGATGTATTCTACTTCACATGTAGACAGCGACACAGACTATTGCTTTTTGCATTGTCAGGATATCAGATGGCTTCCAAGTAGTTGAGCACCACCAGAGGTTGACTTCCCGTTGATTGGGCACCAGCCAAAATTGGCATCCGCATATGCTATCAAATCTAAGCCTCCCTCGATTGGATACCACAATCTAAGTCTTTATTTTCCTTTAAGATAGTGAAAATCCATTTGACGGCTTTCAAATGTGATTCTCTCGGAGTGGCTTGGTACCTAGCACATAAACATACCTAAAACATTATGTCGGGTTGAGATGCAGTAAGATACATTAAAGAACCAATCGTTGCATGAGAAACTTAAGGTTCCACTTCAGGATCATTGTCCTTTTCATCTGACAACTTATGATTGGTAGGCAACAGAGTTTTGTAAGGTAGAGTATCTTCCATGTTGAATCGCTTGAGGATCTCGTGCACGTACTGCGTCTGATGAATATACGTGTCATTTGCTTGTTGATCCACTTGCAACCCGAGGAAAAACTTTAGCTCACCCATTGCACTTATCCCAAACTTTGATTTCATCACTTGTTCGAATTCCTGACAAAGCTCTTCATTTGAAGAACCGAAAATAATGTCATCGACATATATTTGTATTGTAACACCCCAACCCGGAAGGGCTGACGTGTCACAATAACATTGGTATCATAAACAAAAGTCATAATTTCATTTCTTTATTTAACAAGGATACACCCATGACCACCAAATTTGAGGTTAATTTACATGTCACACCTCTCTCTTAGGCGGGAGCACGGGTGTGATCATGAAAGGTTCTCATTGCATACGAAAGGTAAACATACTACATGCTCGTAAAAATAACTTCAATAGCCATTACATTACTGAAAATCATAGATTAAGTGTTTACATCACGAGACAACATATTGTCTCAAAGTTTACAACTTTATTTAAAAGTAAAGATATACGACATCCAAGAGCAAGAGTATGACCACGCGCACATCCACCTTAGTTACATGAAATACTTGTGAGTTTTGGAAAAACGTCAATATAATGTTGGTGTGAATTCATGCAGTTCTTGTATTTAACGTTTGTATACTTTGTATGAAAAAACATGGTATGTATCTTGTATAAATCAAGTATTCTTGCATAAATCAAGTGTTCTTGTATAAATCAAGTGTTCTTGTATAAATCAAGTATTCTTGTATAAATCAAGTGTTCTTGTATAAATCAAGTGTTCTTGTATAAATCAAGTGTTCTTGTATGAATCAAGTATTCTTGTATAAATAAAGTATTCTTGTATAAATCAAGTATTCTTGTATAAGTCAAGTATTCTTGTATAAGTCAAGTATTTCCATATGTATCAACTGTTAATGGGTTGCAAGGCCATTAACATGTGACACGACATAGGAAGCAACCAAACCATAGGCATTTTTCTAGTTGTCGATTCACGATGGAGACACAAAAACACTACTCCGTACCAGTATTCACCAAGAGTGTGGCTGCCCGAAAACCCATTAGATCTAACCTTTTGTTCTGCGGTATTAGTATGTACATGATTAATGGTGCTTATGGTACCCTATTCGTGACACGATTTCTCGTATCATTCCTCAAAACACATCATAGTTGGTACTAGTTATCACCAAGAGTGCTTCTTGTTTTTATATCCATCATACCATTTATAAACAATGTAATATTTGTATCATCTATTTCACCCCCGAAGTTATAAAACTGAAAACAATTAAAAGAAAAGGGGGAGCATGAACTCACAACCTTACCTTCCTTGCGCCGTAAACTTCACTGGTTTTTGCTTATCTAGCATCGTGACCTAAACGTGTTTTATTAACGTTAGTCACTAGACTTGTATCGCACAAGTACAAGTCACTATCTTTTGTATATGTTTTCTTGTGTTAAAAATAATTTATATTTTTAACTAAGTATCTTAGTTACATTATTTTCTCAAAAATAAATATGAGTATCTTGTATTTTGCACCGGAATTATGTATTTTTGTCCAAAACTTCATTTCATGTTCATAAGTTGTCCACGTTATTTATTCTATCAAGTAGTATATTTTCACAAATATATTCTCTTGTATTTGTCTAAGTATGTTGTATGTGTATCTTTTGTATTTTCACTCCTTAGGAGTACTTAGTGTATTTTCAAGTCCTAATACACTATCACGTATAATACATACTACCTATACTTAGCACAAAATTTGGTGATCAATAAATATATACATTTTTCTCAAAAATATACATACTTAATATTAATTTTAATCTTGAAGAAATCCTCATTTCTTAACACAAAATATTAGGGAAACCTTGGTAAATGTTTTAGATACATTTTTAGGGAATAAGTTTCTCAAAAACTTGTATTTTTTCTAAGTGTCAAAATTTATAAAAATTTTGGCATAGTTTCCACTAAAAATGGTGGTTTCCCATGTTTTCAAAACATGTGTTTATTTTCTTTTAAATCATCATCAAATATCAACAACACAATCAAGTCTTACCATAAGTCTAGATCATGTAAATCACACTACATCAAGAACTTGAAGTTCTTGTAAAGACTTGTAGTAACTTTCCATGTTATGTAGTAGGTTTAGTCACCCTTAAAAACATGGTTGCCTGTTTGTAAATCTCATTCTTGAAGGATTTAGTCATTACAACTTGTAAGATGATTTTTCTAAAAATATTTCTTTATATTTTTCTTGTTTCATAAGTGTTTATACACTTGTATTCCTAATAAAAATAGTGTAGGTTTAAGTAAAAACCAAGATCTTCTGAAAATCATATTTTAAACTTGGTTTTCTTGGAAAATCATTCATAAATCTTGGATTTACAAGGTTATTAGCTTACTTTGTTTATTACTTTTCCAAGAAATCATCCTGTTTTCAAGTTCATGTTTAATCTAGAAGATAATCATCTTGTATAAACACATAATCATCTCCTATCTTGCTAAATCATGCTTTTAATCATAATCTAGCAAGTCCCATGTAGTGATCAATATCCATATCTATAGTAATCAACAAACAAACATTATTCTTGTACTAAACAATACCATTCTATTCATATATCATCATATGTAAAGCTTATGTTAAAGATTCATGTGTATGTCTTTTAGTGTTCTTGTGTTAATCATCGTACTACAACTTTTAACCACCAAAAATATGAAGCTACTAGTGTTAAAAGAATCTTAATACTAGCTTGAAGTTAGGGAAGAACAATGAAGAATATTGAGTGGATAATAGCACACAAGAGAGGTCCTTCTAGTTCCAAGAGTTCCAAGCCTTCTAACTTTGCTTCTTACACCTTGTGAGGAGCTTGGAATGGATGGATGGTGGATGAAAATAATGGTGGTGTGGTGATGGATGGAGGCCGTAGGTATGGGGAAGAAGAAGAAGAAGAAAAGATGGTGGAGGTGAAGTGTGGGAGTTCATCCATCTTATAACCATGCTATGCTACTACCCATTGTGTTTAGTGTCTAAGAAGTACAAGACATATCCTTACAACAAATCCAAATCATATCTATCTAGATTATGGAAGATTATGGTGATTTTGTAAGGATTATGGTGGGGGTCACTCATAACCGATTACTAGCATGGGGGGGGGGGGGGGAATGTAAATTTCCAATGGAAAGTTAAGTATTCTAATTAAAATTCAAGTATGGTATTTAGTGTTTAGGTGTATAATGTGTTATGTAGTGTGTTAGGATGTTCAGTGATCATAACTAGCTCAAAAATACTAAAACAATGCTTCTAGTAATATTTTGGTGTTCCGGGTAATGTCCGGTTGTTTGGTTAAATACCGGTTCGTTAAAGTGCTAACTTGCACCGTTTAGTGTCCTTTATGTATCCTTTTGTGACACTTTTAATTCCCGACACTTAGGGAAGTATTCTGGATGATAAATCATGAATTTTGCATAATATTTACGTGTTAAAAGCTTATTTATAGCTGAATTTAATAAAATTTTGCACTTAAAAGTGCGTTTCGGGTGCTTTTTAGTGCGTATTTTAGCTTCCGGAAAGCCTATATGTTAACCCTTGTATGTACTCTTAGGTTTTAATGTATTCTTGTCGTTGGACCTACACCTAGGCCCAATTCTAATGTCTGACTATTTTCTGTAGTTTTGTTGACATGAGGTGTCTTACCGGTGATTTTACTAGTGTTTCTGACGCAACGCTGTTCATTAATACATAAAGTAATTCTTGTAGTATAAAACGTGCATGAATTCACTTGTCTAGTATGTAATAAGACATTGTTGACATTTAAGCACACAATTGCAGTCATTAAATAATAATTAAAGTGTATGGAAATTACCGGTTTGGTGCCAGTTGTCACAGTCTCCCCCCGTTAAAAGAATTTCATCCCGAAATTCAGGCTGAACTAACTCTCGCGGGAGTTTTCTTGAACATGTGGGGGTAATTTTCTTTAAACTGGTCTTCACGTTCCCACATATACTCGGGTCCGTGCTTAGAGTTCCAACGTACTTTGACAAGTTTCACATTGCTCCTCCTTGTCTTGTTGACTTTCCAGTCGGTAACCTCAACGGGTTGTTTTGTAAATCGGAGGGCGTCATCAATATGCACTTCATCCGCAGGGATGATCACGTTTTCTTGTGTTGGACTCTTCTTGAGGTTGGATACATGGAACATATCATGTACTCCATTAAGTTCTTCCGGTAATTCCAACTTGTATGCCATGGTACCAATTATTTCTAAGATCTTGAATGGTCCGATGTATCGTGGATTCAGCTTTCCATGTTTTACAAATCTTACTACGCCCTTCCAAGGTGAGACCTTCAACAAAACTTTGTCTCCCACCTCGAATTCTAATGGTTTTCGTCTTCGATCAGCGTAGCTCTTTTGTCGATCTCGAGCCGCCTTAATGTGCTCTCGGACCTGCATAATCTTGTCGGTTGTCTCTTGTACAAGTTCAGGACCAACCATTCGTTTGTCTCCAGCGTCTGCCCAACATAAAGGCGATCGGTACTTGCGGCAATACAGAGCTTCGAACGGTGCAGATTTTATACTCGTATGATAACTGTTATTGTAGGAAAACTCAACTAAAGGTAGATGAGTATCCCAGCTGCCGCCTAGGTCCATGACACATAAGCGAAGCATATCTTCTAATGTTTGTATAGTCCGTTCGCTCTGGACGTCTGTTTGCAGATGGAAGGTTGTGCTTAGATCCAGCTGATATCCAAAGGCTTCCTGAAAGGATTGCCAGATCCTTGAGACAAAACGTCCATCTCTGTCTGAAATAATTGAGATAGGCACTCCATGACGTGCCACAATTTCTTTTAAGTATATTTCAGCAAGCTTTCCAGTGCTATCCTTTTCTCGGATCGGTAGGAAATGTGCAGATTTCGTCAATCGATCAACTATCACCCATATCATATCGTGCCCTCTTGGGGTCCTGGGTAATTTCGTTATGAATTCCATCGAGATTTGCTCCTACTTCCACATAGGTATCTCTGGTTGTTGTAGTAGGCCGGACGGTTTCTAATATTCAGCCTTAACCTTAGCAAAGGTTAGGCATTTTCCAACATAAACAGCAACATTGCTCTTGAGTCTCGGCCACCAATAGTATTCTTTTAAGTCTTGATACATCTTGTCCGATCCTGGATGGATCGAGTATCTCGATTTATGCGCTTCATCAACGATGACTTCTCGTATGCCACCATAGAGCGGAACCCAAATACGCTTCTTAAAGTATAAGGTTCCCTCTTTATTTGGCACCATATATTTCAACATACCCCAGAGGTATTCAGCTTTACGATTTTCCATCTTAAGGGCTTCTTGTTGTGCGTCACGTATACGTGCTGTGAGGTTCGTTTGAATAGTCATTTCCAGTGCTCGAACCCTTAGGGTCTTAACCCTTTCTTTTCAACTTAGCGCGTCTGCTACAACGTTTGCCTTTCTAGGATGGTACTTAATCTCACAGTCGTAATCGTTCAGCAGCTCGACCCATCACCGCTGACGCATGTTCAATTACTTCTGATCAAATATGTGTTGTAGACTTTTGTGATCTGTGAAGATTGTACATCGAGTACCATATAGATAATGTCACCAAATCTTCAAGGAGAATACCACCACGCCGAGTTCCAAGTCGTGCGTGGAGTAGTTCCTTTCATGCACCTTCAATTGTCTTGAGGCGTAAGCGATGACTTTCTGGCGTTGCATGAGCACGCAACCCAAACCTTGTCGTGAAGCGTCGTAGTATACCACGAAGTCTTCAGTGCCTTCGGGTAAGGATAGTATTGGTGCATCGCATAGCTTATTTTTAAGTAGCTGGAAGGCTTCCTCCTGTTTGTCACCCAGTCGTATTTCTTGTCTTTCTGCGTGAGGGTGGTTAGCGGTTGAGCTATCTTTGAGAAATTCTCAATAAACCGTCGGTAATAGCCCGCTAAGCCCAAAATTTGTCGAACTTCAGTTGGGTTTTGGGGGCTTCCCAATTCTTTATTGCCTCTATCTTGGATGGGTCTACATGAATGCCCTTCTCATTCACAACGTGACCAAGAAATTGTACTTCGCGAATCCAAAATTCGCATTTCGAGAACTTTGCATAAAGTTTCTCTTTCTTCAGTAGTTCCAAAATGGTTTTGAGATGTTGCTCGTGCTCGTCTTTCATTCGCAAGTAAATTAGGATATCATCGATAAATACAATCACGAATATATCAAGATATGGTTTGCATACGCGGTTCATCATATGCATAAATACCGATGGCGCGTTCGTCAGTCCGAATGGCATCACAAGGAACTCGTAATGCCCATAGCGTATTCTGAATGCAGTCTTTGGTACGCTTTCCTCTTGTATCCTTAACTGATGGTATCCAGATCGAAGATCGATCTTGGAATAGTAGCTTGATCCTTGCAATTGATCAAATAAGTCATCAATCCTCGGTAGCGGGTACCGATTCTTGATTGTGAGCTTGTTCAGTTCTCTGTAATCGAAACTCATCCACAGAGTTCCATCCTTTTTCTTCACGAACAATACTGGAGCTCCCCAAGGCGAGAAGCTTGGCCTTATGAATCCTTTATCCAACAACTCCTGAAGTTGTGTAGATAATTCTTGCATTTCGGATGGTGCAAGCCGATAGTGTGCCTTGGCTACAGGAGCGGCTCCTGGAACCAAGTCTATACGGAATTCGACTTGTCATTGCAGAGGTAGTCCTGGCAGATCTTTGGGAAAAAACATCAGGGGATTCCTTCAGCACATGAATGTCTTCGAGTTTCGGCTCCTCAGCCTTCTTATCTACAACGTGCGCTAGGAAAGCAACACTTCCTTTCCTTAAGCACTTCTGTACCTTCATACAACTGATGATTCGTAGAGGCGCATCTCGCTTTTCTCCATGTACGATGAGAGTTTCATCATTCGCCAAAGGGATGCGAATGATTTTCTCGTGACAAATAAATTCATGTTTGTTCTTGGAAAACCAGTCCATTCCGACCACTACATCGAAGCTACCCAATTGAATAGGTAAAAGGTCGATGCTAAAATTTCGTTCACCAAGTTCTAACGAGCAACCTCTTACAACTTCGCTTGATTCAACAAGTTTACCATTGGCTAGTTCTATGGAATAAGGAATATCTAATCTACTAGCTTCTATTCCAAGAATGCATTTAAATTCCACAGACATGAAGCTATAGTCGGCACCAGTGTCAAATAATATGGATGCAAAGTGATTGTTAACGAGAAACGTACCGGTGACCACATTAGGGTCCTCGCGTGCGTTCCTTGCTCCAATCACAAACGCTCGAGCCTGTGCGTTGTTTTCTTTTGGGCAGTCCTTCATGAAATTATCTTTGCTTCCACAACTGAAGCATCCTTGATTTTGCCCAGCTCCATTCCCATTCCGGTTACCATTGCCATTTCCATTTCCACCGTTGTTTCTATTACCAGCACTGTTGCCATTTCCATTCCCGTTCTTTCCTTTTCCCCAACAATCCTCAGTGTGTTGACCCAACTTTCTACACTTTTCGCATTTTGGAATGCAACAAACCCCTTCGTGATGACGCTTGCAATTGTTGCAAATGGGCAGAGTGCCCAGGTACCTTTTGGCAGGGGCGCCATTCATGGCTGCAAGAGTTTTCGCCTCCTAAGGCGGGTTGGGGTCACGCTTCTTGTTGTTGAAACCCTTGTTGTTACGAGTTGTTTGATTCAGGTTTGCATGTTTTCTTTTCTTTTCACCGGACGACTTAGCATGTGTCTCGGTCTTTTCTGTTGGGTTCAATGATAGCTTCTTCATACGGACAGCATCTTTAGTAAGGCTGACAGCCAGAGTTACAGCCTCAGTGATTGTTGCAGGTTTGGCCGCAGTTACCATGCCGCGAAATTCTGAGGCAAATCCCCAAATGTAGCGTTGAACGCGCTTAAATTCACGAGTCACCATGTAGGGGATCACCCTTGACTGATCGTGGAACCTTCGAGTATAACCAGTAATGTCAGCACCTTCCATGGTCAAATACCAAAACTTCGTCTCCAACCTTTGGAGTTCAGCACGGGAGCAATACTTCTCCCTCATTTTCTCCTCTAGCTTATCCCAAGACATTCCATATGCGGCATCATGACCCAGAGTTTGGACTAGCAAATTCCACCAAGTCAAAGCTTCATCGACAAACAATCCAGTAGCAAAAGTGACTTGCTGATCCGCGGTACACTTGCTCATACGGATAGTAGCATCAGTCTTCTCTGTCCAGCGTACGAACACCATTGCACCTCCAGTGCCATCATAATTCAGCGGTTTGTAGTCGAGAAACTGCTTGAAAGTGCAGCCCTGAGCTGCGTTTCCTCCAGATGAATCTCCATTCCCATTACGCCTTGCATTGCTTGGTCCTCCGCTTTGTTCGGTGCGATTTGCCTCATACTGAGCGATCGCTGTGGAGATCCTTTCTTCCAGTAGGGCGTTGAGCTCTTCAGCAGTTCTTGGCAATGGGGGAGGAGGAGGTTGATCACGAGCGTTCACAGCTCTTCTGGGTGCCATGTTCTGACAGAACATAACACAATAGGGTTAGATATTTGTTTGATACCATCTTACTAAACAGTGGTAGCATGACATATACCCACATAAGTGACATCAAATAACTATTACTCCAGTAGAGTATTTTAATAGGTTGGTGTTCACGTTTGACCTTTCCTTATACTGAGGGAATCTATACGTGACAAGACTTACTGTGGTTTCTGTGCACTGAGTTCCATAATTATGTATGCATCCATAATTACGTAACTCCTTGCACCGTCCTCACGGTTCGTTTCATCCTCATATCTCTTCCTTCAGATAGGCCATTGTTTTCAGGTAAAGTCACGCATACTTGTGACATTCTACTTTTAGTATATGTATATATCAATTATATCAATTATCACACATAATTGCAAGTAATTCTCAATCACAGATAAGTGCTACTCCAGTGCACCCTAAGTCTCATAGTGTCTTTTCTTGACTCTTGTAAAAAGTTTCAGGTAGGGGATGTCGCGGAAAGTTTTATGCAATGAAAACTTTTTGAAAAATTGTTTTCGTGAAAGGATCCTAGAGATTGTAGACTAGACTCGAGAAGGAATCCAGGTTCACTAAAATCGCAGCTCTGATACCAATCTGTCACACCCCTTTCTTAGGCGGAAGCACGAGGTATGATCATGAAAGGTTC
This sequence comes from Helianthus tuberosus, assembly GCA_030545235.1. Classification (NCBI taxonomy): domain Eukaryota; kingdom Viridiplantae; phylum Streptophyta; class Magnoliopsida; order Asterales; family Asteraceae; genus Helianthus; species Helianthus tuberosus. The sequence continues at coordinate 5,159 of JARYGA010045800.1, read as the reverse complement.
TCATTGCATACAAAAGGTAAACATACTACATGCTCGTAAAAATAACTTCAATAGCCATTACATTACTGAAAATCATAGATTAAGTGTTTACATCACGAGACAAGATAGTGTCTGAAAGTTTACAACTTTATTTAAAAGTAAAGATAGACGACATCCAAGAGCAAGAGTATGACCACGCGCACATCCACCTTAGTTACCTGAAATATGTGTGAGTTTTGGAAAAAAAACGTCAACATAATGTTGGTGTGAATTCATGCAGTTCTTGTATTTAAAGTTTGTATACTTTGTATGAAAAACATGGTATGTATCTTGTATAAATCAAGTGTTCTTGTATAAATCAAGTGTTCTTGTATAAATCAAGTGTTCTTGTATAAATCAAGTGTTCTTGTATAAATCAAGTGTTCTTGTATAAATCAAGTATTCTTGTATAAGTCAAGTATTCTTGTATAAGTCAAGTATTTCCATATGTATCAAGTGTTAATGGGTTGCAAGGCCATTAACATGTGACACGACATAGGAAGCAACCAAACCATAGGCATTTTTCTAGTTGTCGATTCACGACGGAGACACAAAAGCACTACTCGGTACTAGATTTCACCAAGAGTGTGGCTGCCCGGAAACCCATTAGATCTAACCTTTTGTTCTGCGGTCTTAGTATGTACACGATTAATGGTACCCTATTTGTGACACGATTTCTCGTATCATTCCTCAAAACGCATCATACTTGGTACTAGTTATCACCAAGAGTGCTTCCTGTTTTTGTATCCATCATACCATTTATAAACATTGTAATATTTGTAACATGTATTTCACCCCCGAAGTTATAAAACTGAAAACAATTAAAAGAAAAGGGGGAGCATGAACTCACAACTTTGCGTTCCTTGTGCCGTAAACTTCACCGGTTTTTGCTTATCTAGCATCGTGACCTAAACGTGTTTTATTAATGTTAGTCACTAGACTTGTATCACACAAGTACAAGCTATTATCTTTTGTATATGTTTTTTGTGTTAAAAATAATTTATATTTTTAACTAAGTATCTTACATACATTATTTTCTCAAAAATAAATATGAGTATCTTGTATTTTGAACCCGAATTATGTATTTTTGTCCAAAACTTCATTTCATGTTCATAACTTGTCCACATTATTTATTCTATCTAGTAGTATATTTTCACAAATATATTCTCTTGTATTTGTCTAAGTATGTTGTATGTGTATCTTTTGTATTTTCACTCCTTAGGAGTACTTAGGGTATTTTCAAGTCCTAATACACTATCACGTGTAATACATACTACATATACTTAGCACAAAATTTGGTGATCAATAATTATATACATTTTTCTCAAAAATATACATACTTAATATCAATTTTAATCTTGAAGAAATCCTCATTTCTTAACACAAAATATTAGGGAAACCTTGGTAAATGTTTTTAGATACATTTTTAGGGAATAAGTTTCTCAAAAACTTATATTTTTTCTAAGTGTCAAAATTTATAAAAATTTTGGATAGTTTCCACTAAAAATGGTGGTTTCCCATGTTTTCAAAACATGTGTTTATTTTCTTTTAAATCATCATAAAATATCAACAACACAATCAACTCTTACCATAAGCCTAGATCATGTAAATCACACTACATCATGAACTTGAAGTTCTTGTAAAGACTTCTAGTAACTTACCATGTTATTTAGTAGGTTTAGTCACTCTTAAAAACATGGTTGTTTGTTTGTAAATCTCATTTTTGAAGGATTTAGTCATTTACAACTTGTAAGATGATTTTTCTAAAAATATTTCTTTTCTATTTTTCTTGTTTCATACGTGTTTATACACTTGTCTTCCTAATAAAATAGTTGTAGGTTTAAGTAAAAACCAAGATCTTCTAAAAATCATATTTTAAACTTGGTTTTCTTGGAAAATCATTCATAAATCTTAGATTTACAAGGTTATTAGCTTACTTTGTTTATTACTTTTCAAAGATATCATCTTGTTTTGAAGTTCATGTTTAATCTAGAAGATGATCATCTTGTATAAACACATAATCATCTCCTAACTTGCTAAATCATGCTTTTAATAATAATCTAGCAAGTCCCATGTAGTGATCAATATCCATATCTCTAGTAATCAACAAACAAACATTATTCTTGTACTAAACAATATCATTCTATTCATATATCATCATATGTAAAGCTTATGTTAAAGATTCATGAGTATGTCTTTTAGTGTTCTTGTGTTAATCATCGTACTACAACTTTTAACCACCAAAATATGAAGCTACAAGTGTTAAAAGAATCTTAATACTAGCTTGAAGTTAGGGAAGAACAATGAAGAATATTGAGTGGATAATAGCACACAAGAGAGGTCCTTCTAGTTCCAAGAGTTCCAAGCCTTCTAACTTTGCTTCTTACACCTTGTGAGGAGCTTGGAATGGATGTGGATGGTGAGAATGAAAATAATGGTGGTGTGGTGATGGATGGAGGCCGTAGGTATGGGGAAGCAAGAAGAAGAAGAAGAAGAAGAAGAAGAAGAAGAAAAGATGGTGGAGGTGAAGTGTGGTGAGTTCATCCATCTTATAACCATGCTATGCTACTACCCATTGTGTTTAGTGTCTAAGGAAGTACAAGACATATCCTTACAACAAATCCAATCATATCTATCTAGATTATGGAAGATTATGGTGATTTTTGTAAGGATTATGGTTGGGGGCCACTCATAACCGATTACTAGCATGGGGGGGGGGGAATGTAAATTTCCAATGGTAAGTTAAGTATTCTAATTAAATTTCAAGTATGGTATTTAGTGTTTAGGTGTATAATGTGTTATGTAGTGTGTTAAGATGTCCAGAGTGATCATAACTAACTCAAAAATACTAAAACAATGCTTCTAGTAATATTTCGGTGTTCCGGGTAATGTCCGGTTGTTCAGTTAAATACCAGTTCGTTAAAGTGCTAACTTGCACCGTTTAGTGTCCTTTATGTATCTTTTGTGACACTTTTAATTCCCGACACTTAGGGAAGTATTCTGGATGATAAATCATGAATTTTGCATAATATTTACGTGTTAAAAGCTGATTTATAGCTGAATTTAATAAAATTCTGCACTTAAAGTACGTTTCGGGTGCTTTTTAGTGCGTATTTTAGCTTCCGGAAAGCCTATATGTTAACCCTTGTATGTACTCTTGGGTTTAATGTATTCTTGTCGTTGGACCTACACCTAGGCCCCAATTGTCACACCCCGACCACGTAGGACAACAAACCGTGGCGGAAACGTCGGGGAGTGTCGTGGCAGAATAATTGTTACACAACCATGGATACAAAAAGAGTTTTGTTTTATTGAATATTAACCATTAACATTGTCTTAACATAGAACAAACAAGTTACAAATCGACTATCATTGTTATTATGTCACTAAGGCCTCGTCCAGTTCCTATGTACTCATGCATCCTAGTAATCATCATCAAGCATCAACACCGGAAACATATGTGAAAATAAAGTCAGCAAAGAAATGCTGGCGAGTACATAGGTTTTATAGGAGTGTTGGATTCATGGCTAGTTTAGATGTTGCAATACTTTATTAAAAACCTTGTTTTGAAAAGTGTATAATATTGCAACTTAATTAACCAACTCAAATCAAGCGGGTTATAGTTTATAAAACCTCGTAGCCATGATTCTTAAGCCAAAAACATTTGTCATTTGTAAAAAGTCTCGTATTATCTCGTTAATAAAACTCGTATGGTTTATATCCTTTAGAAAACTTCGTTTGTGTGACATCGTTCCAAAATCAGTTTAACCAAGTGAACTAAATAACGCCACGGTAATGTAATATGTTGAAAACACTTATATATAAGAAGTACCAGTGGCGTATCTACCATGTTTTCACCAGCATTACACCCGTCCTGTTATCTAAACACTAGCCAAAAACCAATCGTTTACTCAAGTCGTTTATAATCGTTTCCAAATCGTTTACTAATCGTTTACTCATTTAAATCGTTTAAATCATCCTCGTTTTAATTGTGAAAACTTATATATGGTCGTCTCGCTAATAACATTCAAACCTTCGTGACTCGACTACCTCGTTCCTCGCTTCTCGTATTAACAAACCCCCAAAGGGCAAGTTAATAATTACAGATTCAGTCGTTACCCACAGCACCCACACATAACCATGGGTATAGTGCAATAACGGGATTTGTCAGATCATATGGTACCATAACCTAATACTGGTCGGTTCGACCAAAATTAATGAATGTCATTCGTTATGTAACTACAACCAACAAGTTTGTTCACTTTATTGAAATCGTTATTAGTTTTGTATAAATCGTTTTAATCGTTTTTGAAATCGTCGTTATAATATAAAAAATCGTTTTGAAAACCATCGTTAAAACCTTGAAAACATTTAGCACATATGAATCACCCCAAAACAATTGAAAACAGTAAAATAGGGGAACTATGTACTCACTTGGAGTGCAAAGTATTCTCAATCAATAGAACTTCAACAAACTCGAGCAAACCAGAGAAATCAAGCAGCACCTAGTAATCGAATCACTAGTCAAACAATAGATGCCTAAATCGGAAGATCGGACAGAATGAGGTCTTATAAGCCAAATGAGTATTGGAACTCATGTGATATGGTTTAACAAAGCCTACATTCTAAATCGGAACCTAACCTAAGTGCTTTCGACCCATCGCGACCCGTTAAGGTAGCTTACGCTACATTAACGCGTCGTGCGCGTAAAAGCGCGTTCGAGACGTCTAACTAGTCCTATGACAAGTGTTATATGCCTAAACATGTTTAAATATGTTGCATAATCAGTTATGTGACAAAAGTTTAGGTTATATATGCTTATTTACCAATTATGCATGAAAAGGGTATTTTGGTAATTTACCTAAGGCATATAAACTACTTATCATACAACTACTTAAACCTAAGTGACCATAAGGTCTAACCTCGGAAGGTTATTCCTTATGCAACTATGGTCACTAAACATGTTTGGTCGGATACTAATGATCGACCAATCAGGTCGAGTTCGAAAGTCTAAGCGGGTGTTTGGTCCGCTTGACTTACGACTCTACACAAGCACTAAACTAAAAGTGGCGAGCTAAACATTTAGTTAAGTTAGAAACCAGGTTTTGTTATCAAAACAAATGGTTTTGATACCCTAGAGT